>CM059205.1:35019359-35137408 GCA_030347435.1 Clarias fuscus
TTAAGTATATTTAAAAAAGTAAGAGTGGATCGTTTTGCACCGGTTGAGAAATCGGTAGCGAATTTGGTATTCGAATTTCCGCTCGATGCCGATCGCTAAGTGCAAGTTAATACACTATAATTGAAATCAATCAATCAATCAATCAATCAATAAACAGGTATGAAAAGCATAATTACAAAAGATTGACGTACAGTTTGGACATTGTGAAGGACCCGGACGAAGGCAGGACCGCTGGACGTGCATCCTCGCCCAGTCTAACCAATGTGCAGACTACTGTACACTCGGATATCCATGAACAGGTAGTCTGAACACTGGGTAGACGGAGCAGAGCAACGAAGCGCTTCCCGTTCAGGTAGGAGAGATACGTCTCCTTCGTCCTCACTCCTCACTCCTCCTCCGCTTGCTAGGGAGCTTGAAAAATCCCGCTAGTAGTCCGTTATATTTTCAGACGGAGCTGGTTTAAGGCTCGTTTTTTTCGTACACTTGTATACGTCTTCGTCCTGGTCCTAACCTCGTCCCATGTTGCGCGAGCCGTATCCAGCCTTGACGTGGCACATTCGTTTCAGACGACCGCCGGGAATTTGGGCGTGCTTTCGTGGAAGAGATATTAGCGGGGGAAAAAAAAAAAAAAAGAGGCAGAGAGCTAGAGGAGGAGAGGGAGGGACCCTCGGCTCCATATATGGAACGGACATTTCGGGGTCCTCCTTGGTGCCGGGTGTTCGAGTCGGTGGTATGAGTAAGCCCGAGAGGTCAGACCCCTGATCATTATCGTCTCTGGGGTCTGGATACCTTCAGCCCGAGTTTAGAGGGGTTTCAAGCGGCTTCTCTGGAGTTCTTCTCCCAAACCTCAGTGCTCGTCCTCTGCCTGCACTCTTTCTCCCAGTCGTTCCCGTTCCTTCTGCTGTTAAGTACTACCAGATGTTTAGACTTAATGCCAGGCTGTCATTTAATCTCTCTCGCTCTCTCTCTCTCCTCAAGGAAAAAAAAAAAAAAAAACTAAAGGCAGGAAGTGGGGCCCTCTGTAAGGGGGGGGTTGCAGGGGGGATGTGAGAAATAAAGATGGAGGGTGGAGGAGAATATTTCTAAACTACCCCACCGTCATTAATATGTTCATATGGGATGCCAGTTCCTGTGCAGTCCATGCCCTCCCCAAACATTTACCATGCCACATTCTTTAACTCCCGTCTCATAAGCACAGTGAAGTCTAGGAGGCTTTAACCGGAGCCTTCAAATACATGGAGGGGAAATAATGGTGTTCGTAAACCACAGCATGTTTTAATGGCTTCCACATGTGCTAGTTCTCTCGGCCTGTTCCCTGGCTTTTATCTCACTCCCACAGCCGGCCCTTTGTCTCCCTGGCTTTCATTCCGTACTTCTCGTACAACTCCATCTTTATTTCTCATTCTCTCCTCCCCTGCCTGAGTGCATACCAAACGTATTGGCACACCTGATCATCGAGCCTACAGTATACATGTGGTTCTTTCCTGAATTCTTGTCGCAAGTGTATAGAATGTCTTTGTACACTGGAGCATTACAATTTCCCATCGTTGTTCCAGCATGAGCAGGAAGCCAACTTCATGAAGACATGGCGTGTTGAGGTTAAATCCATAATCTAGAGCCTTTCTAGAACAGTGGCTTAGTGGTTAGCACTGTCGCCTTGAACCTCCATGGTCTGGGTTCGATTCCCACCTTGGGGTCTGTGTGCATGGAGTTTGCATGTGCTTGGTGGGTTTCCTCCAGCTACGCCGATTTCCACCCACAGTCCAAAGACATGCAAGTTTAGGCTAATTGCCCGTAGTGTGTGAATGTAAACTTGAGGTCCTACCACAACATACAATAGGAATAAAAACAATAGTAGTCACCGTTGGCCCCCACGGTACCTAGATGCCTAGATGGATGGATAGTTGGAAGAAAACAAAGAGGGGAATAAATCTGCAATAGGATGTTCTACAGGTTTATGAGCATGACGACTCAGATGGCTGCATACCTTTGACTGATTATTGCATTATTTGCATTTACCTTCCTTTATTTTTTCCTCTATAGAGCTTTGTGTCCAAAAAATGAGTGATGCTCATTTTTACTCATAAATCATTTCCAAGTGTTTGCCTGGAATGAAAAGCACTGGATTTCTGCACAGAATGACAACAGGCAGTTTTAACTGGAAAAAAAAGAAAGGAAAAAATGTTGTTTTCTTGTAGGGGAAAAAAAAAAAACAGCTTTCAGGCCCTAGTTACAGACATGATCCGCCACGGCTAATCAAGTATGTTTGGATCAGTTATTTCACGGCTCATAAAAAGAGGAAAGATTAATAGCATTTCAAATGTCTTTTGATTAGAATTTTCCTCTGCATTCAGATTTGTAGCAGAAAAACAGGGATTAGATTTTTTTTTTCAAATTCAAAACTCAAATTCAAAGAAGAGACCTTTGTTTGTCACATGTAAATTACAATGTGGTGGATTTTTTTCTTCCCTTATAGCCCATTTTGTTAGGGTCAGAGTGCAGGGTAGATATCATACAATGCCACCTACTGTAGAGCCGGCAGGGTTGAAACAAAGGAAGGTTAACTGTGCTGTGGCTTGAACCCATGCCCTTCTGGGCCTGTATTTACAAAGCTTCTTAATCTTAAACGTTGCTTCTAGTGATGAAATTCTAAGAATAATGACATTTTCTTAGAATTTCCCCCTAACTTTAGGACTAAATCTTAGTAAAGATAAAAATGATTAATTTTAGCCCTAAAAACAGCTCCTGAGGTAAAAATTGTTAAGAGTAGAGAGGAGGACTTTGAAGAGACTTAAGAGTTTCTATAGCAGAGGACAAACTGGTGGAAAAAAAAAAAATTCTCCAAACACTGAACATAAAGCTAAAAGTAAACACTGCTCTTCTGTACAATTTGGTTTTCTTGTTGCTTTACTTCCTTCCATCTCTCTTGGATTGTTGGCTACATACCATCCTCCAACAGCTCTGCTATGAAACAAAACACAATCACTTTGAGTTTCCACCGATCAGCCAGAACATTAACACAATAACACTGATTATCAATTATATACTGGGAAACTGGTGACAGGATCATGGGTACCCAAGGCTCGTCCATGCCAGTGGGGACCAAAGGCCAACCTGTCTGGTCTGATTCCACGGAAAAGCCAATGCAGCATTAAAAAGTCAACACTGAAAGAAAAGTTGACCATGCACGGGGCCCATTATTCATGCACAGGCCACCGACCCAGCCTCCAAACACCCCAGAGCTCAATCTGACCGAGCATCAATGGGATGTGCTGCACAAACAAGTCCGATCCACAGAATTCCCCATCCCTCAAATTCACAGCACCTAAAGGATCCATCGCCAATGACACCACAGGGGCCTAGAGGCCCAGCGGAGCGTGCAGGGCTGGCAAGGTTGCACAAGGGGAACCCAAAACCTAGCCGGACTTAATGGTTTTAATGTTATGGCTGAACGGTATATATATTGTATGTTTTGTTTATAGCTATAGAATAATGACTAATAGTTAAGCATTAAAAGGGAAATGCTTACATTAGATAAATTTTTTAAATCATCTATACTTACACATGCCTATGGGTAATCAAAAATCCTGATTGCATTGATTGCATTTCAGTGTGGTATGTGTGTAAAATGCAGCGTTGCATGGCAAATTCAGCGTTTCGTTCTTTTTTCCACACCGGAGACATCATGGAATGTAGTCATGTGTAGTGTAATGAAGGTGTCGCTATTTGACATCCCAGGACATAATGGAAAGTAATTCTATCTCTCTGTTGTAAAATTTTCCCCTGTGTGATTCTGGCACGGAATCTTTTCCATATGAGAGAGATTGTCCAGTGCAATCATGTCTTCGTATTTTCATTCCAGTCAGATACTCCGGAAAAAAACACCTGGGAGTCATTTGAAGACCAAGAACAATTGATTAAAAGAGTGAAATCAAGTGAGACTTCAGTTAAAAGCCTGGAATGGAAACCTGCAGCTAGTCGATCATGTAGATAAAACCAGAGACGCCTGTTCGAAACTTTTCATTTAGATTAGGAACTCTCAATTCTGTCCATCCATCCATCTATCTATCCATCTGTCCATCCATCCGTCTATCTATCTATCTATCTATCTATCTATCTATCTATCTATCCAGCTATCTATCCGTCTATCTATCCATCCGTCCATCTGTCTATCTATCTGTCCGTCTGTCCGTTCGCCTGTCCACCCATCCATCCATCCATCCATCCATCAATCCATCCATCTACTCTATCTATCTATCTATCCATCTATCTATCTGTCTATCTATTTATCTATCCATCCATCCATCCATCTATCCATCTGTCCATCCGTCCATCTGTCTATCTATCTGTCCATCCGTCCGTTCGCCCATCCATCCATCCATCCATCCATCTATCTATCTATCTGTCCATCCGTCCATCTATCTGTCCATCCATTTGTCTGTCTATCTATCTATCTATCTATCTATCTATCTATCCGTCTATCCATCTGTCATAGATAGATAAGTCTATCTATCTGTCCGTCCGTCCGTTCGCCTGTCTATCTATCTATCTATCTATCTATCTATCGTCAGTTCCTTTCCAAGAAAAAAATACTTTTTACCAAAAAACCTAAAAAGTCACAGATTACTTTTATAACACTTCGCCATTTTCTAGTTAAGCCATGAAATTTGTCATGTTAAAAGCACCTATCTAAAAAAATGTGGGTGACATTACTTAAACCTGTTTTTTAAGCTACTAGGCTTAGGATTATTGATCGGAAGGTCAGGGTGGTGTTGTGGTTAGCACTATGCCCTTGCACCTCCAGGCTCCTGGTTCGATTCCCGTCTCTGTGTGCATGGAGTTTGTATGTTCTCCCCATGCTTTGTGGGTTTCCCCTGGGTACTCTGGTCTCCTCCCACAGTCCAAAGACCTGCTGTGTGAATGTGTGTGTGTGCCCTGCAATGGATCCAGGTAGAACCCCGCCTTGTGTCCTAAGTCTCCTGAGATCCCTCTGTGACCCTGAATACAGGATAAAGATGTATAGACGATGAGTGAGTAGTTGAAAAGTCAAGAAAAATAGTTGATCACCTTTTGCGTCACACCAGCTTTACTTAAAGAACTTATAACTGACTTATGACTTCACAAGCATTGATCTTGTGAACAAATAGAAAGAAAGTGGAAAAACTCAATTGTGGGAGGTTTGGCTGGGAAGAATAAAAGTTAAACCAAAGCTTTCCCATGTTGTATTCTTACTGTACATAACTGCATCATCCAGTGACATGAGCTTTGAGCTTTTGTGGTAAATTCTTTATTGTTTTTCATGGTAAAAGTATCAGCACCCCTGCAATTGCTTATACCTGGCCCATGGTAAAGGACATTTTGGCCAGTCTTGCATCATTTAAACACGTCACAATTCTTCATGAGGTTCTGAGACTCTGAGATGTTGTCTGGGGGCTGTCAGTCTTATCATGTGGCCCAGGTATAATCAGGGTAATTTTAAACCCTGTCACTGTCACTGTCACTGTCGTCCTTGATGAGGCTTTTGCTTTTCCCTTTTATCCTACAGGAGAAAGAGAAGAAGTACATGCTGCCCCTGGACAACCTGAAGGTCAGGGACGTGGAAAAAGGCTTCATGTCCAGCAAGCACATGTTCGCCATCTTCAATACAGAGCAACGGTAAACAACAAAAAGCAATCTGGGTTCTAATAAGCTGTAGAATAGGGTGATGTACAGTAGGCCATATACTGGAGTTTTATGTTTGATTTATTTTTCATAACTAAAAAGTGGTTAGTTTGGAAGTAATTGACTTGAGTTTTTTCTTACATCTTTTTATACATCTGAGCAGTTAAGGGTTAAGGCCCTAACCAGGACAACTTGGTGGTTATGGGATTTGAACCTGGGACCTTCTGAACTGTAGTTCAACACCTTAACCACTGAGCTACCCCTGACCCAGTGACATATAAATATAGTTGAAATTATATATTTTATATATATAGTGTACTGTATGTCTTTTATGCATGGTCTTTAAGTTGGCTCACTTGAGAGCTTATTGTTGACTAATCTATTTTCCCAGAAATGTTTTCAAGGACAATCGCTTCCTAGAGCTGGCATGCAACACGCAGGAAGAGGTGGACAGCTGGAGAGCCTCCCTGCTCCGTGCTGGTGTTTACCCAGAAAAATCCTCGGTCAGTGCCCACTGGTGATGCGCACATTCAGGAGTAGAGCAGTATGACTGATGCGGCTCCTCAGTCGTCCATAGCGGATGAGATAATGCATTGATGTAACCGATAAGACACAATGTACTGCAGCGCCTGCTTTCACTTAGTTCCCCTCTTCTTAATGAGCACATTTGGAAATAGTTTTGTGCAGGGTTATACATTCCTGAGGATGCTTGTTGGCAATCTTTCTTCTTCTTCTTCTTCTTGACTTTAGGTGGAAAGTGAGAGCTCTGGTACGGCTGAGAACTTTTCCATGGATCCTCAGCTGGAGAGGAAAGTGGAGACCATCCGTAACCTGGTGGACTCCTACATGGCCATCGTCAACAAGTGCATCCGGGATCTCATGCCCAAGACCATTATGCATCTTATGATCAATAATGTAAGGACCTTCTGTACTGTATAGTCCGTGATGCAGTAATATGGAAGTCTGTGTTGTGACCGTCGGCATTATATAGCACTATATTGTAGGGATCAATAAGATCTAGTCAAAACTACACTGTGTAAAGCATCAATGGAAAAGGTTTGGTAGACATAGAGCTATAATAATCCTAGTTGTTATAGCAAAGTGTAACTGTAAGTGATGAACCTTCGGCAGGTGAAAGAGTTCATCAATGCAGAGCTCCTGGCTCAGCTGTACTCAGCTGGGGACCAGAACACACTGATGGACGAGTCTCAGGAGCAGGTGCAGCGCAGGGACGAGGTACTGCGGACCCACCACGCACTGAAAGAGGCGCTAGCCATCATTGGGGACATCTCCACCACTACCATCACCACCCCTCTGCCTCCTCCTGTGGACAGCTCCTGGCTTCAGGCTGGTGCTGGTGGCTCCCGCAGGTGACCCCGCTGCTCCATCAGACCATTGTCATTTAGTTTTCATGAGATTAACCTTAAATCAAGCTGGTCTGGTATTTCTTTTAATTGATGGACACTTACTGTATTGCTTTCTGTCCTTAGGAGCGTGGTTTAGATTGGGAGAGAATGTAATGTTTAGTGACGACTGACTCAGTGATGCATGATTTAAGCAGAACATGCAGTAGTCAAATTATTATATTGGATTTTTAATATAATATATTTTTTATGTTATTTAAAAAAATAAAATAAACTTGCAGCCTCATTGCAGTACCAACAAGGCACACCAGAGGGCGATCACAGAACATCTACTGCATTTCACTATAAGAGCAAACCAATTCTAAAAACAATATTTGTTTAATATGAATCTTAGAGGAATAAATGTTAAAATTGTAAGGATAATTTAGGCGTATTTATATAAGAACAGAAAAAAAGCCCTTTAAATGCTTAACTATTTCTATGTACTTTATTTCATCATGTTACTTAAAATGACAAGTGGTGCAGGGTCCAAACCATATTCCTTAAAGAACACAACATTTCATGTCATCCAGTGGTGAAAGCCGCCTTTAACTGCCTTTATACGCCCTATTTAAGATTTAAAACTCTAAATGTGAAATGCATTACTTACAGTTTGTTTATGTCTTGCTTTATCTATAGTATAACTTCTATTATCTGCTGTTCACACTCATTTCAGTCTTAATCTCACTGATGGCCATTTTGCCCCTCAGGTCACCCCCTCCAAGCCCGACTGCTCCTCGCAGAATGTCCGCAGGTCAGAGGCCAGCAGGCCGGGGTGCTCCTCCCCCTCCATCACGCCCGGGGCCTCTCGGGCCCTTTAACAACAGCGGTGATAGTCCACAGGTGCCGAACCGCCCGAACCGCGCCCCTCCCAGCATTCCCAGGTGAGAGTCACAGGCCTGGCTTCATACCTGTAACACATTTCCTCTGAAACAAGCACCATCATCATAAAGTTAACTGATTTTTGCCAAATATGAAATCTGCCTTGTATGTTGTGAATCTTCTTACCCAGAACAAGGTTTGATCCATGATCCAAGGTTTAATGCTTGTACAGTATAATGCCTTAAGCTGTAACTCTTTTGTAGAAACTTGTACAACAAAATATGCTGTTTAACAATTGTTTGTCAAAACTTCAGAGGCGACCTGAGATGCGGTAAGTAT
This sequence comes from Clarias fuscus, assembly GCA_030347435.1. Lineage (NCBI taxonomy): Eukaryota > Metazoa > Chordata > Actinopteri > Siluriformes > Clariidae > Clarias > Clarias fuscus. Next base: position 35,027,585 of record CM059205.1, read on the forward strand.
TGAAGATAAAGCAGAATGAAGCAGTGGGGCGACTGAGTGTACAGACGAAAGCTGAGACATGCTGTTGAGGAAAATAAAGTTTTCATGAAGTTCTCATGTCTCATAAAGCAATAAAATGACATCTGTAGTGGTGTGTGGCTTTTAAAAGGTGGCAGATTTAAAAGATTTAGCGGCATGTTTGAGAGGCAGCTGGCAATTGTCTCACGGCTCAGATGTCACAAGCAGGCCCTCTTGTGGCACTTTTGGGAAATACATGTTAGCAATTACACGTTTTTCCCCATAAATGCTATGCACATATTTAACTAAGGTGCATATTTTTATATTAAATTGACTCGCTTGTCTGTGATGATAATGGTGATTATTATTATTATTATTATTATTATTATTAGTAGTAGTAGTAGTAGTAGTAGTATTGGTAGTAGTACCAGTCTGCCCCCTAGTGGTGAACAAGCCACTTAATTCAGAAAACAGTTGTAAATCTTCCCTCATCTCCATTTTTAGGAAAAAAAAAATAATTTTATGTAATTTTCTTCAGGCTAAACTCTTAGCTCATAGCCTGGCTCTCATGAATATTATAGGATTTTGGCTGCAAATCAAATTTAATGACACAAGAAAAATAAACATTTTCTTTTGTATTAATATTATAATGGTTTGGAATTTAAGCAGGTTTTGCCCCTGCACTGCTATTATCTTTTTTTTTTTAATTTTGTGCGTGTCTTGTCTTCTCAGTGTTTACTGGTGTTTGACATCCACTATGCTGCATTAGAGCCACCTTCTGGTCTTGATCTCCTTCATATTCCTTTCAGAATAAATTCTCTTTTCTGGTCCCATTGCCTTTAAGAAACCGTCAGATACTTTCTTCCTAGTCCTCTTACTCTATTTTTAAATACTTTTCTCAATGTACTTAATCTTTCCGCATTCCCATTGCTCCTCCAATCAAGGTCCCAACAGTCTCATTATATGCCCATCTTTGCCTTGTCTTGGGGTTTACCAGCCGTTGGAATCCACCATATTCAATAATAGGTTCACTTTAATAATGTGACAAGAAGAGTTTCCCTCAATTCAATTCAATTCAATTTAATTGTCATTGTTAAACATAACAAGTATAGATAACGACGAGATATGATTTGGCAACATCTCCCGGCAAGTAATGAAGTGCAACCATAGTGCAGCAAAGCAATAACCATAATGGCTATGTGAGGTAGGATATAAAGGATATATATTATAGGAGATGGGGGTGGGGGGGTAGGTCAAACCATGATCTTACAGTATGTGTATGTATGTATGTATTATGTGTCCTGCATCAATGCAAAGTCCAGTTCACAGTTATTGTAATGATGTATAATAAATAAATAAATAAATAAATGGGCGCAAGGTCCGAGAGGGAGGTATCTAATCATTCAGCAGCCTCACAGCAGTAGGAAAGAGGCTGTGGGACAGTCTGGTGGTTCTGGCCCATAAGGACCTGTACCTCCTACCTGAGGGCAGTAGCTGAAACAGGTGATGTGCAGGGTGATGCTGATCCCGCAGGATGTTGTGCACTCGACGAAGGCAGCGTGTAGTGCAGATAGTACTTATCTCCGGAAGACTAGTCCCGATGATTTTCCCCGCTGCTTTCACCACACGCTGTAGTGCCTGTTGTTCCGCCCTAGTGCAGCTGGAAAACCACACTAAGAGTCCATATGTCAGCACACTCTCTATAGCACAACGATAAAAGTTCACCATAAGCTGCTGAGAAAGATTAGTTTTTCTCAGTTTCCTGAGGTAGAAGAAACGCTGCTGGGCCTTCCCTATGGCAGAGTTGATGTTATTGCCCCATGTTAGGTCCTCTGTCACAGTTATGCCAAGAAATTTAAAGCTGGTAACCCTCTCGACCGTCCCATTTCCGATAGTAAGTGGTAAGTGGATGGTCTTTGTACCCTTATGAAAATCCACAATCATTTCCCTGGTTTTCTTGATGTTGAGGGCCAGGTTGTGGGCGTCACACCAAGTTGCCATGTGTTCCACCTCCCTTCTGTATGAGGACTCATCATTGTCAGTGATCAGGCCTTTTTGTGTTCCAGATGTTCCAACATGTGATGGAGCACAATAGCCACCGCATCCTCTGTGGATCTGTTGGCTCTGTATGCAAACTGGTAATGGTCCAGTGTGGGTGGTATAACATCCTTGATGCGTTTAATCACCAACCTCTCCAAACACTTTGCTGGTATGCGTGTGAGTGCAACTGGTCTATAATCATTTAAACAGGTAATGTTAGGGTTTTTGGGGATGGGAATTATTGTAGTTCTTTTAAAACATGCTGGTACCCATGACGTGGACAGTGACAGATTAAAGATGGTCGTGAAGACCTCCACCAGTTCAGCTGCGCAATACTTCAGCACCTGACCGGGCGCTCCATAGGGTCCTGTAGCCTTCCTGGGATTGATGTTATGAAAACACTGTCTTACTTCGTGACTGCTCAGGACTGGTGCAGCATCACTAGAGGGAGGGCGGGGTAAGGGTGAATCTCCATTGTCTCTGTCAAAGCGGGCATAAAAGTTATTCAACTCCTCCGCTAGGGTGTCACAGCTGTTAAAAGAGAGAGTTGTTGTTCTCTTATAATCCGTTATCACCCTAATTCCCTCCCATACCTGCCGGGAGTTGGTGGAATTATGAAAATGAGCCTCAATCCGCTGTTTGTATTGAATTTTGGCTGATTTTATGCCCCTCCTAAGTGCCGTCCTGGCAGTACAATACGCTGTCCTGTCACCAGATTTAAACGCTATATCCCTGGCTTTAATCAGCAGTTGAACCTCATGTGTCATCCAAGGTTTCTTACTGGGGGACACACGCACTTGCTTCCAGAATGTCACATTATCCACACAGTAATTGATGTAGTCTAAGACTGATGAGGCGTATTCATTCAGAGACTCGCGTGTAATGGTTCCATGGTCCTTGAATATGTCCCAGTCTGTGGAGGAGAAGCAGTCCTGAAGCCTAGGGATAGCATCTTCAGGCCATGATCTTACAGTCCTTAAACTGAATCCAGCAGTTTTATTCCTTGTGGTATACTTTTTGGATGTAGCAGAAGTGACAAATGGTCAGACAGACCAAGATGGGAATAAACCTGAACCTTATATGCATCTGCTACATTAGTGTATACCTGATCCAATGTTTTATCTCCCCTGGTTGCACATTTCACGCTGCTCTGAAATTTGTGAAGGACGCTCTTCAAGTCAGCATGATTGAAATGTCCGGATGCGCAGCCAGGCTGTTGTTTATGCCATCATGTAACTGTGCTAGCGCTAGGATGCACAGTCCCCCCGCCGGTCTTCTTACCCGAGTCTGCCGTCCTGTCAGCTCGGTGCACGGTGAAGCCGGTCAGCCCATTAGCCACATCCGGGACGGTGTTATCCAGCCATGTCTCCGTGAAAATCATGCTGCAACAGTTTGCCAGGAACCTCCGCGTCGTCATCCCCAATCTTATTTCATCCATCTTGTAGCGGATCGACCTGGCATTTGAGAGAAAAATGGATGGAAGCGGCGGTTTGAAGGGGTTAGCCTTTAGCCTAGCCTTCACACCTGCCCGCTTGCCTCTCTTCCACCTCCGCTCGCAACGTCTCCTCCTCCGGTTCGCTGCCGCCGGAATCCCCGGAGATGATCTAGCAATCTCGGAAGGGATGAAAACATCGGGGCCGAGGTGATGTACAGCACCGCTAACGCTGAGGAGTTCATCCCGACTGTACCAAAGAGCCTCGATATGGTAACAGTATGCCGAAACACTCAGTAGCACTAACAAAATGAAAAAACTATGCCAACAAAGAGAGCACCGGGCTGCTGCGTCTGTGCGCGCCACCGCCATGTTAATTGCATTAATTGCGACTCTGCTGTTCTCTGGTGGGGTTTTTAATATTTCTTTAAAACTGTGGATTAATGAGGCTTGGATATCCACGACTCTGTCACCAGTTCACTAGTTGTCCTTCATTGGACTACATTTGGTAGGTACTGTACTAAGTACTGCACAACAGTAACACCTCAAAGGACCTCCTATTTTGGAGATCCCCTAACCCAGCCATTTTCTTCGGCACAACAGAGCTAAACCTGTGCTAAGGAAAATTGCGAATCTGGTTGTCCAAAATTGCAGCCTCCATAACATCTTTTATTTGTTTACTGTCTGTAGCTCAAGGCAAGTAGATTTTGGAAGAGCATGGTGGTGTAATGGTTAGCACTGTTGCCTTGCACCTCCAGGATCCGGGTTCAATTCCTGGCCAGACTCGTGTGCATGGAGTTTGCATGTTCTCTCCGTACTTGGTCGGTTTCCTCTGGGTACTCCGGTTTCCTCCCACAGTCCAAAGACATGCAGATTAGGCTAATTGGCATTTCCAAATTGCCCGTAGTGTGTGTGTGTGCGCCTTGCGATGGTTTGGCACCTTGCCCAGAGTATGTCCCACCTCGTGCCTTAAACCTTCTGGGATAGCATGAGCTACATTACTTACTTACACTGGTAAGAAGACTACACCTTTACCTAATTGACTACTTTAGGTTTAAGAGACCAAATATGAAACTGTTTTTTTTTTTTTTCCCAATTATTTTTATTGAAGAAAGAAAACAATACAGTACTTGCACTTATAAAAATACAATTTACATTTCTTAATTTTCCTAAATAAATATATATAACACACTCAACAAAAACAAAAAACAACCAAACCACCCCACACCCCCAGTCCCACTCGGCTCAACACAACCAACCAACATATTACATAAATATAACAACAACAGGTATACACTTAATCAGGCAATACCTCTAAACTAGTAAAGTAGGTAATGAAGGGTTGCCAATTGTGGAAAAATTTGGCTGTACATCCTCTCAATGTGTATTAAATTTTTTCAAGTTTAAAAAAAAACATCACATCCTTAAGCCATTGGGAGATAGGAGGATATTTAGCAGACTTCCAATGCAACAATAACAGACGCCTTGCTAATAAGGACGTGAAAGCTATAATATCCTTTTGTATAGAATTAAGTGATAGTGAGCAATCAGGAATCCCAAATATAGCAATGAGAGGACATGGTTGAAGAGTTACCCCAAGAACAGTTGACATAATGTCAAAATAACCTGTCCAGAAATCCTCCAGCTTAGGACACAGAAAAAACATGTGACTAAGGTGACAGGGAGAGCCATTGCATTTATCACATTTGTTTTCCACTGCCGGATACAATTCTGAAAGTCTTGACTTAGAAAAATGTGCCCTGTGTATGACCTTAAACTGAATAAGTCCAAGACGAGCACAAGAGGTGGAAGACCGTACCCTCTCTATAGCCTGTTCCCAGGACTCCTCCTGTATTTGAATTCCTAGTTCCCCCTCCCATGTACGCTTAAGCTTAACATTTGAGTGGTTACTAAAAGACAGGATAGTATCATAGAGTTTTGAAATGGTTCCTCTATGATGAGGGATAAGTGATAGCATAGTTTCCCACTGCTGCTCTGGAGGTAAAGAGGGGAAATTAGGGAAACACTTGCCAACAAAATTTCGAATTTGAAAATAGCGAAACAGATGAGTAATTGGGAGACCATAACGTGATGACAGATTGGCAAAACTATCAAAGACACCATCCACATATAAATGTTTAAATTGTTTTATACCCTTGTCACACCACACTGAGAATGTCGAGTCCAGGAGGGATGGGGGAAACAGATGATTGTTGTTTAGAGGACCCGAAGAAGATGGCATTACGAATTTAAAGTGCCTTCTAAACTGAAACCAGATCCTAAGTGTGTTAAGAACCACCTGATTATCAGTATACAGAGAGGGTTTTATGGGTAAAGAGGAACAGAGCAGAGCCGGTATAGAAGATCCCTTACAGGATGATAGCTCCAATTTACACCAAGAGGAGGGAGAAGATTTTAGCCAATAGCAAAGTTTATGGATGTGAGCAGCCCAATAGTAAGCTAGAAAATTAGGTAATGCAAGTCCTCCACTAAATCTACATCTCTGCAGTACAGCTTTACGAACCCTAGGTGACTTCCCTCCCCAAATGAAAGAACCAATGATCTTATCCAGTGAGACAAAAAAATGTTTTGGCAAAAATAAGGGAATGGACTGAAATAAAAATAAAAATTTTGGTAAGATATTCATTTTAACAACATTAATCTTACCGATTAATGAAAGGGGGAGATTACCCCATCTTTGAATATCAGATTTAATCCTAGATATAAGGGGAGTAAAATTAGCTGATTTAAGGCCAGATAAAGAACGAGTCACGTTAATCCCCAAGTATTTAAACCCCGATGGACTAAACCGAAAGGGTAGATCGAACTGTTGAAGATGACATGCACCCGAATTAACAGGAAAACACTCACTTTTCCCCAAATTTAATCTATAACCTGAAAACGAGCTGAAGTTCTCCAGAATACCTAAAACAGCAGGGATGGAGAGTGCAGGATCAGTTATGTATAATAACAAATCATCCGCATACAATGATCATTTATATTCAGTTTCATTACGGATGATTCCCTTGAATACAGAGGAAGATCTCAATGTGATAGACAGAGGCTCGATGGCGATGGCAAAGAGTAAAGGTGACAGAGGGCAACCTTGACGACATCCACGACCCAGAGAAAAATAATCCGAATAAACATCATTAGTATGAACACTGGCTTTAGGGGACGAATAAAGAAGCCGAATCCAAGAAATAAATGTATCACCAAATCCAAATTTCTTTAAGACTGCAAACAAGTACTCCCACTCCACCCTATCGAAAGCCTTTTCAGCATCTAAAGAAATCACAAGTTCAGGAAATTTAGATGAATGTTTTGAGTAAATAACATTAAAGAGTGTACGGGTATTAAAAAACAATTGACGTCCCTTTATAAAGCCATTCTGCTCTTCAGATATTATATGAGGAAGCACATCCTCTAGGCGAGATGCAATTACTTTTGCCAACACCTTTGTATCGGCATTAAGCAGAGATAATGGTCTGTAGGAACCACAGGAAGTTGGATCTTTGTCACTTTTGAGAAGTAGCGCTATAGTGGCTTGTGTGAAAGTTGTTGGTAATGAACCCCTTTCCAAAGATTCATTAAACACAGATAAAAGCAATGGAGCCAATTTACTAATAAATTTTTTATAAAATTCAATTGGAAACCCATCAGGGCCTGGGGCTTTATTAGACTGCATAGCTGTAATAGCATTTAATACTTCTTCAACGGAAAATGGGGAGTCCAATTGCCCGGCAATATTAATATCAATAACAGGATTTGAAAGATTATCAATAAATTCGTTCATTTTAGCTTTGTCCGCAGGAGATTCAGACTTGTATAACAAAGAGTAAAATGTTTTAAAGGTAGAATTAATTTCCAAGGGATCAGTAGTAATAGTGTCATAAGTGGTTTTAATACTAGGTATCAAACGCGAAGTGGCTTGTCGTCGTAGTTGATGTGCCAACAAGCGACTTGCCTTGTCGCCATATTCATAATATGAACCACGACTGCGTAATAACAAGTGCTCTGCCTCTTTAGTTGACATAAGATTGAATTCTGCTTGCAAATCAAGACGCTGTTTCAGTAATTCTGGAGAGGGGTTCAGTGTATAACTTTGGTCAAGGTTACTAATCGCTGTTGTAAGTTCTTTAAGCCTAGCATTAATCTTTTTATTAGCAAGAGCAGAATACGATATAATTTGACCTCTCAAGTAGCATTTAAGTGTTTCCCATAACAATGAATATGAAACTGAATCGCTTTGATTGAAGGACAAGAACTCCTCAATAGAACTTGAAATGAATTCACAAAATTCTTTATCTGCCAAAAGAAGAGAGTTAAATCTCCAAAGTGGTGGGCTACGTTTATAGGTAGAAAAGTGAATATCCAATAACAGAGGTGAATGATCAGATATTACAATACCAGAATAATCAGAAGAACTAACAGACGGATTAAGAGTTCTGTCAATAAAAAAGTAATCAATCCTGGAATAAGAATGGTGCACCTGGGAGAAAAAAGAAAATTTTTTGATTGAAGGATTGCGAAATCTCCATGGATCAATAAGATCGTTCTGTTTCATAAAATCTAAGAATATTTTGGACATAGATGATTGAGTCAGATTACGAGGATTAGATCGATCCAAGACTGGATCAAAAACACAATTCAGATCTCCACCAAGGATCAACAAATGAGTATTCAAGAAGGGGATATTACTCAGCAATCTATTAGCGAATTCAGCATCATCAAAGTTCGGGGCATATACATTTACCAACAAAACCTTTTTTTGCATTAGTGTACCAGCAACAATGATGTATCTACCATTCCTGTCAGCGATAACATTAGTCGATAAGAATTGAACTTTCTTATTAATAAGAATGGCAACTCCTCTAGCTTTCGAATTAAAGTTTGAGTGAAAGATCTGACCTACCCAAGGACAATGTAACCTATTGTGATCTTTAATGCGAAGGTGAGTCTCCTGTAAAAATGCAATATCAGAATTTAGACGTTTCAAGTGTGTGAAAACCTTAGATCTCTTAATAGGGTTACCCATACCTCTAATATTCCAACTAATGAATCTAAGAGGCATGCCTGACCCAGCAATGCCGGGATCTATATTACTATTAACCATTCAAATGGAAAAATAAACACCACAACAACCAAAACGCCAGTGGTCGTAAAGAGCCGAGATGGGACACCCCCCCTCCCCCTCCCCACATATACCCCTAAACACAAATACACCCAAAGTCTCCACATGACTACAAAACAAAGGAGACAGCAGTGTTTCCCAAAAAAGCAAAAATACTCCACCAAAGTGAATGGACTAACCAGGATCCAAACAAAACACGCAAAAGCAAGAGAGCAAAAGAGAAAAAACCCTCCCGCCGACTTCCACACTGTATAACTGTGTGCATGTAACAATAAAGACGTAATATATATATACATACAAAAAAAAAAAACTCAGCACAAAGAATTATTTCCTCAGAAGGTGAGCATACCGAAAAACAACAAACGTGGTCACCTTAGTACCACAAATCAATTTACCACAGATTAGGTAAATACACGTAAACCTACAAATAAACAAGACATGTGCAAATAAATGCAAAGTGAGCATAGAAAAGACTGTGCTGGGCTAATCCGAAGTACAAGTGTACGATATATGATTCAGTCTCTTTATAGAACAGTGGAAAAATAAAAAAAGACACAGTAACTAGCGCAACACAGTGAGAAAACAATGCGCAGGCAGCTTTAAACCTAGTGAGAGTAAACACTTAGCAGCATTACAGCACCAAACTGACGGGCTAAAGAGGCTCACCCAGAAATCAAAGTTTTAACATAATCACTGGCTTCCTCCGCTGAAACAAAGTTCTTCTCAATACCCTTATACGTGATGCGAAGTCGCGCTGGATGAGACAGGCCATACCGAACACCTTCAATGCCACGGAGTTGCTGCCTGACCGTGTTGAATGCAGCCCGAGCACGTGCAATCTTGGCAGTGTAGTCAGGAAAGACCGAGATGGTCTGCTCTCCGACTTTAATCTGTCGGCGTTCTCTAGCACGCCGTAAAATGTCAACACAGTCGCTGTGGTAATGAAACCTGCATACAATGGCTCGCGGACGGTCACCGGGCTTGGGTGTGGGTTGGAGGGTCCTATGGGAACGGTCCAAAAGCGGCTCCTTCTCCAGATTAAACGCTTCCTTTAACAAGGAGGCCACGGCTGCAGTGGTGCACGTGTCAGGGCCCTCCGCTACTCCCACTATCCTAACGTTGTTACGCCGCGTCCTGGATTCCAAGTCTTCACATTTATTTTCCAGCTTGGCTACGTTGGCTGTGAGGCACTTGATAGTATTTTTCATTTCAGTTATATCATCCGAGCACACAGTAAGTGCGTGCTCCATCTCCCTGACCGTAGCTTTTAGCTCGGACACAGTAGCATCACTAGCAGCTTTATCAATCGCCAGCTGCGTCTTCACTGCTTGCAAGTCGGACTTTATGGTAGACAACGCCTCACCGAGAGTATCTTGAAGTTCCTTTTTTAAAATATCCGCGATATCTTTCCTCAGCGAGGTCAGCAACTCGACCTTAAGAGCCTCCATATCGGGATTAGCTTGGCCCGAGGGGGGCTTTACAGGTGAGGACGACTCACCCGAGGATGTGGTCACGGTTTGCAAACTAGGCCTCAGTTGTGTTTGAATAGTACTGCGAGTTTTAATATTTTTTGCTGCCATTTTACACAGTATCGAGTAAAACTTCAAAACACAACGAACTAGAGAATAAAACAGAACTGCAATTATGGCCACAAAGCGCGAATGAATAACAATTTTAATCGAAATCGGCGGGAGCTCCCAAACTCACGTCCTACTCCATAAAACTCAACCGGAAGTCATGAAACTGTTTTTTATCTGTAAAATCACTAAACAAATCACTGTGTGAAAGTAGGGTCTTTCTGTAATGCTATTAAAAAAATATATATATATATTGGTGTTTCAGGTTGCACTGACTGAAGCCCTCATATCTGTGTTGTGGTGTTTTACTCACTTACTTACTAACGTACTGTATGTGTGAACTGAAAATAATCTCACTGTAAATAATTTTCTGCTTTAGCTGACTATTTAGCAGCCTACACATACTAATTCTTTCCTCTTTTCTCTCTGTCTCTCTCCCCCCCATCTCACCAATTTCCCATCCTCATTTAATCCTTGTCCACCTTTCAGCCGCCGACCCCCACCTTCCCCTACCAGACAGGTCCCGTAAGCTACCCATCTATCAGGATCCCCTCCTCCTGGACCAAGCACTCACACACTCCTCGTCTCATAACCCTCTGAACTCACCCGAGCTTCAGAAACTGCATGTCCCAGGCTTTATCGTCACCGCTCCCAGACCATCCCTAAACTCCGCCTTGTGTGTGCACATTCCCCTGCAGTGCTAGTGTCCATGTTAGCCACGCTTGTCTCGTGAAGTGTCTCTGTGCCTGCGATCTGAAATGGCCAAGCAGGACTCACAGCGAGTCCTTTGCACAAACCCTCTGCTTTTTAGTGTCACCTCTCTAGTCTGTGAAGTCCATAGTGATCATGCTGCGCTTGCTGATCTCCGGTCAGAACAGCGAGGCTCCTCATTCTGCATGTCTTGTTTTGAAGAGTATATTTTTATGGGTGTGTGCGCGCTCAGGTGTGTGCAGGTCTCGTTACCTTGCTATATTAATAATATTTTTTGTGAAAGTGTGTGTGTGTGTGCGCGTGTGTGCGTGCTTACATCCCAGTGTCCCCTGAATGAGACGTCAGTGAGTAAAATGTGTGTGTGTGTGTGTGTGTGTGTGTGTGTGAGAATGAGAGAGTTGGAGTTAAGACCACTCTGGTGAACATATAGTTCAAATCCTTGCTTGCTGTAATTATCCAGTTTCTTGGGACAGGATCCAGGTGTCCCAAGACCCTACACAAGATAAGCAGTACAAATAAGGGATGGATGGAGACTGAGTAATGAGACCAAAATCAAGGCCCATACTCTGGGTAAGGAGCGAGATCCAGACCAGTACTGACCAGTAAGACCGACAGGCAGAGATTTGGTGTAGTTAGACCAAGAGGAAGAGTACTGTAAATAAATATACTTGCTTTTAATCATGTCTCATGCCTCATGTTCTAATCAACACAGACAATGCAATATACTTATAAACAGTAGGGGGCAGTGTAGTCAGTTGGCACATCATAAATGGTGGAAGATTTCAAGGAGTTGTTTGAAATTGCTACAAGGTCCAAAATTACCCCACATGTAGGATGTTTCTTTACCACTCCACAAAAATTACCATCAAAAGACAAATATGAATATCAAAACAGATAGCAAGCAAAGGATACTGTAGGTCTTCTTAAATATTGACTTGGAAACTGAGCTGCCTGAGTGTTGCCATGGTCATTTGCTTTAAGCAAAACTGTTGGATTAAATTCTCAAGGGTGCCCCCTACTGGAATCATCCGGTATCATAAGGCATGGCTTTAACAGTAAGTATAAATCAGGCTAAATAATTAATTCAGAATCAGACATTTTAGAATAGTTAGATACAAGATTTTGAGCAATGTGACTTTGACAATCCAAAAATTCAAGCAATCTTTTTGCATCAGACCGAAACCCTGAGATCTTAACTCCAGCTCTGGTTGTGTACGTGTCATGCGGGTCGATTCACGGTGTGCATGTTCTGTCAGTTTAATCAGCGTGTTTGTTCATGTGTTTTTGCTGTCTATGATCGGCACTAGCTCTGATGTTAAAACGACCCTTACCTCATCTAGTTGTTATTCTGTCATATGTATATACTACATATATATATATATATATATATATATATATATATATATATATATATATATATATATATATATATATATATATGTGCCTGGGTCTTCAAGACTGTCCTGTCTAAAGACAGGCTGATTAGCGAATCCTGGGACTTGCGTAACCTTCCAGCTGAACACACAAATGTACAAACATCACATCACAAGAGCTTGGTAAAATCCACTATCCTCTCTGCTATACAGTAACTGTGCAATGTGGCAATGTGTGTTTATTACGTAAAGTAATAATAGTGATTTCATTTTTAATTTGTATGTTTTTAATAAGACGCTGGATAAGAAATCAATTATGAAACAGACTGCCATAATGTCTTCAGGATGGATATCCAGGAAGAGAGTGAATGTTATTTCTGTTCTGAATGTTGTGAATGTTGTCAGTGAAATTCTCAACACCGTGTCGAATGACTCACCTGTCTTTTCCCAGCATCCTATCTGTTCGAAATCTGCATTCGTTCCACAGTGGCAGCCCTAGACTTTCATTACGTAAGATGAAAGAAGGGTTGGAAAAGATCAATTAGATTAGCACCCGTTGCAGTGGACGGTTGGTGTGTTGTTTCTGTGGGTCTCTGTCCATTTAGTGTACTGCCAAGTCAAGCAGGTGATTACGTTTGTACTTGAAATCTGTTTTTGTTCTTATTGTCTCTCTCACTGTATCTCAGAATTCTGATTCATAATACTATAATGGCATGAATAAATCTGTATTGCCAAAGCTAGTCATAGAATCAATCTATATACAATATGCAACAGAACATTATAGTGTTACACACACATATACACACACACACACACACACACACCCACACATATATACATATATATAAAGAAATAATATTGTTCACTGGAGGAAATCTCCTCTGTTTTGTAAATGTGGTTCTTTTGAGGGATATGTAAACTGTATTAGTGATGATATTCCTTATGTAATTCAATAAACCGTGTTGCAGACATGTGTTGAGTTATTTATTTTATTTAGTCTATGTTTAGATCCAAGGAGAACACCAGACCTCGTAGCTGTAATGTTCCAAACATTTCAGCTGCAAGATGAAAGACAATAGAATTGCGATGTTCTCCGTTCTATTGAGGTTAAGTTACCTTAAGTACCTTAAGTGCTTCCTTAACCAGTTCTATGGTCAGTGTGGTCTCACATTTCTCTTGGTTGACATTTTTCCAACAAGCAAATATAACATTACCAATATTCTATTAATAATCAGAATAGTAGCCCAATCTAATAAGCCAATAATCCAATGATAAGCCGAAACCAACCTCAAATTTAAAGAAAAAATACTTCTTCTTTTATACCGCGTGTTCAGGAAGTCTCTCCGCAGCGGCCACATGGAGTAGTATTAGTAGCGCATTGACGCGCTCTTGTTTGGCGCCACTGGTCGGCCGTACGTATCCGACGAGTGCTTCGCTTAACGCCGGCCGTGTGTTTGTGTATGAAAATGTTAACCATCGAAGATCGTGTTTTTCTAGCAGAGCACTTTTTTAAAGGTAGATTTGGTCTGTGGAAAATTTCAAGCAGCTTTTCCGGAGACAAGAATACCACATCGAGATTTAATAAAAAAAAAAAAACACATGATTCAGAATAATAATCAGTTTTCTTAAATTAATATTTTAACATGAACTGTAAAGTTGGAAGCTCTAACTGGAATGATTTCAAACATTGAAGAAATTGAAAAAAAGTTAGTTAACTGCAAACTGCACACACAGTACAAAAGGACTTTTAGGATTTTTACAAATGCTTATGGTATTTATATACTGTAGGAGTGATGAAAAATTTATTCTATATACATTTCACATGAAAGCTAATGAAGGTTTTGTAGTCTGGTGTATTTAATAAGTTTACATTCATATTTCTTTAAAAATAGCTTTTAGCTTGCTTGAGGTAAGCAATCAGATCAACTGAATTATCCATGATACTCAGGAAAAAAGGAAACAATTTCAAAATGGTTCAACTTACCATTTAGAAAACACAGTTGTCTACAGCACTCATGATTGCAAACTGAAATGAAAGGAAGATGATGGAGCTAATGAAATAGGTTAAAAAAAAACAACAAAAAAGAAAGATGAACTACAATAAGGTAAGTATATCTAAATCATTTGTGTTCTAATAAAATTAGTTGGTTTCTACAGTACTGTTAAGCTTTCAGTGCCAAGGAATTATTAGCATAATTGGCATCCAGTATGTTGCACCCTCTGGTCTTGATCTCCCTACTCATTCTTTGATCACCCTTAACAAATCCTTCACATACTGTTCCTCATTCCTTGTCCTTTTTCTTCATTTTCTAAAATACCTTTCACAGTGTAATCAACATTTCCAAATTCCCATTGCTCCTACCGTGCAGGTTGGGCTGGAGCTCCATCTGATTCGCAAGGAAGCTTCTAAACTCGGCACTGAAAAAGATAATCCTTTGAATTTACTTGATCTTAATGTGTACATCGGTCCCACATCATCAAAATGTGGCCAAATTACACAATTTTTGCCTGCTAAACCAAAGTTTTTCATTCATGTTAAACTTGTGTGAAAGGATAATGTTGACTTAACATAATCTTTATCATTTACTGTAATAGCAATTGATTGTGTAATTGTAATGTAATTGAATTATGTCTATGATACTCCATTATTATTGACAAGACTAAGTTAGTAAACTAGATGTTATACCATAATGTATACCAGTCCTATTTTCCCACGCTTTAGTGACTCTTAAAGACAACTCCAGAGACAGTAAATATGTAATTCATCCTTTTTTATTAGGGAACAACTTATAACATGTACCATACTTTCATAAAACACTAACAATCTAATTCACGAACTAAAAAAAATTAAATGTTGGGTTTAATTATTTTTTTCTTGTCAACAAGTTCCACACAAAACTAACATTTGTAAGGGTCTTTATTCACATCAAGATTACTGTCAAGTATTTTAATAACAATTGGCACTGTTTGAAATGCAGCAGAGAAATCGAGAAATTGAGAATATTATGGTCCAACAATACAAAAGACATACTGTACACAATATACAACATGTTCTATTGTTATTATTATTTTATATTATTTTATTATAACACTTCTGTCAACTTTGACATTTAAAGAGGGAGGAAAATTGTGTTTAACAAACAAGCAAAAAAAAAAAAACATTATAAAAACATTATTAAACAGTATTCTGGGCATGTTTTACATAAGAAAAAAAAATCACGTGACCCACAAAAATAGAAAAAAGGGTTCTCCCTTTATAAATCTAAAACATATATATATATAAATTTAAAAGGAAAATGCACAACCTTATCCTTAAGGTCCATAATACCAACTAAACATTAATTTAACATTAACAATTCACCCTATTTTTGCTATCAAATACAGTCTAATAGCAGCTTTATCTTATCATTTTTGAAGACTAAATGGATATTATGATATTCTGAAGAGCCCAACGGTACCGTTACTTCTACTATATATACTTTACCTTATATGCAGTGAACCGACCTGTGACACGTGGCTAAATCCGTTAGCTGGCTAACTTCAGTCTAAAACACTCGGCCTCTCTAAAACTACAGAAGCAGGCCAAAGTTAAATACTATATATAAAAATATGTACTAGTGAAAAAAAAAATATCTGAGGAAAAATCTTACATTTTTCGGGTGTTGACTTACCTCTATGAAAAACGGACCGAATGTAACGCACGCGGACACAGAGTCCATTAACTTAGCGCAGGTGTAGTTTGATTCGTCTTGTTCTTCTGTTTCATTAGCGGCTCATAAGAGCTGGCGTCTCGCTACTGCCCCCTGCTGTATGTATGAAATGTTGACTTATCATTGGTTTGTGATTAGACAAGTTGAGACAAAATTACGTTAACCTTAATCGAAAAAAAAAAACATTTGAAATTAACAAATACGATTATTATGAGTATACTGTATATTATGTAAAATGCACGACCTGCCTTGTTCGTTTTTTTTTTTTTTTTGAGTGCGTGTGGTGACCTCGTATAAGGGAAAGCCTCCACTCGGCTTGTGGCTCTGTTCTGCAGCTCTCTGACAGGGCGTGACTCTGCATTTATACTGTATTTTACAAAAAAAAAATATTGCCAGTTGTATTGGATACATATAAATTCAGGATGTGCCATCACTGGAGCATAATCAACTTTAAGCCTGCTTTATGTTGTGCTCAATGCCTCAAAGGCATTGAGATGAATACTCTGCTTTTTCTTTACTAAGGACAGAGTTCAACACGTCTATTTTAGAGGACTAAAAATTGCAAATACCAGGACTTATCATTGCGCCCAAACACACACTCATTACCGCTTCCGGTCTTAAGGTCTCCATTACCCCCACTCCACTCCACCTCCCAGTAACAGGGTTCACTCACACTCTCGCTACACAAATTGTGGTGGTGATTTTGAAAAGTGTTTGAATAATAATTAGATAACCAATCATATGATGGAGGGTTTGTCACCACTTTGCCTCCTTCAGACGGATGAAGTCGACGTGTTGTGTTGGGATCCATTGTGAATTTAGAGGTTCCATGTTAAAAAAAAAAAAAAAAAAAGTTTGCCGACAGAGAGACTCGTTGACAGAGAGATTCGTTGACAGAGAGACTCGACTTGCCGTCAGAGCGCAGTGATTGTGTGTGTGTGTGTGTGTCTTGTCCTATACACTACCCCTCCCCCCCCTCCTCTTACTCTAGCCATGATTGTCAAAGGTAAAGTACAGGTTCATTTGTTTGTTTTTTTACTTTATATTATATATTTATTAATTACTTTTACATTAATATTTTTGGGTTGTGGAACAAATCATCGGAGTTTCCATTATTTCTTATTGGGAAATTCGCTTTGATATACAAATCTGTTTCTTCAGTATTTGGGCTAATAAAACAAACAAACAAACAAACAAACAAACAAATAAAACAAACCCTTACCAAGAGTGTTTGACTGATGGCACATAGTTAGTAACCTAGTAACCCAGGGTAAGGATCTATCCAATGACGGAAACTTCAAAGCACTTTTGTAAGTCCCTCTGGATAAGAGCATCTGCCAAATGCCTAAATAAATGTAAATTACAAGCACGCTTCCTGAACAAATTAAGCTTACAATCCAAGGTTTAACTGTATATACAACATACACACACACACACACACACACACACACACACACACACACACACACACACACACACACACACACACGTGCATCACAAATTAGAATATAATCGAATTGTTGATTTATTTAGGATTTTCATTATTGGTAAGCCATAAACATCAACATTTAAATAAGTAAACACTTGAAGTATATCGGCTTGTGTGTAATTAATCTATATGACGTTTCACTTTGTTAAATGTTTGACTTTTTTAATATAATTACTGACACACACACACACACACACACACACAGGCATGTTTTATCCAGCTGTACTGAATACAACTTTTAAGATCCAAATGAGAGTAATGACCCCAACATATCAGAGAAAAAAAGGGAATTAGACGTCACAATTTGGCCCTTCTCACAGTAGCTTCAGTTACAATATCTCATGAAACTGCCAGCCACAAGAACAGTTTCTTTCTGCAGGCAATCACCCACAAACAGTTGAAAAGTTTTTTTTTTTTAAAACTAAATTCTTACACCCTTCTGCAAAATACTGTTATTTGCACAAATTGAAAATCTGGTACTTTACTGTATATTGTGTAAAAGCACCACCATGCCTCTAACAAACTTACTACAGCCTACTATTACCACTACTTGCTGTTCTGCACTAATTATAGTATATGTGATGCACACAGGGTTACTTGCCCTACCTTGCACAATCGCTTTATGTACTCGCCTCATATGTCTGTTTCCTTCTGGCTCTCCCTCATAGTTAGTCCTGATTGCAATAAATATACATTAAATTACACGTAATTGAATAAATTTTTAGCACTTATAGCTTAACGCTGTTTAAGCAAAGCAGCGTTACAGAATCAATTCACCATATACACTATGTGTTTGGGAGTATATACACAACTGTTTTCTCCATATCTCTTTTTTTTGTTGCGCTACACATGGCCTAAAGGGCCAATAATACTGACCCCTTCTGCCATCTGGATAAGTCTGACTCATCCTGGTGCCCCATTTCTGGTTGGAGTTCTTGTCACTTGGAGGCTTCTGGGTGACTGAGGGATTTTTTCCACTTGGCCATGAAAATGGCCTTGGACTTAGCTGATGCATCCAGTTTTTCTTGATGATTTGTGGCTGTAGTTAACTCAGTAGTAGTAGTATGACACAAAACGTCCGTAAACAAAAGCGGATACAGAAATATCCAGACATTTCCACACATATTGAGTTTTAAGCCTTATAGCACACACAGATATATATAGCAGGGACTGATTTTTGGTCACACTGTGTGTCATCACCCAAATGAGGATGGGTTCTCTGTTCAGTCTGATTTCTCTTAAGGTTTCTTCCTATTGCCATCTCAGGCAGTTTTTTCATTGCAGTCGAATCGCTCAGGCTTGCTCATCAGGGATGAACTGAATTATAGCTTATACTCATTTCCTTACGTTTGTCTAATTAATTACCATATTTTTTAAAACTCTGTGAAGATGTTTTTGCGACAATGACCTTTGCAAACAAAAAGTATACAAATCTACACATAAAACTAAACTGCACTGAAATGATGATGTGAGCAATTTGGGAACAAATCGTATGTTTAATAGTTATAAGAAATAACATAGGTTTGAGCAAAACTTAAAAACAAATTATTATTAACTATTTCATTTAATACAGAAATAGGCAGGACAAATTAAGAACAAGCTTTAAGAGCGCACAATAGAGTGACGCAGCAAGGAAACAGCACATACAGTGATGCAATAAAGGAACAGTGCGCAGTAAAGGAACAGAACGTACAGAGCTATGTAAAGGACAGTGTGTACAGAACATATGCACCTATTTAACCACAGACAAAAGTAAGCTTTAAGTATACTCAGTTTATATAATGATTAGTCATAAAGTAATGCATAAAGGGTATAAGGCCCCAACTAAAAGATACACAAGACATAGTGGGCCTGGGTAAGCGTCTGAAGTGTACAGATGAGATATCACATATCAGAAGGCAATACTCTCTGAGCAAGAACAACAGCCACAGGAAGTTCAGTGAGAGGCATACAAGGAAAATGCATCGGTTCACAGACAGCACAGTTGTAAAATTGGTTTGGGTACCAGCAGTAACACACACCTTCACCCGTTTGTGTACTGACAGACACTTTGAAATCGGTCTGAGTGGCGACATTATGACAGATTGGCGTTAGTTCAGAACGACGTTCTGACCCTATGGGCATAAAGGCTTGGCGATAAGCAGAACGTGTGCGACGTCGCTTGGTGGGGCCAGGAGTGAAATCATCATTATCGACATAAGGGAACTCTTTCTTCTGAAAAGACTGTGTGGAGGACTGTCGATCGTTATCACTGCCCATACTGTCTGAACCATCCAGAGAGATGCAGAGGTTGTTTGAGCTAGCACAACTGGCTGCAACAAAATAAAATAAGGCATATAAAAGACATTGAAACAATGCATGAAGAGATGCTTACCCATGGTCGGTCTACTAAACCTGTAAAAATTAACCCGGAAACACAGGAGTCGGATAATGGGGTGCATGAGGTAAGAACAACAAGCGCCGTCTTGCTAATTTTTTTTACATCGAGCAAAAACAATGTAAAAGTTCAAACACTTTGGGGTGTTTTGGAGGTGTTTTGATTAGAGGTTGATTGGAGGTGTTAGAATGGATATACTATTTCCTTGGCAAACAATCCAGATCATTTAAGGGAATCATGAAGTTGAGAACTTTGGCATGTAGTTTAAATGGTGCTAAATTGCTTGTTATAAGGCTCCTTATAAGCATGTTAGTAAAACTACTAAACCAAACATAGGAACCCTGGAAATTAAGGTGTGAGTACTGTAATTCCGACCTAGAAAAGGATTTTAACTTTACCCTCTCTTTAATTATGATTTGTGGGGGGGAAAAAAAAGGTAGCTATAGCTTACCTTGACTCAACATCTTCTTAGTCTGGCCTTTTTTAGAAGGCTTTTCTAGCGTCCTCCTCGGTTGAGAAACGGACTTTATTGCATTCTGAAAATTGAGGACAGAATGAAATGTGATGGTTGGTAAGTCGCACCACATAGGAGCTGAGACAGACTAGACATTCTACATAGAAACGATAAATACATGTAAGATATGGGAACGTGTACTGTATATATATATCTCTCACACAATATACACATACAATATACATACACATTTCATCTCAATAAAATCAAAATATCGTAAAAAAAAAAAGGGTAATGTACGTAAAAACATTGCTGGAAAGACATCAGGAAGATCTTCAACAAGCGTCAACACTTACAAATGTCAAAACCAATTGTCAACTTGTGCACGATTTGTCCCATCATGGGCACAAAGTCACACAACTAGCCAACGATCTAGTATTTCAGAAACTGGTGACCATACACTTTTGTGTGTAAAAATCCCAGGAAGGTCAGGTCACTTTCTCAAATACTAACCAACCCAATCAAACCAACCCAATTGTCCATTAAAAGCCATGCCACAGTTAAAAATCACAGAAATGACACTTTTCCATATTCGCATGCTTAATGTACAATTGATATGAAGCTATTATCTTGACTAGGTGATTGAGAAAACTGCACGATTCAGCAGGTATCCCTTTGTAAGTCTACTGCATTGTAAGTGTATTAGGGTTGAACTTCCTGCACACAGATTTGTCTGGATGTCGGCCTGTAAGATAATGTTACCTTTTTCTCAGCTCGTCCGGCTGCAGCTGATACTGTATCGTGTCCTTTATGTTCATCCAACATACACAACGTGCAGATACACTGCTGGTCAGTGCGACAGTAAACCTCCAGCAGTTTGTCATGCTTGGAGCAGATCTTCTCCTGGAGCTTTCTGGAGGCTTTGACCAGCTTGTGCTTCTTAAAGGCAGGAGATTTATAGTGAGGCTGGAGGTGAGTTTCACAGAAAGAGGCCAGACACACCAGACACGACTTGATGGCTTTGTGTTTCCTCTCAGTGCAGGAATCACACTCCACATCTTCAGGTCCAGGTAATGACTGAGCAGGAGGTGTAGATTGTAGCCCTGTCTTCTTCAGAGCCTCCACTACTTCAGCCAGCATGGTGTTTTTACTCACAACAGGCCTTGGAGTGAAGGTTTGTCTACACTGAGGACAGCTATAGACTCGTTTCTGATCTTCCTGATCCCAACAGTCATTAATACACTCCATACAGAAACTGTGTCCACACTGTAGAGTCACTGGATCCTTGATTAGATCCAGACAGATTGAACAGCTGAACTGATCTTGAAGCCCTAAAATATTAGCTTCGTCCATTTCACTGAAAAACAAAACCCATGCAGTCATTACAACACGCGCACATGCACTCTCAGTTTGTAAAAGCCACGTGGAAACGCGTGCATCTGAACAAAAGACTCACTTTTATTTAATTAATTGTTTTTTCCAAAACGGATTCAACTAAGTGGTCGATCGAAAAAGGTGCATCACTACTTCTGATAAATAATATTTACATGAGATGTAAACAAATACATCAACAAAATAATTTAAATAAGCTTAACACATACTATTCCATGAACTGTTTAACAAACACAACGCCATATTACATTTACCATCAGTATCCCTGAGATGCCCAGCAGATGGTGCACTTCACTGTCTCACTTCTTACTGATCGCAGTCTCTTGACTTACACACAGTGTTTTACCTGATAGTTACTTAGGAGTAGAGACTGTGAAGTGGCAAATCTCTGACACGGATAGTGTTTGTATGTTGAGTCCATACTTTTGCTCCACTAGTGACTGTGAGGTGGCGTATGCTGTGATGTCATACTCTGGCCGTGTCACAGGTGTTCCTTGTCGAATTTACAGCGCTTCACTTTTTGAATATATTTTTATATTCATTATTTTCCTCATAATTGTACAAACAATACCCCATAATAACAACATGAAAAAAAGAAAATAATAATTACATGTACATAAGTATTCACAGCCTGTGCCATGACACTGAAAATTGCACTCATAATTGATCTCAGTGTGACACGCACCAATACAGTAGTTTGTCACAATTGTTGAGTTGAGATTTACTTTGCACTTTTTTTTTGTAAAGAAAGATCTTTTTCTTTTGTATATATTACAATAGGTTGAACTGCCAAAGAATACTGCTCAAAAAAATAAAGGGATCACTTAGTCCCAGTTTGACTTGAACACCTCTCATATGTGAATGCATGGTTCAAGTTAAACCAGGACTAAGTCTTCCCTTTATTTTTCTGAGCTGTATGTATATTATATTTGCCAAAATGGTCAGGTGCACCCTGTTTTCACTGACCGTCCTTGAGATGTTTCTACAACTTGGTTGGAGTACATTCAGGTACATTGAAATTCAAAGCAAGCCATGAAGCCCAATGACTTGTATGTAGACCTCTGAGACAGAATCGTATGTGGCACAGATATGGGGCAGGGTACAGAAACCTTTTGGCAGCATTTAAGGTTTAAAGCTCTCTGCCACGACCATGGTCTCACTTCCCCCCTACTGTATATATTTGCTGATTGTGTGTACAGTCAAGTCCATCGATATTTTGACAATTACACATAAGGAAGGGCTCATATCTGCTTACATTTAGCTAAATCCTGCCAAACCAATAGGACACTGCTTCACAGTACAGTCAGGAAATGGACTAAAACAAATCTTAAAAGCAACTCAAGAGTGTCTTAATGAAAAGTTCTTTGTATGTTCTTAACCCTGACCTCAACCCAATTGAGTATGCATTTCAATTCATGCAAACACAACTGAAAACACAAAGATTGTCATGACAAATTTTTTGTATTTCACCAAATTTTAAACAAAAACCAAACATCTTTGAGTAGAGAATAAGCGAAAAAATGTATTAAAGACAAACACAGATACAGCTCTGCGCTGGTCAGAAAGACAGACACCCCACAAAGCTCTAACCACAAAGTCCTTGAAGAATTCATAACTTCCTTAATTTCACATGATTTATATACCTACAGTAACAAGTACCTCCTTGTTACTCTGTTGGATTAAATTTTTATTTCATATATTTATTTATCTATTTTCATATTTAATATTCAATAGATATACTACTGTATGTTAATTTGTTTGGCCTAGTGGTGTGGTGGCTCTAAATTTCATACTCCCACGCCTCCCATCTCATCTTTTATTTATTATTTAGTCATGTCTGGGTTGGTTTATTGGGCCTTTAAAAAGTTTATTCTCCTTTTTCCTTTTTTTTCATAAAGAGTTCGGTTTGTTCCTTTTTTCCTAACTAGAATATCGACCAGTAGTGCTGACGGCTTCATTTTTCCATCAGAGAACGTTTTGTGATGTTTCCAAGATGCGTAAAAATCTTATTCTTATTTTCATATTTTCCTAATTCTTTTCCAACAGTCATATCTCACCTGTCCGTAGTATGATTTAAGTTATTGAAATTATTTATGTATAATTTTTTATTTATATATATATATATATATATATATATATATATATATATATATATATATATATATATATATATATTTTATGATCTCGAGATTACATGTCATATAATCATTGAACTTAATTACAGTTAGGATAAATATGATTCATTTAGTCAAAACCTGATTACTTTAAATGATATAATTTTTTATTATTTTTAATATTGTTATAATTATTTGTCCTGATTTAAAAGACTGATCATTAAAATTCTATTCTTATCATTGATGAATTTTGGTTATGTAGTGTAATATAAAGTAATAAAGTTAGTTATAAAGTAATTATAGTTAAAGTAAATAATGTATAAAGAGTTAGTTTTAATATCACTTAAGTTAGTATTATATTATCGTAGGTTTACTTTTTGTTTGATTGTTGCTCTTGTGTTTTCCTTACTGTTCTTGTGTTTTCCTTTCCTACACTGTACTATGGTACTGCAGCATAAATTCTTACTTTAAGCAAATCAATGTCTCATTTTGATTTTAAATTGATTTAGTTATTTTGTAGGCATTCTGTTCTTTATCATAGCCCACTGGCAGCACAGATCATCCCTGAGGAGGATTTTGATGATAATTAGTAAATGATTTTATTATTGATGATTGATTTCTTTGTTTGTCCTTGGCTTGTTCTTTTGTTTGTTCTTAGCTATTAGAAAATGGCTGACCATCTATGGCAAAAAAAAAAAAAAAAAAAATTCTACTTTTTCATTACACTTTGTCTGCATTACAAGTTTCTTATTTTTTGCTCTTTATGTCATCAGGTCATCCTTCGTTCATGCTCCTTGGTCACACTCAAAGTTTTCTACAGTTTTCTACTAGATTAAGAAAAAAAATTGTATAATATAAAATATGAATCTTACTGTTATTAGTATATTGTTAGTTTAGATATTATGTTATGTTATATTATTACTTATTAACATTTTGTTTTAAATCTGTCTCTGCCTCCTGCACATGTATTTCCTACTTCCCCAATTTGGGTGCCTGCAGGCCCTGTTCTGTTTTTAATATGGTTCTTTCTGGGTATTTGACATTGAACTTACTTCAAACTGGACATCGGCTTACTTGGAGAACTAAAATCCGAAAATATAATTGAAATTCCATTATTTTTTTCACAAGATCCATAAACAAAAAACAACTGAAAGTGGCTGCAGTAAAAGCCTGGCAAAGCAGCTCATGAACGGAAACTCAATATTTGGTGATGTTCTTTGATTATAGGCCTGAGGCCGTCATTGACTGGGAAGACATCTTAAAACATGCAAT
Source organism: Clarias fuscus (assembly GCA_030347435.1). Taxonomy (NCBI): domain Eukaryota; kingdom Metazoa; phylum Chordata; class Actinopteri; order Siluriformes; family Clariidae; genus Clarias; species Clarias fuscus. The sequence continues at coordinate 35,052,657 of CM059205.1, forward strand.
TCCAGTACAGACCACAACGGATTTCTGTGTTCAGTGTTACATTAGATTAGACAGATCGATAATATGGAATAATGTGGTCCACCTGTGGATGTTTAATCCTCACTCACTCTCCCTCATCGTCTATACTGCTGTATTCTGTATCAAGGCTTATTAAATACAATTTGCTAATTAACATACATGGCTTGGCAAACACAAAACATGACTGAGAAACACATTTGAAATCTATACACTGGGTGTGAAAACCTGTTTCTCTCTTTAAGATGTTGGTCTGGCCACCTGCTTAATTCTTAGTTTTTTTTTCTCAAAAACATAGCTTTATTCTTACAATTTATTTATACCTGCACAGATTAAAACCCTTAGGAGTCGGCGGAGCCGCCGGCGGGTCCACTTGCATTTTGTTTCTGGTAACCGTGAAAATAATTTAAAATGCTCTGTCATTTTTGATCCTACACATAAGTGTATTACATCATTTCAATCTGTAAAGGGTCTACTTTTATTGATGAACACTCACAATATCCACAAAACGTTGTGCTTTTGTAAAATAAAGAAAATAAACAGGGTGCCCAGACACCGGCTTGAACACACACAGTTTCCACACAGATTCAGTGAGTTTTCTGCGCGTTTGGAAGATGGCACGCGCTACACAGCCGACGAAGCTCTTCAGAATGTTCTGGACAGTGGGAGGAGTTTACCTTTTCCTCAGAAGATTTACAACTCCGACGGTGAACGGGAGCATTTTGAAGAGAGAATAGATCCAGCAGAGGATTTTCAAACAAGCTGTTATGACAATGGGTAAATTATTAAGTCTTATATAGCTCTTTTTCTGATAATATAAAGCTAATATTATATTTTTCCTCACCTCGGTTAGCTTATGTGAAACCTTGTCTTTCAATGTCACGTACATGGTTTAGGTCAGCATGGTAATCATGCTAACGTGCTGCTTTATGTAGCTTAGCACAAACATGTTAGTTCAGGTGGCTAAGCTAATGCCTTATGGAGTTTACAGATGTTTGTAAATGTTCCAATGTATTTCACCTTGTTTTGGATAGCTTTAGATTATGGTTGCTAATATATATTTGGCTCAGTTTTGTTTAGCTTACGACACTGCTATCGGTAATGTTATTTAGCACAAGCATGTTAGCTACAGCTGGCTAAAATAATGCCTTACGCAGCTAAGAGATGTTTATGAATATTTTCTGTGGTGTAAATCTTCACAATAGCTTTAGTTTAGCAGATATTTACAATATCTGCTCAGGTGTAAATGTTTAGAATGTGTTAAATGTGTATGAAAAACATGCCTGGTGCATGGCATCATGCTAATGTCTCGGGTGTAAATGTTTGAGATGCACTACATGGTCTGTGGCCCATCAACACATACAGAGGGGCACAAAAGTGTAAAACTTGATTGAATTATGTCAGCAGAGTAGTGTTATGTTTGCTTCAAAGATATCAGTATGCATTTTTGGGGCCTCTCTGTATAATTTTGTTCGTTTACTTGGAAGAATACAGGCTAACAACTTTTTAATTTTTTTTTTAGGAATGTGTCTGCATCACCCTTGCCTTGGGACACATAAGCGACGTTCAGTTTTGAAGGCAATCGAGAATCATAGTGAGTAAGTGCTCATATATATGTGTGTGTATATGTATGTATGTATGTGTGTATATGAAGATGATGTACAATAGTTTCTTTTATTGTTTTACCAGCATGCTCATGGTTTTTTTTTTTTTTTTTTTAAATAGTTGTGACAGTGAAAATGATCAGCCACCTGTGCCCAAAACAAGCAGGCAAGATGCAGACAAAATCATGGAAAACACAGACTGATGACGACACGGTTCCACAGATTCTGCGATTCCTGCCTGCACGGGAACCTGGACCTCACCTGCCGTCTGCTAACTCCTATTCTACCATGAGTCTCTTCAAACTGTTTTTTTTTTCAGAGAACGCTGTGTCAACTCTTTGCCACAACACCAATGCTCAGGCTGCCAAGGCAACTACGAAGGGACGCAAATATAAATGGACAGACGTCAGCATCACTGAGATGTACCACTACATTGGACTCCTATTTTACATGGCCATGGTGAAGTTGTCCTCTATCACAGACTACTGGAGACAGAGCAGTATTTTGACAGTACCTTTTCCAGCTACTGTCATGTCAAGGGACAGATACCGGACAATTTCTTGGAATGTGCACATGAGTCACCCAGATGCAGACAAGGAGAATGACAGGAAGAGGGGCACATCTGAACATGATCGTCTGTTCAGGGTTAGACCTCTTATGGACACTATCCGTCATGCTTGCAAAGCTATCTATCGTCCCAGAAGAAATTTAGCTGTGGATGAGAGAATGGTGGCCTGCAAAGCACACACAGGAATGACGAAGTACATGAAAGCCAAGCCAACTAGGTGGGGCTTCAAGTTGTTTGTTCTTGCTGATTCTTCAAATGGATACACTATGGACTTTTCTGTGTACACAGGAAAGAACAACTTTCCCACAGGCCATGGACTATCATATGATGCTGTGACGTCTCTCTTGGACTGTAAAGTTTTAGGTTCAGGGTACCATGTGTACATGGACACTTTCTACACAAGTCCAAAGCTCCTAAAAGACTTGCTTACCATGAAGTTTGGTGCATGTGGGACTTACAGAGACAACACTCGGAATGCAGATAATTCACTGTCTAAAAAGTCTGCCAGGGGATCCGTCAGGTGGATTCGAGATGGACCTCTTGTATTTGTGAAGTGGATGGACACCCGAGAAGTATCTGTTTGTTCTACCATCCATTCTGCTTATACAGGAGATACTGTGCAGAGGAGGGTGAAATTACAAGGTACATGGACTACAAAGACATTTCCATGTCAGTTTTACCCTGAATGTCTGTTTTTACGCATTTTATTTATCTCGAACTGTTCTAAATAAACTACAAACAAAGAAATATGTTTTTTTGTCCTCAAATTATTTTCTTGTAGCACTTCCCTCTGTCACATACCTGACTGAAAGGGGTATTTATGCAGCTCATTATTCGGGTCTTTGTATTATCTGGTGTGAAGTAGAGCATTATTCATGATCATACACGCCTCCTTGCATACAGCCTTTCTAAACGAAAAGTGTCTTAGAAAATGTAAATGAATATATTGTTTTCTGTGAATGAGTGATCAAGATGATTATCACATAATTTTGAAGTAAAAACTCTAGACTGCAAGATCCAGGTAACAAAAGTCTTGTAAATAAATGTTATGAATGTGTTTTGTGAACTTATTTCAGTGATATTTATTTTGTTGTTTTCAAAAATCACGCATAACTGTTTTTTTTTCTCTCCAAAGTACAAATTTGTACATTATACATGCTGCTCACATATTACTGTAGCCCAGTTTGTGCTGAATACAGTGTAGTTAGCCTTTAGACATTTATATGTTCATAAGTAACTGAAAAATATACAAATGTCAAGACATGTCAAAACTTCTTCAGGGCCCCAAAACACCCTCAGACTCCTAAGGGTTAAGGGAAAAAAGCTGTCCAAACCTACCTTGCACTACATGAAAAAGTTATTTGTCCCAAAATTTACTTACCAGAGCACAACTGGAACTCATTAATGAGCTCATAAAAGAACTCGGGACAACATCTAAAGAACTGCAGTTTAAGACCTCAGTTAAACAGGGGGTTCATGCTTGAAAACCCTACAGTGGTGCTGAATTAAAACAGTTCTGCAAAGAAGAATGGGCCAAAATTTCTCCACAGCGATTTTACCGGTTATTGCAAACGCTTGAGTGCAGTTGTTGCTGCCAAGGGTGGCAATACCAGTTATTAGGGTCAGTCGCAATACATTTTAACCCTATGGCCAGGTAGGTATGGGAAGCTTTTTTTCCCCTGTAATACATACAATCTTTATTTAAAAACTGCATTTTATATATTTTTGTATTATTTAAATTTGTTTGACATGAATCAATTAAGTTTGACCAATATGCAAAAAAAATAAATAAAAATGAATAAATAAATAATGGGAGGGTTAAAATACTTTTCATGACACTGTATCTGTACAGGGCTGGAAATCAAGGCAAGTTAAGGTGAAGTGCCATGTTGTGTCATGAAAAGTTGATATTTTGTTACTGAAGACTGTTTTGGGGGTTTCTTTAAATTTGTCCCACCATCAATTAATGAAACTCATTCTAAAAGTCAATTATCAAATTCTATTCTTCTAAAAATAATTAATTCTGAAATTTTTTCCCGCATCCTATGCCTGAACCTTTTGTGCTTTATTGTGCTTCAGTACTGAAATATAAAGCATGTAAATAATTCATTATTATATTGCCAAACATAATAAAACATGCCTTCTTAGATATTTCAGTGACAGTTTCATTTAACTAGTTTTATTTTAATATTTAACCTACGACAAAAACATATATAATAAGATTTCCATCTAACAGGAACTGTAAAGGCAAACACCCACCTTTCATTGGAAGTGTAATATATAGTTAAAAACCGGCTCTCTTGAATTCTTCTGCAGAATCTAGTCACCAAGAACAAACATGTCTTATTAGATATTTCAGTGACAGTTTAAAACATTTAACCTATGGTGAAAACATATATAATAAGGCTTCCATCTAACAGGAACTGTACAGGCAAACACTCACCTTCCGTTGGAAGTGTAATATGTAGTTCACAACCGACTAGTTTCTTCTGAATTCTTCTGCAGAATCTAGTCAGTGCCTTTCTCACCAAGAACAAACATGCCTTCTTAGATATTTCAGTTACAGTTATTGTGTAATATATGTAATATGCCTTCCAGCTAAAACATAATGGGACCCCTTCATCTTTCTTTAGAAGTATAATGTTAGGTCCAATACTGCCAAAATTCTTCTTCATTTTGTCTTCTGAACCCAGTAACTTTCTTCGTTGTGCTTCAGTCTTACCCAAATTCCTCCAATTTAATTAAACAAATTAACCTGAGAAGCAACTACATTTAAAGTAATTTGATAATCAGGCAAGTAATCAATGATTTTATGAGTGCATTTATAAGTCAAAGCTGACCCAAGTGCTGTAAAGCTGAAAAAAAAAATTTAACACTTAAAAAAGGACAATGACATGACAGCATATTCATTATTAAATATTAATATGGTGACAAGATTGAATTCCATCAATAGTTGGATCTGATCTTCCTCTTAAATGTATGATCTTCCACAATGTATAGGAAGTTACTGAAAAAAGTACATCACCATTGTGTTTAATCTTGACTGTGAGATGGTTAGCAGTAATTCATCAGCATGATTGTATCATTGACATCATTAAATGGGCACAGGAATACTTCCAGAAATCACTGTCAGCAAATCCACCGTGCCATCTGCAGATGCAAACTAAAGCTCTATAATGCAAAACGGAATCCATATGTGAACATGGACCAGAATCAACATCGTGTCCTGTCGGCCAAAATGAAAAAAGAAATAATAATAATAATAAATCATCCTCTATGGTCAGATGAGTCCTAATCTGACAATCTTGTTACAAATCACGAAAGCTGTGTCTTCCGGGCTAAAAAGAAGGGAGACTTTCAAGCATGTTATCAGCATTTAGTTCAAAAGCCAGTATCTCTGAGGGTATGGGTTGCATAAGTCCATACGTTATGGGCAGCTTGCATGTTTTAGAAGGCACTATGAATGCTTAAAGGTATACATTATAAAGGTTTTAGACCTCGTCTATTTCAGGGAAGGCCTCGTGTATTTCAGCAGGACAATGCAAAACCACATACTTCAGCAATTACAACAGAATAGCTTCATAGTAGAAGAGTCCAGGTGCTGAATTGACCTGCCTGCATTCCAGATTTGCATTTCACCTATAGAGAACATTTGGGACAACCTTAAACAAAAAATATGTCAAAGACGACCCCAAAATCTCACAACCTGGAAACTTATATCAGGGAAGAATGGAACCAAATTCCAACACCAAAACTCCCAAAACTCAATGCCCAGGCATAGACGTAGAGGTTAAGACGTTTGATGTTTTTTTAAATAATAATAAAGAAATCAAACATGAACTGGCAAGAAACTAAATTAAACATAAGCTAAAGAGCATTTCACAAGTACAATCCAACAAATGCAAGACAAACAAGCAGAACTTAAAACAGACTATTTATAATCCAAATAATGAGGCACCTTGGTTCAGGTGAGCGTTCCCATCACCTGACCGAGGTGCATCCTGGCAAATAAAGTCTAAGATTAACAAAAAACTACACCAAAAACACCAAAGTCATTGGGCAGCAGGCGCCCTCTAGGGGGTACCCCTGACATTTAGTTTTCATTTTATTGAAATTTAAAAGACGTCCCAACGTTTTTGGAATTCGGGACGTAAAATAATGTGAATGACAGGTATTTTCTATAACCTTTATTTAAAAAAGTGATTATACTGAATGACCAGAGTTTTCCATCAATGGATTCTTTTCTTCCCTGATGGCATCGCACATATCCCAACATTTAGATGTTTCAATCTTCCATCATTAAGTCGAGACCATGGAGAGAAATTGATCCGAGTCTGAACAGAAATAAGTGGTGGGACATTGCATAAGCTCATCGAAACAATCCCCTGGTGAATGCGTAGAATAATCAAAGCAAAAGAATGTCCAACAAAATGTTCGATGGGACTTTTTGTCCCATTATTTTATCACTCCTTATAGCTTTCATAAAACAATGTGTTTTTGCTGACAGTTTAAGGAACTCAACAACTATAAGAACCATATGTAATGTGACTTCTACTTACAATAAATCTCAATGCTGACATATATAGTCCACCGCTGCCCTGAATCACACACGCTATTTCTTTGGAAGTGTGTTGTAAAGTTTAACCCCACCCATTTTAACTATTATAAATAAGCATGTGTAGCTTCTATCATTAAACCGGCATCTTCCAGACGACTTGATTTAAAGTCACTTCTAGCTACCTGCTTCAGACGACTTCCTTGTAAGTGTTCCTGCTGTTCTTGATCCCATGATTATGATGTCTGTTGTTCAGTGTCTATGTAGATTATTTACATTTACATTAATCTTGCTGTTACTGTATGTAGTAATGTTTCATTTTAAGATTTCCTTAAATGAAATTATTTATAGCACAGTGCTCCTGAATATTAAATTAAGATTATTTTCTTTTATAGCATTCTCTATTACCATTCTTTTGTAGCATTTTCTTTAATATATATATATATATATATATATATATATGGCATGCCGTTTAGGAAAATATTCATGAGAGAACGTTATGAAAACTCTGCATATATTGATTGAAACTCTATATATATATTGAATGGATTCTGAATATATTGAATGAACAGTGAGAATATTAAATGGATTCCGAATATATTGATTGAAACTATATATATATATATAGAATGAAAAGTCTGGATATATTTAATGTATTCCGAATATATTGAATGAACCGTGAGAATATTGAATGGATTCTGAATATATTGATTGTAAACTGAATATATGAAAAAATTATTTAAAAAACTATTAAACTGAATATTGCAAAGAGAATGGTTGTATTTATTAGCTATGATAGAGTGGGTGATAGTGCAGTTGGTTTTACATGTGAAATTTCAATAGCAATTTGGTTGATTTGACATTTTTTGCAACTTACAAGTCTGTGCCAAAGTGCATTCATTTTCATACATACCTTTACAATTATTATTATTATTTAAATAATTAAAAAAAGACCCTGACTCTCATTTAACAAATTATCTGTTTTATTAGCACAAGAATTGAGAGATTGCTCCCCCCCCCCCCCATATAATCTCCGTCGAATATTATAACAGACATTTATTGGTTTATGATTTAGAAATTACAAATTAGACCAAATGGATTTGATTATAAAATAAGCATTATAAAAAAAATTAATGTTGTATAGGGAAAAAATTATATATTTTTTTAATATACAAGATGTATTTTTGATATTGCTTATTTAATAATAAAAATCATTCCGTTAAATTTTTCATCATAAATATTTATTTAGTGCAAGCATTTTTGTATTACATGACAAATCCCTGTAAAATAAATGTGCCACAAAATAAACATTATATGAGAATTTGTATTCAGGGTCTCGACACCTGTCACGTGCCTAGGGTTAATTATAATAGTTATATCATATTTGATAACAATAAACCTATGAATTTATGTTGTAATATAATATTTGATAGAGATTATGTAGGGGGGGGGGGCAATCTGTGGCAGGGGGGCATTTTAGCGCATAACACTTGTCTTCCGCGGTGAAATAGCGAATACATTTCTTCATCCATAGTCTGACACTGAGTGCGACTTGTGCCACCACTTTGGCCCGTACACGCACTCATCAATGTGTTCACCATCTCTTCATTTCTCAGAATTGCAGCAACCAAGGATCTCGCCGACTCACTCATCCTTTCTAAAGATGGCGCTGTGTTTCGATGACGTCATGTTTCATTCAATATATACTTAGTTTTCATTCAATATATTCAGACTTTTCAATCCATATATTCAATATATATAGTTTCAATCAATATATTCGGAATCCATTCAATATTCTCACGTTTCATTCAATATATTCAGAGTTTTCATTAAGTTCTAACATGAATATTTTCCTAAATGTCATGCCATAATATGTATATAATAGAATCAGTAAAGTAAATTGTTGCAGCATGAGAGAAATAAAACACTGCTGTATTTAAACATAGTGAATGAGGTACTTCTGAGGTCTGAATATGGACATGCTAAATGCGAAATTTCAGTATTAAATACTTGCTAGGCTTGAATAGTTAATCTGTAAACATCGCCCTGTTACAGTAACTTAAGCAACTTAACATATACTGACTGTTTTATTTATTTATTTATTTATTTATTTTGTTGTCTTGTTTTGTCTTTGAAATTTTAAATATGCTTTGTCACTTGTAATCATTAATCTTCATTTTATACATGACCTAAAATAAACCTGCCTAAACGAGGGGAAATGTCCCTGGCATACGTATGTAATGCTTCACATGCCAAGAAAAGCTCAGGTTATCAAAACCAACAAAGAGGTAAAATCCAGGGACTAGCTAGTTAAGCTAAGAGTTCTGTCACTCGCTCAGATCAGATCAGTTCTGTCTGTGTTCTCTGGTTATAACCATAGCAAGATACAGTATTGCCAAAGCATGTTGGTTAATTTTCATAATGAAAGAAGAACATTAACAGTATAGTTAAGAATGTAGGGATAAAAGAGAGAAAAGCAGGATTCAGATGTTAGCCATGCTCATATTAAAGTACATAAACTGTCATCTTGTATAAGCAGGGATAGTGCAATCTCTCTCTCTCTCTCTCTCTCTCTCTCTCTCTCTCTCTCTGTCACTCTCTGTCATTTGTGTCTGTACACATGGATGCATGAGTGTATGTGATTGCTAACAATCTTAACATTGCTGATCCTTTTTCACCCTCAGGGCCACCTAGAGTCATAAGAGGACAGAGAGTTAATTTGCAAGAATTCCAAAAAGCCAAAAGGTGAGCAGTGAATACTCCATTAGAAAACATAAGTAGCATGGTAATCGTCGTGTGTTTGTGTGTGTGTGTGTGTGAGAGAGAGAGAGAGAGAAAAAGCAAAAGAGAGAAAGAGAGAAAGATAGAGAGAGAGATACTGTAATATTATTTACCTGATCTTTTCGGAAGCTAGAATTTACACCCTGGTTTAAACAGCACCATCAAAAATCAGAAAGAAACCCATAAGAACCAGGCAAAGGTTTGTTAACAAGAGGCAAGGCAGGAGTGTCGACAATAAGGTTTTGCAGAATGACACGGCTTAGACCCATGCACTGTAGGGAGGTAAATGATGGCCAGGGACCTGCCCTTTGTCTCTTGATATCCAAAATGCTCCTTTGTTAATGTGTTTTTATTAATTCATTTAATTTTGTGAAGGTCTGGCGGCCCTTATGAAGAACAACATTTACAAATACAAATAATTTAGCTACAAATAAAGTGACCGCCAGTTAACATCACATAATTGTCTTTAATAGTTTTATGACAGGCCCAAACTAATGGAATTGTAGTTGACGGGACAACAAGGGTAGATACTTAGTGGGACAAAATTTCTCGTATTATTTCTCAAAAAAATTACATTCAGGAGCTGTAGCTGCCAGTGGGGTTTGCAGCGGTGAAATGTGCACATTGTGCTCCACAGTTGTAGGCATCTTAATTATTTGTGCTCTTAATAATAGTTCATGCCTAAGTTTACTGTTTTAAATGTGTGCTTATTTTATTGTAATGTACTCTTTATTTAATTGGTTACAATGTACATTGAACAAATAAATAAAATTCATGATTAGGCGGAGGTTTGCAAAGATGCTGACCCGACCAGATAAAAAGAGCACAACAGCTTAAAATAACCCAAGTATATCTTTGTTTTGTTCCTGCCATTGACAGCACATGGTGGAATATCAAGTTTTATCGGCAAAAATCTGAAACCCATTCATGTTTTCTCTCATTACTTGGTGTGAGTTTTTTACTGATTGGGTGCAACAGTTACATGTTAAAATTATGGTTACTAATAAGAATACATTAGAATCGTAACTTGGGACTTGTTTATGGTGCAAACCGTTCAATGACATCATTTTTATGCAGCCATTTTGTTTTAAGATGGCCATATTGGTCTACACAAAATATATATTGGTACGTTGGTACTATCTGCCTTGTAGAGGTGTGAGGTAGAAGTTATAGGTGATTTGCTCATTTTAGTTAAGCTTTGTTTAGGTCCTCTCTATGTAAAGCATTTGCATATTAAATAAATAATAAGTCATTAAATAAACAGTTGGCTGATAACACTTCATGAACTGAATCAAGAAATAATATTTGCAGTTGTTTTTTATTTTTTCAATAAAAAAACAATAATTATTAAATTGACCTTAATACGCCTAATTGTCTGTTTTCCTTTTAAAGGTTAAGCTCAAGATAATGTCATACCTGGCAGATGTAGTTGCAGTTGGTGCGAATGGAGGAAACGCTTTTAAATTTATTGGGACTGAAAATGGATCCACATTGAAGAAGATCTGGGTGTGGCTCGGTGACTGGCAAGTGAAGGCCATAAAGTTATCTCTTACTGATGGTCAGTCCCAGCAGTTTGGTGTACCTGCTGGGGATGTTAAAGAGTTTATATTTGAAGATGGAGAGCATTTTACCTCCCTTTCACTATGGGCAAATTCAAGGGGAACACGTCTGGGTGCCATCAAATTCAAGACAAATCACTCCAGGGAGTTCTATGTAAAGCAGAGAAGTGAAGGGCTGAACCAAGAAGTTCCAGTTGATGTAGCTTCTGGGATCTGCATGGGAATCACAGGGCGTTCAGGTTCAGATATTGATTGCTTGGGCTTCGTGTTCATTAACACGATCAAGTCTACTAAGCTTATAGATGTTGAGTATCCTACACTTAATGATGTGATACCCAAAGTGAATGTCAGGGAAATCAAATCCATGACCTACCAGAATAATACTTCTCAAACTCAAGAATGTAAAATTGAAAGCTCCCAAAAAATAATCCAGAAATCCTCCTGGTCAGTTACGGGAAATTTGGAGTTTACGTTCACCCTGCAAGTGAACTCAGGAATCCCACTGATTGCAGAGAAAAAATCTAACTATCATTTCAAACTTGGAGTTGAGGGCACATATGCTTCAGAGACCAGTGAAGAGAGAATGGAGCTTTACTCATTTCCTGTTAAAGTCCTTCCAGGTAAAACCGTGGATGTGGACATCACACTTGGCCAGGCTACAGTTGATCTCCCCTTCAAGGGCAAAGTCAAGATCACGTGCCATAATGGTGGTGTGCTGGAGTTTAAAACCAGTGGAACCTACAAGGGTGTCACTTACACTGGTGGAAAGGTAGCTGTGAATGAATCAGCCAAAAACCTGGGTGGGGTCACTGAATCTGCAAAGTTTATTCTAAAAATGTAATGAAAATTTCAAGATAATGAATCTCGTCTATTAGATCATTAAATCAAAAATGTTTTCATTAGATGTTAGCTTGAGTTTAAGGATTGTTTCTTTAAATTTCTTTTTCAAAATCTGTAAACCAGTTAAAAACAGTGCCTTGATTTATCTTTAACTTCCAGTGGAGCAGACCCACATTTTAGTTTATAAATCATTTATTAATACTTTCTTTTTTTTTTAGCATTAGCTTGACTGTAACTTGTAGTATTTTAATTTGATTATTTCTTTTTCACTAATTAAGAAGATTAAATTCTGTAAAGATTTCCATCAATAAAATCAAACTCAACATAAACACACTACTGTTGTTTCAACTCATCTTTACCTGTATACGAAAGTTTCAACGACTTATTAATTTAATAAATGTGAACTTGTCATATGTTTTGGGTTCAAAATATGTGTTTACATTTACTGAAGCAGGTTTTTTTTATTAACATGTAATACAATGTAATAAAAAAAAAAGCTGTAACTGCATGCTTAATAGTTCTTTCCAAATTGTATTTTAAACCAAAAGGAACACACTACAACCACATTCCTTGACTTTCAAATAAAAGTAAACTAAAACAAACATGGAAAGATGCCTTTTACAGTCTAAATTTCACGAAACAAAGAAAAGAGTACAAAATAATAATAATAATAATAATAATAATAATAATAATTTGAAGTCTGAAAACAGCTCACAAAAGCATAACAAAGTCATAGCAGAAGATAAGTCTTAAGGGATTGTACCCTTGCAGAGCAGCGAGTGCCCAATTCCATGAATACCTTCTCAATCACCTCAAAAGTGTACTTCAGTTTTTTTGGTACTGAATTCCAAGTCAAACAGGTCAAAGGCCAAACTTTTAAGTAACAGCAGATTGCAGATCTGGAGCATCTTGCAAGACAATCGCTTCCTCCAACACAAGAGTAAAGTTTATGACACTGGTCAAAGTCGTAGGGGAGTCATCATCTTCAATCACAATAGGAACTCCCACTTTAATCCCTCTGGTCTGTCCGCCATCAGGAGTACTGTCCTAATGTAATAAAGAGTACAAAAAATCACTTTTGACATCCATCTTTTTTATGAAAGTTTTGGATCCTACTAGACTAACGTAGACAAAATGTCCAGAAAGAAACACCTCATAAATCCTTAAAATCAGTTGTCTCTGAGCTATACAAGTTTGAGGTGATCAGATAAAGTAAAATAAGAGCCGGAGTTCAAATTAATAAGAATTAAAATATCTTAATAATGTCAAGACAAACATTAAAAGCCGTATTTTTGTCAAAGTGCCTGCAGAGAATCAATGCAACATACTCACCAGACATGTTCTCAATAGTGCAGATGATCCATCACGGATAAACACATCGAGATCTTCCAGGACAGTTTTCATTCACTGAGCCACAATATTTGAAGTCTGAAAAAAGGGCGCTAATGTTATGCATTGTCACCTTTGATAAACCTGCAGGTATTCGTAACATTTAACATTAGGGGGACTCTAATTATGAGAGACAAATTTTGAAATATGCAATACTGTTTGCATAGAAAAAAAGATATTCAAGTTTGTGCTCAAGTGTCTCAGCATCAAATTTTTCTATGTCCGTTTCTCTCAGTTCTACATGTGCACAAGGTGAAGTCCCAGCTTCAGGTTCACTGTGCAGCTCAGGTTCTGTTTCATTCAAGGTTTTCTCTGATTCCTTATGCATTAATCTGAACTCTTTGATGTTGTCATTTTTATGTTTTCTTGTTCTGTGGCTGCTAAAGCTTGAATCTACATTTCTGTAAGAGGCAAAATACGATCTCTCTATTTCTTATATGTTTTCCAAGAGAAGAACTGTACTTCAGAGCAGATCTAACTGAACTCGCACAAGTATGTTCATCAAGGCTACATTTATTTGATCAGAAATACAGTAAAAACAGGAATACTGGGAAATATTACAATTCAAAACAACTTTTTTTCCTTTGGAATGTATTTAAATTGTTTTATTTATTGCTGTGATGTAAAGCTGTATTTTCTGCATCATTATTCCAGTCTTCAGTGTCACATGATCCTCAGAAATTACCATTTCTTTAATTCATTCATAATGATCAAGAAACATTTATTGAGTTTTGTGGAAACAATAACTTTTCCCCCCAGGATGTATAGTCTTACATAAAAAAGTAAACTAGTAAGGTATAACAAGCCTTATTTTTTCCCCTAACTTCATACTTTGTTCTTAAAATCATTAAATATACTGCATTGTAAATGTTTACTTATATGAAATGGCAAAGTTTGAGGTCTTGTGGTGAAGTCTGGAAATGTGTTTATCCAGGAAGATATTGAGAGAACGTGTTCTGAAACGTTAAATGCAAAGATTACAAACACATTCGTGGTGCAAATACTGCACATTTTAAATACCAAGTGTTGAAGAGTTAATATGAATGTAACCCAACTTTCTAGACTTGTCTTACTCTTCTCCAGTCTCTTTGGCTGCGAGTAATAAGCGGCTATAGTTAAGTTTGAAACAACATATTTTATTAAGCCAAACTGCAAGACAGAATGCAAACTGATCTCATGTGCTTCTCTCACACCGTGTCACACTCTCAGCTGTCCCATGGGAAACACCAGGCAGGTAACTTGTTAGTTCCTCTTAACATAACCAATGAATCAAATATCACACATGCAGGGATATAGAGAAAATAATCACGTGCTGTAAATAATAATTAAATAATATTAAATTCTAAATTTAATAGTTCTTATATAATTAAACATACTTCATAATATGCAACACCTGTAATAAATAAATAAATGTAGTAAACTTAAAATAATACAAAATATATTGTTTGTAGGAACTCAGGTTACAGGAAGACTTGCATCTTTCTCACTGTCTCACGTTAAATAAACAACTGCACCAAGCTCTATGTACTTCACAAAGAACGCCATATAATAACGTTCATTTATGTTATGATCATTTCTACAAAGGACTTAGATATAAATATGTGCACTTACCAAAGTTTAAAAGTAGTTGTCTGTTGTGAGGTGGAGAAACGGGCTACTAATCCAGATGATGTTCAAATTACCCGCTGCACCCAACACGCATGCGCCAACTTCAGAAACGTATCAGCGCGCATGCGCCAACTTCAGAAGCGCATCAGCGCGCATGCGCCAAACCAACTTCTTTGCGTGTTAACTTGCATTAGAACGTCTGTTCAGTAATTAAACCTTAGTTGACCCAGCGAGTTTTTAATTAACTTGTTTTCACTAGTTCAGTCAGCCTTTTCATGTCCTATTGTCCAGATTACTAATAAATACTCATTATGCCAACATTTTGCTAGATGGATTTTTTACAGTGTTCTTTTAAACTTTGGTAAGTGCACATATTTATATCTAAGTCCTTTGTAGAAATGATCATAACATAAATGAACGTTATTATATGGCGTTCTTTGTGAAGTACATAGAGCTTGGTGCAGTTGTTTATTTAACGTGAGACAGTGAGAAAGATGCAAGTCATCCAGTAACCTGAGTTCCTACAAACAATATATTTTGTATTATTTTGAGTTTACTACATTTATTTGTTATTTATTACAGGTGTTGCATATTATGAAGTATATTTAATTGTATTAGAAATATTACATTTAGAATTTAATATTATGTAATTATTATTTACAGCACGTGATTATTTTCTCTATATCCCTGCATGTGTGATATTTGATTTATTGGTTATTTTGCTTATGTTAAGAGGAACTAACAGGTTACCTGCCTTGGGTTTCCCATGGGACAGGTGAGAGTGTGACACGGTGTGAGAGAAGCACATGAGATCAGTTTGTCTTGCCGTTTGGATTAATAAAATAACTTGTTTCAAACTTAACTGTAGCCGTTTATTACTCACAGCCAAAGAGACTGGAGAAGAGTAAGACAAGTCTAGAAAGTCAGGTTAAATTCATAATAACTTGGTATTTATATTTTGCAGTATTTGCACCACAGTATTTGTAATCTTTGCATTTAACATTTCAGAACACGTTCTCTCAATATCCTCCTGGATAAACACATTTCCAGACTTCATCACAAGACCTCAAATTTTGCCATTTCATGTAAGTAAACATTTACAATGCAGTATTTTTAATGATTTTAAGAACGAAGTATGAAGTTAGGGCAAAAAATAATTATTGTTATACCTTACTAGTTTACTTTTTTATGTAAGACTATTTATACCCCATTTCATTAAATATAACTAAAAAGACTATTGAATATTTTGGTCAATATAATTGGTCAGATTAGCTCTGCACTAACGTTCAAAAATTTTAGATCTGTATTATTATTTGTTTTTAAAAGAGTTTTATGTTATTCAATGCTACATTTATTTGATCAATATAAAATACTACATTTATTTGATATAGTAAAACTGGAATAAGGTGAAAATGTTAGACTTCAAAATTTCTGTTGTCTCCTGGAATGTACTGTACTTAAAACTGTAATTTATTGCTGTGACATTAACCTGAATGTTCCGCATCATTACTCAAGTCTTTAGTGTCACATGGTCTTCAGAAATCCCTCTAATATGAGGATCTGATCATGGGAAAATTTCTTGATATTTTTGTATAGAGAGTTATAGTTTTTTTTTTGGCAATTTGAATAATAATAAGAATGTTAGCCTATAAAAATGTCTAATACTGTCATTTAGTCCTGGGGGGGGGGGGTGTATTGTTTCCGCAAAACTCAATAAAATTTTCTTGATCATTATGAATGAATTAAAGAAATAGTGATTTCTGCGGATCATGTGACACTGAAGAGTAATGATGCAGAAAATACAGCTTTACATCACAGCAATAAATAAAACAATTTAAATACATTTCAATGGAAAAAAGCTGCTTTATTTCACATTATTCCTGTTTTACTGTATTTCTGATCAAATAAATGTAACCTTCATGAAAACTTGTGCGAGTTTAGTTAGATCTGCTCTGAAGCACAGTTCTTCTCTTGGAAAACAAAGAGATCGTATTTTGCCCCTTACAGAAATGTAGATTCAAGCTTTAGCAGCCATCAAAGATTTCAGATTAATGCATAAGGAATCAGAGAAAATCTTGAAAGAAACAGAACCTGAGCTGAACAGTGAACCTGAAGCTGGGACTTCACCTTGTTCACATGTACAGTACAGTCGTGGCCAAAAGTTTTGAGAATTACATAAATATTGGAAATTGGAAAAGTTGCTGCTTAAGTTTTTATAATAGCAATTTGCATATACTCCAGAATGTTATGAAGAGTGATCAGATGAATTGCATAGTCCTTCTTTACCATGAAAATTAACTTAATCCCGAAAAAATTTCCACTGCATTTCATTGCTGTCATTAAAGGACCTGCTGAGATCATTTCAGTAATCATCTTGTTAACTCAGGTGAGAATGTTGACGAGCACAAGGCTGGAGATCATTATGTCAGACTGATTGGGTTAGAATGGCAGACTTGACATGTTAAAAGGAGGGTGATGCTTGAAACCATTGTTTTTTCATTGTTAACCATGATAACCTGCAAAGAAACGCGTGCAGCCATCATTGCGTTGCATAAAAATGGCTTCACAGGCAAGGATCTTGTGGCTACTAAGATTGCACCTAAATCAACAATTTATAGGATCATCAAGAACTTCAAGGAAAGAGGTTCAATTCTTGTTAAGAAGGCTTCAGGGCGTCCAAGAAAGTCCAGCAAGCGCCAGGATCGTCTCCTAAAGAGGATTCAGCTGCGGGATCGGAGTGCCACCAGTGCAGAGCTTGCTCAGGAATGGCAGCAGGCAGGTGTGAGCGCATCTGCACGCACAGTGAGGCGAAGACTTTTGGAAGATGGCCTAGTGTCAAGAAGGGCAGCAAAGAAGCCACTTCTCTCCAAAAAAACATCAGGGACAGATTGATCTTCTGCAAAAAGTATGGCGAATGGACTGCTGAGGACTGGGGCAAAGTCATATTCTCGGATGAAGCCTCTTTCCGATTGTTTGGGGCATCTGGAAAAAGGCTTGTCTGGAGAAGAAAGGGTGAGCGCTACCATCAGTGCTGTGTCATGCCAACAGTAAAGCATCCTGAGACCATTCATGTGTGGGGTTGCTCCTCATCCAAGGGAGTGGGCTCACTCTCAATTCTGCCCCAAAACACAGCCATGAATAAAAAATGGTACCAATACACCCTCCAACAGCAACGTCTTCCAACGATCCAACAGTTTGGTGAAGAACAATGCATTTTCCAGCACGATGGAGCACCGTGCCATAAGGCAAAAGTGATAACTAAGTGGCTCGGGGACCAAAATGTTGAAATTTTGGGTCCATGGCCTGGAAACTCCCCAGATTTTAATCCCATTGAGAACTTGTGGTCAGTCCTCAAGAGGCGGGTGGACAAACAACAACCCACTAATTCTGACAAACTCCAAGAAGTGATTATGAAAGAATGGGTTGCTATCAGTCAGGATTTGGCCCAGAAGTTGATTGAGAGCAGCCCAGTCGAATTGCAGAGGTCCTGAAAAAGAAGGGCCATCACTGCAAATACTGACTCTTTGCATAAATGTCATGTAATTGTTGATAAAAGCCTTTGAAACATATGAAGTGCTTGTAATTATATTTCAGTACATCACAGAAACAACTGAAACAAAGATCTAAAAGCAGTTTAGCAGCACACTGTGTGAAAACTAATATTTGTGTCATTCTCAAAACTTTTGGCCACGACTGTAGAATTGAGAGAACAGGGCACAGAAAAATTTGATGCTGAGACACTTGAGCACAAACCTGAACATCTTTTTTTCCATGCAAACAGTATTGCATTTTTCTAAATCTTTCTCTCATAATTAGAGTCTACCTAATGTTAAATGTTATGAATACCTGAAAGTTTATCAAAGGTGACAATGCATAACATTAGCGCCCTTTTTTCAGACTTCAAATATTGTGGCTCAGTGAATGAAAACTGTCCTGGAAGATCTCGATGTGTTTATCCGTGATGGATCATCTGCACTATTCAGAACATGTCTGGTGAGTATGTTGCATTGATTCTCTGCAGGCACTTTGACAAAAATACGGCTGTTAATATTTGTGTTGACATTATTAAGATATTTAAATTCTTATTCATTTGAACTCCGGCTCTTATTTTACTTTATCTGATCATCTCAACTGATTTTAAAAATTTATGAGGTGTTTCTTTCTGTACATTTTGTCTACGTTAATCTAGTAGGATCCAAAACTTTCATAAAAAAGATGGATGTCAAAAGTGATTTTTTTTTTTTTACTCTTTATTACATTAGGACAGTACTCCTGATGGCGGACAGTCCAGAGGGATGAAAGTGGGAGTTCCTGTTGTGATTGAAGGTGATGACTCCCCTACGACTTTGACCAGTGTCATAAACTTTACTCTTGTGTTGGAGGAAGGGATTGCCTTGCAAGATGCTCCAGAACAGTTTGGCCTTTAGACCTGTTTGCCTTGGATTTCAGTACCAAAAAATCGGAAGTACACTTTTGAGGTGATTGAGAAGGTGTTCATGGAATTGGGCACTCACTGCTCTGCAAGGGTACAATCCCTTAAGACTTAACTTCTGCTATGACTTTGCTTTTGTGAGCTGTTTTCAGACTTCAAATTATTATTATTATTATTATTATTATTATTATTATTATTATTATTATTATTTTGGACTCCTTGTTTTGTTAAGTTTAGACTGTAAAAGGCATTTTGCCATGTTTCTTTTTGTGTACTTTTATTTGAAAGTCATGGAATGTGGTTGTAGTGTGTTCCTTTTGGTTTAATATAAAATTTGGAAGAAGCTTTCAAGCATTCAGTTACAGCTTTTTTCATTATATTGTATTACAAAAAAACCTGCTTCAGTAAATTTAAACACATATTTTGAACCCAATACATGTGACAAGTTCACATTTATTAAATTAATAAGTCTTTGAAACTATCAAATCACTTTTAACTTAACAAAAGAATATAATTTGGGAGGCCTTACTCAGTAAATTTAGTTAAGTCAACAACAAGTTGATTTAACTCAAAATTTCAAGGCAACTTGCTGCACAGCTTTTTGGAGTTAACTCCACTTTTAACTCAAGTTGTTGATTTAACTCAAAATGTCAAGGCAACTTGCTGCACAGCTTTTTAACAAGTTGGGTTAAAAGTGGAGTTAACTCAAAAAAGCTGTGCAGCAAGATGCCTTGAAATTTTGAGTTAAGTCAAGATTTTATTTTTTACAGTGAAGTTGTCTGTTGTGAGGTGGAGAAACGGGCTACTAATCCAGATGATGTTCAAAAGACCCGCTGCACCCAACACGCATGCGCCACTTCAGAAACATATCAGCGCGCATGCGCCAACTTCAGAAACGTAAAAGCGCGTATGCG
The DNA here is from genome assembly GCA_030347435.1 of Clarias fuscus. Taxonomy (NCBI): domain Eukaryota; kingdom Metazoa; phylum Chordata; class Actinopteri; order Siluriformes; family Clariidae; genus Clarias; species Clarias fuscus. The sequence goes on from CM059205.1 coordinate 35,072,922, forward strand.
CCAACTTTCGAACCAACTTCTGTGCGTGTTAACTTGCATTAGAATGTCTGTTCAGTAATTAAACCTTAGTTGACCCAGCGAGGTTTTACTGAACTTGTTTTCACTAGTTCAGTCAGCTTTTTCATGTCCTATTGTCCAGATTACTAATAAATACTCATTATGCCAACATTTTGCTAGATGGATTTTTTACAGTGTAGGTGTATACAGCTTAAAACCTCTATCGGTTATTAAAGATTAAAGATAAAGTCTATTTAAAGAAATCGCTACGTTTTCTGAGATTTGAGCTTCAGGAAATCGCCAGGCACTCACAGAACACCGGCTCAACAAAGCCTCATCTCTGGAAGAATTTCTGAAAACTGCCACCGGCTGTGGTGTTCCTGTAGTGGTGTAAACAGTATTTTATTTTGGGTATTTCTAACTGGAATTCTTATAATACGGTTATATTATGATATATTGTGGCTGTGTGGCGCATTCTGTACTCTGCATTCCAGACTGGTGGAGGCTGTTCATGTTTGTTTTAAAGGTTTTCTTGTCTTTGAATTACACACAGTGTCGTCCCACTTGGGAGTTTCCAAGCATACTGTATATCAGATTGATGGACATGAGTCTTTGTCACGGACAGCCCCTAGAGGGCGCCTGGCGCCCAGAGACTTTTATATATTTTTTTGAAGGTAAACTTCATTGCCCAGAATGCACCTTGGTCAGGTGATCGGAGCACTCACCTGATCCAGGGTGGCTCATTAGTTGGATTATAAATAGCATAAGTTCTGCTTTTTGTTTTGCAACTGTTGGAATTATACTTGGGAAATGCTGGTTTGTTTGTTAGTTTGCTTCATGGCAGTTCATTTCAGCTCCTAGGTCTGTTTTGTATAGACTCCTGTTTGCTTTATTTTCATGTTAAGTATATTTGTTTCTGTTCTATTTCTTTCTTATTAAAAACATCTAAACGTTTTTACCTCCGCGTTTATGCCTCGCCTACAACAACACCACTCTACAAAACCTGACAGAATGCAAGACCTGTACAGAGGCATAGCGGAGGAGCATCCCCTGGAGATTCTTGTGGTGGGGCTGTGACAATGACGCTGTGGGAAGCAGATGTTGTGGGCAGTCGGCGTGTCATCCGGCGTAACTCCATGGAGCGCGCAGGAGCAAAGTCCTGGGTAGCGCCCTAGAGAGACCGGAATAGGTGAGCAAAGGGAGCAGCCAATCTGGGAATGCTATCGGCTCGCGATTCACCGCACGCCGTTCAAAAATGGTGCAGCTCGGGGTGATGTGAGTCCCCGCGCTGACCATAAGGTACGGGCCAGGAGGTTTATGTGTGGCGGTGACTAGGGTAAAGAGGAACCCCAGACTGAGCGTCATTGGAGGGCGGAGTGCGAGGAGTATCGGTGGCAGGTAGTATTCCCCCAGCAAATAAAGAATGTCTATATGTTATGTGCAGAAGAAAATAATAAGCAGATACAAGCCCTGTGGGAGCAGGTGGAACTGCTGCAGGGACTGTTCGTCCAGCCAGCCGCGGTGGAGGCCCAGACCTGCCAGCCAGCCGCGGTGGAGGCCCAGACCTGCCAGAGAGCGCCGCTGAGGGCCCAGTTAACCCCGAGAGATATGCACTGTTTAAGCCACTGCTTGCCTCTCTGCCCGGCTTTGAAAACATCGCTCTAGTCTCGCCGCCAGACTTTGACGACGTTCCTGCTTCGACTACGGCGAGCTCCCTCTGTCGCCCCGCCTCGGAAAAGGTGAGGAATCCCTTCTGTCATGCCATCCTGCCCAAGGGACACAATCGACAGCTTCTGTGTAAGGTGGCCACACACGGGACCTTGGGGAGGGTGCCCTGGACCTCCTGTGGCGCTCCGGAGAAGCACCTTTTGAAGGGGGGTTAAGTCAGGGATAATCTCTAGGAGGCGTCTGGCGCCCAGCGACTTTTTATTATTTTTTTGTAGTTTCGGTTAAGTTAAACTTTTGGCCAGAATGCACCTCGGCCAGGTGATCGGAGCACTCACCTGGACTGAGGTGGCTCATTTAGCCTAAGTTCTGCTTTTTGTCTTTGTGCTTGTTAGTTTGTTTTATGCCAGTTTAGTTCAGCTCCTAGTTCTGTTTTGTTTACACTCCTGTTTGCTTTATTTTCATGTTCAGTATGTTTGTTTCTGTTCTATTTCTTTATTAATAAAAAAAACATCTAAAAGTCTTTACCTCTGCGGTTATGCCTCGCCTACAACAACACCACCTTACAAAACCTGACAGTCCTTATCTGTTAAATTTTTTTCTGGCCACATTTAATCAATAATACTTATTGTTTTATTGTTCTAGTTCTTAATGTTATTTTGAAGAAAATGAAACATGACAATGTAATATGTAATAATGTAATGGTTAAAATGGTAGAATAAATATTTTAATGGTTTAAATAGTTAACATAAATAGTAAAAATATTAAGATGGGTAATGTTTGATGTCATATGGGCATTATGAGATTTGTACTTAAAACTTCTAAATTGAAGGTGGAAGCTGGCACGCCTAAAAATAGACGCAGGATTATTTTTTATAGTCTATTTTTTATCATTTTTTATTTATTGTTGTTTAGTTGAAATATTAGTTTTTTTGAGGATTGAGCTTAGGATGCTATGCCGGCATCATGATCCTCCTCTTTAATTTCCTACGTAGTCTAATCAGTGCTTAACCGCAGTTTGGATAAAAGTAATTTTCTAGAGCGCAGAGGAATTTTTATATAAAGTATAATCAGGGCCTTTTATTCCTATTTATTCTAGGTTGTTGTTGTTTTAGGGTTACTGTGTGTGCTCTACAATGTCAGACAACAGTCAAATACCAATAATTCCCCCCTCCCCAGGTGTGAATCAGCTGTTCTCATTTATATATTCTTACCGGTTTTAATCCCTGGAATAGAAGAAATTGAGATTTTCTTTATCATAAGATGTGTTGGATTTTTTTTAATCACCCCACATACAACACAATTTTTTTGGTGTTTTTATTAAATATTAGAATTTTATATTTTATATCAAAAAAGAAAATTATTCCATTTGTATTTAGCATAGCAAAAAAATCATGGCTTGTGTATAGAGTGGTTGAAAACAATGCATTGCATGATATTATAAGGAAACTTTCCATCTCTTCTATTCCAGTGATTAAAAAACAGCAACAATCTCAAATTTAGAATCCGCAGAAGCTCAGTGGTGCGCGCATAACCTGTCGCGGGCACGCCTTTCTCTGAATACGTCATTGTCACACTGGTGGGGCTAAGAAACACACATCTCGATTTATTAATCCGCACGTCTGGCTTAGATTTAGTATCCAGTTTGTTTGATAGTGGAAACAAACTCATTGATAGTCAGGGAAAAACAACAAGGAAACTGACTCTGACCATTTTAATAATTCATTGATAATCCTAGAGCAGATCCGGTTTCACCTCACCCCCATTTCATCTCTCCCCCCCTCATCTTCGGGCACCCTTGGCTACTGCAACACGACCCGCTCATCTCATGGACACAAAACCGAATCCTTCAATGGGGCCCAACCTGCACCAAACTTTGCCTAGGGGCCTCGGCTGGGACATGCTCTAGGGAGTCCGAGGCCCCCGAAGTCGACATCAATGCCATCCCCGTCGCCTACCGAGACCTGGCTGAAGTGTTCTGCAAGAGACGGGCCACTCACCTTCCTCCTCATCGCCCCTACGACCTGGCGATTGACCTTCAGCCGGGTTCTGTTCCTCCCCGCGGCCACCTCTACTCACTCTCTGCCACCGAGACGCAGGCCATGGAGAAGTATGTCACTGACGCCCTCCGCGACCGCCCTGACACGACCATCATCTCACCCCTTCATCCTCAACTCTACCGCCATCTCCGCCTTTCAGGAACTGTGTCATCGCTTCACCACCGCACCAATCCTCCTCCATCCAGATGCAAGTAAGCCATTCGTTGTGGAGGTGGACGCTTCGGATGTGGGCTCCGGAGCCGTTCTCTCCCAACGAGGTCCAGACCAGAAGCTACATCCTTGTAGTTTCTTCTCTAGGAAATTTAACCCCACTCAGCAGCGATACGGGGTGGGGGACTGCGAGCTGCTGCCCATAAAGTGGGCCCTGGAGGAATGGCAACACTGGCTCCAGGACACCAGAGAACCGTTCATCATCTGGACCGACCATCAAAACCTAATCACCATCCGGAATCTAAGACAGCTCAACCCAAGACAGGCGCGGTGGGCTCTGTTCTTCGAGCACTACAATTTCCATCTGTCGGACCCCGCGCCTGTCCTCCCACCATCCAAGATAATTGCACCTCTCCGCTGGGATTTGGAGACAAGCGTTCGGCAGGCACAGGCTGCGGAGATGGAACCGGCAGGAGTGCCGCCTGGACGACTCTATGTGCCTCGTGATGTCAGAACGGAGGTCCTTCAATGGGGCCACTCATCCCCCCTCTCCAGACACCCCGGCACCAAACGCACCCTCCAATTCGTCCAGTGTGCCTTCTGGTGGCCGTCCATGGCAAAGGACACCGAGGAATTCGTCCAGGCATGCCCAGTGTGTGCCAGGGCTAAAGACACCAACCAGCCAACACCGGGGTAACTTCAACCGCTCCCGGTTCCCCATTGGCCCTGGACACACATTGCCGTTGACTTAATCACGGGCTTGCCGGTCTCTGAAGAGAAGGATACCATCATGACCATCGTCGACCGATTCTCCTAAGCCGTGCACCTGGTGGCCCTCGCCGGACTCCCGTCAGCTAAAGCCACAGCCGAGCTGATATTAGAGCATATAGTCCGCTTGCATGGGTTCCCAAAGGACATCGTCTCGGACAGAGGGCCCCAGTTCACTGCTCAATTCTGGAAGGCCTTCTGCCATCTGATCAACTCCACCTGTAGTCTCTCATCAGGATACCACTCTCAGACTAATGGTCAGACTGAACGGGCCAACCAACAACTGGAGCGCTATCTGAGATGCTTCGCCGCCGATCGTCAGCGCTCCTGGGCCCGCTACCTCATCTGGGCTGAACTCTCCCACAATCTCCATGTGTCGTCCGCCACCGAGTTGAGTCCATTTGAGGTATGCCACGGTTTCCAACCTTCGATGTTCAACCACCAAGAACCGGAGGTTGATGTGCCGTCGTCCCAACGGTTGGTCCGTAGGTGTCGGCGGCTGTTGGACCAAGCAAGAGCAGCCATCCATCGTGCCAACACTCGCTACACCACTCAACATCGCCGTCGACACCCTCTGGGACGGTTGTAGAATGTAGGTGACAAGGTCTGGCTATCAACAAAGAATCTGCATCTTCAGACAGAACCCCGTAAACTTTCACCCAGGTTCATCGGTCCTTACCGTGTCACCCTCCGGATCAACCCTGTCACCTACCGGCTCCAGCTGCCTGCGGCGCTCCGAACCCACCCGGTATTCAAATACTACTGTTTAGAGATGGCGGCGCAATGTTTGGTTGCAGCGGCTCATGGCTCCCCTTCTCAGTGCTCTTTTTGTTGTTTATGTACGTTTTTTTTTTTGTTTGTTTGTGCAACACTGGATATGCGAAAATACGCTACACACGTCAAGAGCTCATAGATGTCGGAGAACAACATCAAATACCGGTATCTAGCGATTTTCATCACGCATATAATATCCCAGATGAGATAGCGAGACCAGCGGGTTCGCCATGGATTGTTGTCTGCATTAAGAGGCGGCGTAGACGGAGGAGGGAGAGGAAGCAGAAACGAGGCTGTAGGTCTGGTATCATGCTAAGGCTCAGGAAGCAATCACATAAGCCACCTCTACCAAGTCTGTATCTTGCTAATGCCAGATCCCTGGTAAACAAGATGGACTTTTTAGAACTACAGCTCGCTGGAAATCGTTATGTGCGTGACTGCTGTTTATTAATAATAACAGAGACCTGGCTTCATCCGGAGATACCTGATGCTAGCATACAGCTAGCAGGCCGCACTTTGTTACGCTGGGACAGAACAAAGGATTCCGGTAAGAACAGGGGTGGGGGGCTCTGTATGTATGTACATGACAACTGGTGTAATAATGGGACAATTATTAACAAACATTGTTCTGCGAACTTAGAGTATATGTCAGTAAGATGTCGACCTTTTTTTCTACCGAGAGAGCTAACAGTGGCGCTTGTTATGGTTGTGTACATTCCACCCGACGCCAATGTAAACATTGCTCTCTCTCTCCTGCTGAACACCTTGAACGAACAGCAACGGGCTCACCCTGATGGGGTTCATATAATCGCAGGAGACTTTAATAAGGCCAATCTGAAATCGGTACTACCGAAATTCTACCAGTATGTGAAATGTCCGACTAGAGGAGAGAACCCTCTGGACCATGTTTATTCTAACATCAAGCATGCTTACAGAGCTATACCCCTCACTCATCTTGGCCAGTCAGACCATCTTTCCCTTTTGCTCTCCCCAGCTTACATACCCCTCAGTCGCAGTTCCAGGCCTACTTGGAAATCTATAACGACCTGGCCTGACAACGCGTTATCCAAACTACGGGACTGCTTCGAACAGACAGATTGGGATATGTTTAAACACTATGATCTGGAAACATTCACGGGAGCAGTGTTAGACTAGATCAAGTTCTGCATTGGGAATGTGACAGTAGACAAAAATATCAGGGTTTTTCCAAATCAGAAACCCTGGATGACTAGCCGGGTCCGTAGTCTCCTCAAAGCCCGTGATGCTTCCTTCAGATTAGGCAACAGAGCCCTGTATGGAGTCGCTCGGGCCAACCTGAAAAAAAGGTATCATAAAAGCTAAAATGGAGCATAAAAGGAGACTAGAGGCCCATTTGTCCAGTAACAAAGCAGGAGAAGTGTGGAAGGGCATTCGTGACATTACCAACTACAGAGGCTGTGACGTGTCAGCAGGAGACTTTAGTGCGTCACTGGCAGAGGAGCTGAACAGCTTCTTTGCCCGTTTTGGAATTGAACAGCAGCAGCACTCGTCTGCCCCAGCCTTGCTCTGCCCCCCACCCTCATCTAGCACCTCACTCATTGTAACAGAGCAAGATGTCAGACGGGTGCTCTTAGCAGTAAACCCGAGGAAGGCAGCTGGTCCAGATGGAGTACCTGGCAAGGTGCTTAGGGCATGTGCCCCCCAGCTTGCCTATATCTTTACTGAAATCTTTAATTTCTCTTTAACCCAGGCAGTTGTCCCGTTGTGTCTGAAATCTGCTGAAATTATACCAGTACCGAAGAAGTCTCCCATCACCAGCATAAATGATTATCGTCCTGTGGCTCTTACTCCTGTAATCATGAAGTGCTTTGAGAGATTGGTTCTCCGACACATTAAGGACTACCTACCCCCAGTTTTTGACCATTATCAGTTTGCTTACCGTAAAAATAGATCCACAGAGGATGCTATTGCCTTAGCCCTCCACACTGTGCTTGGACATCTGGAGCAGCGGCAGAGCTATGTTCGGATGCTTTTCGTGGATTACAGCTCAGGCTTTTAATACAATCATTCCGGACATACTTATCAGTAAACTCGATATTCTTGGTCTCCCTCCGCTCACATGTGCCTGGATAAAGAACTTTCTAACAAACCGGCCTCAGGCAGTAAGACTTGGCACCCACTTGTCCTCCACCCGCACGCTGAGCATCGGCTCTCCACAGGGCTGTGTGCTGAGCCCCTTCCTGTACTGTCTCTACACCCATGACTGTAGTCCGTTCCACAACAGTAATCAAATTGTGAAGTTTGCTGATGACACCACAGTGGTCGGACTCATCTCGGCGGGTGATGAAACGGCGTATAGAGAAGAGATCCTGAAGTTGGCAGCTTGGTGCTCAGAGAACAATCTAGTTCTGAACACCAAGAAAACCAAAGAGATCATCATTGACTTCAGGAGGCAAAGCACAGATCTAGCCCCTACACATCAACGGAGAATCCGTTGAGAGGGTCCACACTTTCCGGTTTCTTGGTGTCCTTATTTCAGACAAGATCTCATGGACAGAGAACACCTCCGCGATTATTAAGAAGGCCCAGCAGAGACTTCACTTCCTGAGAGTCCTCAGGAAGTATAACCTAGATTCCAGGCTGTTGTTGTCCTTCTACCGCTCATCCATTGAGAGTCTGTTAACATATAGTATTATAGTCTGGTATGGCGGCTGCACTATGGCAGATAGGAATAGGCTTCAAAGGGTAGTCAAAGCAGCACAAAAGATTATAGGCTGCCCTCTTCCCTCCCTGCTGGACATTTACACCTCCCGCTGTCGTAACAGAGCTGAGAAAATCATTAAAGACAGCTCCCATCCTGCATCTGAACTGTTTAACCTGTTGCCCTCAGGAAGACATTATAGGTGTATTAGTACAAGGACAAATCGTTTTAAGAATAGTTTTTTTCCAAAAGCGATCACCTTGCTTAATCAGTATACACATTGATTTTACAATAGGAATACAGTATTATAGCACAGCAAAACTGTATCTTAATGTACACTCCATTGTACAATTGTTTAATCATACTAAATGTACAATATTCTAAATGTGCAATGCATTATAATTGCTGTGCAATTACATCTGCGATATATCTGTTCTAATATAGATCTGTCTATTTAATATCCTAATGTCCCCCACCATCCTTATTTAATGGTTTAATGTCTGAATGTCTGTGTGTATTGTTTATTGTTGCACTGAGTAGTGAGATGCTCTCAATCTCATTGTACATGTATATGGTGCGAATTGTATATGTGCATAGTGACAATTAAAGGCATTCTATTCTATTCTATTCGACACCTCTCAGCTCAAACCCTTTATCACTTCACCTATGGTTACACCCACCCACCCAACTCCTCCCCGGATCATCGAGGGCGGTCCTGCCTATACTGTACGGCGGATCCTCGACTCGCGGCCTTGGGGCAGAGGTATGCAGTACCTGGTCGACTGGGAGGGCTATGGCCCCGAGGAACAGGTCTTGGATCCTGGCCCGGTTCATTCTCGACCCCGAGCTTATACGGGACTAACGTCGTCGGGTATCCTCCACCCCAGGACCATCAGGAGCCGGTCCTGGACGGGGGGGGGGTATTGTCATGCGCACTCAACGCGACCGGCACTAGGACCCGGAGTAGTACGGTCGCGATTCAGGAAGTATCAAAGGAAAAAAGATTGCGCCGCACATCACTCAGTCATTGAGTTTTCCAATGCCATCTCCGATGCTATCTCTCCAATTTCGTGAGTACTCACCATTTTGTGCCATTTTCCTGATTGAGTGTGTGTTGTTAAAATGCGGGTTTAATTGTGTAAACTCTTGTTCTCTGTGTGAGAGAGTTCTAAGAATAAATCGCCTGGTTATCCTGCCTGCTCGCGCTGCTTCCGCGTTTGGGTTTATCCTCCACGCTACACGGGCAAACTGCTAGTCTTCTGATTCGCCTCCGGTTGTCCTGTGACACAAACTTTTTCTAATGCACACTCAGAGTCTGTTTTCTGGCTACGCTAGTGTTACATATAATAGAATCTAAAGGCTAGATATAAAGAGGTACATTTACTTTGATTAAATTAGATGCAAATAAGAAACTCCTATTCTTAATCCAATTCTAAATTTGTACTGTAATTTTAGTACTGTGATTTGTGAATTGGTTTAATGTTTCACTTGTATTTCCAAAGGTTTTGCCAGCGGTGGAACAGCACAACAAATCTACTACAAATTGAAAGAACACAAAGTATAAGATGCGAAAACCCTACACTTTTCTAATTACACATGATAAAATCTGGTAATCACTGGGTAAATGTTTACTTTGCTTAAATTCGATCCTAATAAGATTTACTCACTCACTCATCATCTATACCACTTAATCCTGTATTCAGGGTCACGAGGAGCCTGGAGCCTATTGCAGGAGACCTGGGCACATGGCGGGGTACACCCTGGACAATGTGCTAATCCATCGCAGGGCCTAATAAGATTTACTTAATTTTTAATTTAACTTAATTTGTACTGTAATTTTAGTATGGTGATTATGAATTTGTTTCATAAGGCTTCACTTGATTTTATCTGCAACTTTGTGGAGCTCTAAAGGAGCTGCGGCTCAATAATCCTTGAGAGAATCAACTAAGTTGAAAAAGCCAGCAAACGCACAAGTGTAGCTGATTTTTATGAACCCTGCATCAGTGCATGATTCATACTGAATATTGTGAATTGTATGTAACAAGGTGTGTTGCTTTTTACAAATTTATTATGATACAAATTTGAGTGTAATTCAGAGATGTGTTTTGGATTCAAACTGTTACTTTTTGAATTCTTGTTTTTTTTAAGACTGTCACGAGTCAAGGTTAAATGCTCACCAGTAATATGTGTTGTTTGTATTGATAGAAGTATGGAACATGGATTGTATAGACTACCAGTCAAAAGTAGTTACACACCTTCTAATTCCATATTCTTTCCTGATTTTTTAAATATTTTTCTACATTGGAAAAAAAAAACGCTGAACACATCTAAACTATGCAATAATCTCCTTTGAAGAGTTGATAATGAGATGTGTCTGCTACTTATGCTCTGTAAAGCCTTCATAACAGCTCTAATCTGAGATTCTGTTAATTGGTGAGTTATGACGCTGGTAACTCTAAATGAACTCCTCCTCTGTAACACAGGTAAGCTTTGGACAAAACTGTTCTTGCAAGAAATGATGCAGAACAGATGACCCTCGTGTCTTAAAATAATTACCTAATTAATTTGTGTTGTTTGAAAGTATCCAGTTATATATTGTTTTTTATTCATTATTGTTTTTGAATGTAGAAATTAAATTAAAGAACAAAAAAAAAACATTGCACTAGAAGATCAGTTTAATTACTATAGATGTAAAACAAATCTTAATTAAATGTAGAAAAGGGCTAAAAATGTACACTGGGAAAAATAACAGTATGGCTACTTGTAAATGTACACAATTACTGTATGGGAGTTTGTTTTCTCCAATATGTTGAAACATTTTACTAGTTAGACTGGTATCCAACATATTTTGTTAATTTTAAAGGCTATATAAATGCACTATGTAATTTGAGACACAATGATTATTTGTTTTGTGGAAACACAGTGCCATTGTGCAGTACTGCCTCCACTGGTGTTATTTGTGTTGCACCATTTGCCAATTTCTGAGGACATTCAAAAGTGATTCTCCTGCAATCTAGCACCATATGAACTGTTTAGAAAGAACAGAAAGGATGAAGACAGACTTTTGTATACAGGTAAAGATGAGGTGAAACAACAGTAGTGTGTTTATGTTGAGTTTGATTTTATTGATGGAAATCTTTACAGATTTTAATCCTCTTAATTAGTGAGAAAGAAATAATAAAATAAAATTGTTACAAGTTACAGTCAAGCTAATGCTAAAAAAAGAACGTATTAATAAGTGATTTACAAACTAAAATGTGGGTCTGCTCCACTGGAAGTTAAAGATAAATCAAGGCACTGTTTTTAACTGGTTTACAGATTTTGAAAAAGAAATTAAATCAAATAATCAAGAAGGATTATTAAAAGTTAACAATTAAAACAAACTCAAGATAACATCTAATGAAAACATTTTTGATTTAATGATCTAATAGACGAGATTCATTATCTTGAAATTTTCATTACATTTTTAGAATAAACTTTGCAGATTCAGTGACCCCACCCAGGTTTTTGGCTGATTCATTCACAGCTACCTTTCCACCAGTGTAAGTGACACCCTTGTAGGTTCCACTGGTTTTAAACTCCAGCACACCACCATTATGGCACGTGATCTTGACTTTGCCCTTGAAGGGGAGATCAACTGTAGCCTGGCCAAGTGTGATGTCCACATCCACGGTTTTACCTGGAAGGACTTTAACAGGAAATGAGTAAAGCTCCATTCTCTCTTCACTGGTCTCTGAAGCATATGTGCCCTCAACTCCAAGTTTGAAATGATAGTTAGATTTTTTCTCTGCAATCAGTGGGATTCCTGAGTTCACTTGCAGGGTGAACGTAAACTCCAAATTTCCCGTAACTGACCAGGAGGATTTCTGGATTATTTTTTGGGAGCTTTCAATTTTACATTCTTGAGTTTGAGAAGTATTATTCTGGTAGGTCATGGATTTGATTTCCCTGACATTCACTTTGGGTATCACATCATTAAGTGTAGGATACTCAACATCTATAAGCTTAGTAGACTTGATCGTGTTAATGAACACGAAGCCCAAGCAATCAATATCTGAACCTGAACGCCCTGTGATTCCCATGCAGATCCCAGAAGCTACATCAACTGGAACTTCTTGGTTCAGCCCTTCACTTCTCTGCTTTACATAGAACTCCCTGGAGTGATTTGTCTTGAATTTGATGGCACCCAGACGTGTTCCCCTTGAATTTGCCCATAGTGAAAGGGAGGTAAAATGCTCTCCATCTTCAAATATAAACTCTTTAACATCCCCAGCAGGTACACCAAACTGCTGGGATTGACCATCAGTAAGACATAACTTTATGGCCTTCACTTGCCAGTCACCGAGCCACACCCAGATCTTCTTCAATGTGGATCCATTTTCAGTCCCAATAAATTTAAAAGCGTTTCCTCCATTCGCACCAACTGCAACTACATCTGCCAGGTATGACATTATCTTGAGCTTAACCTTTAAAAGGAAAACAGACAGTTAGGTTTATCAAAGTCATTTCAATAAATATTACTGTTTATTTAATGCCTTATTATTTACTTAATATGCAAATGCTTTACATAAAGAACGGCTTAACTAACCGTAATTAAAATAAACCAATCACCTATAACTTTTATCTCACACCTCTACAAGGTAGATAGTACCAAAGTACCAATATATATTTTGGGTAGACCAATATGGCCATCTTAAAACAATATGGCTGCAGTGAAATGACATCATCGCACAGTTTGCGCCATAAATGAGACCCTAGTTGTGATTCTAATTAGTAACCATAATTTTCACATCTCTTGCAACCAGCCAATAAAAAACATCCAAGTAATGAGAGAAAACATGCATGAATAGATTGCAATAAGTGTTTAATATTGCTACTATATTGTGTCTAACTAAATAAATATGCCATGTAAACAACTTAAATTGTTGTTTTTTTAATTATTATATATATATGTATTTTTTTTAGATTAGCAAATTGATTATTCAAGTCATGAATTTTATGGTTAATCCAGCAATCATTTTCTGGTTCGCTGATTAAGATTTCTATATACTTGCCAATAAATAATAATGATAACTTCAATGTTGTGATCTTTTAACTATTTAATCAAGCATTTACACATAAAAATACGAATTTTACAAATTAACATTTTCACAAATAAAATATTTTCAAGAATTATGAGTCCAGGACATTGACAGAATTCATAAAGAAAGAATCTTGTCACTAAAAAAGTCTATGAGTTTGCATGCATGGATGTATATGTGCTGTGAGTGAGCCATTTGCATCGTGTACAGAGCACCATTTTATTCGGAGTTTGTTAAAAGCATTATAATCTCACAATGGGTTTCAGATTTTTGAAGATAAAACTTATATTCCACCAAGTGCTGGAAATAGCAGGGATGAAAGCAAAATTGCATACTAATGGATTATGCACTGCTCACCTTTTGTCTTTTTAGAATTCTTGCAGTTTAGCTCAGTCTCTGTCCCCTTATGATTCTAGTTGGCCCTGGGGCGAAAAAGTATAAGCCATGTTACGGTCGTTAGCATGCACATACACTCAAATGACAGAGAGAGAGAGAGAGAGAGAGATTGCACTATCCCTGCTTATACAACATGATAGTTTATGCACTTCAATATGACCAGGGACTAACATCTGAATCTTGCCTTTCTCTTTTTTATCCCTACATTCTTAACTTTACTTTAACTTTTCTTCTTTCATTATGAAAATTAACCAACATGCTTTGGCAATACTGTATCTTGCTATGGTTATAACCAGAGAACACAGACAGAACTGATCTGATCTGAGCGAGTGACAGAACTCTTAGCTTAACTAGCTAGTCCCTGGATTTTACCTCTTTGTTGGTTTTGATAACCTGAGCTTTTCTTGGCATGTGAAGCATTACATACGTATGCCAGGGACATTTCCCCTCGTTTAGGCAGGTTTATTTTAGGTCATGTATAAAATGAAGATTAATGATTACAAGTGACAAAGCATATTTAAAATTTCAAAGACAAAACAAGACAACAAAATATATAAATAAATAAATAAAACAGTCAATATATGTTAAGTTGCTTAAGTTACTGTAACAGGGCGATGTTTACAGATTAACTATTCAAGCCTAGCAAGTATTTAATACTGAAATTTCGCATTTAGCATGTCCATATTCAGACCTCAGAAGTACCTCATTCACTATGTTTAAATACAGCAGTGTTTTATTTCTCTCATGCTGCAACAATTTACATTAATGATTCTATTATTATTTTTACTATTATTATTATTATTTTATTATTATTATTATTTCAATTAAAGACTGGTGCATAGTTATAGAAAATGCTACAAAAGAAAATGATCACAATTTTTAATTCAGCAGCACTGTGCTATAAATAGTTTTACTTAGGGAAATCTTAAAATGAAACATGCAAGTTTAATGTGAATTTAAATAATCTGCATTGACACTGAATAATGGACATCATGACAATCATGGGATCAAGAATAGCAGGAACACTTACAAGGAAGTCGTCAGAAGCAGGTAGCTAGAAGTCTTCTGGAAGATGCCGGTTGAAGAACAGAAGCTAGCCATGCTCATTTATAATAGATTAAATGGGTGGGGTTAAACTTTACAACACACTTCCAAAGAAATGGCGTGTGTTATTCAGGGCAGGGTCGGACTGTATATGTGCGCATTGACATAAATAAAGTAGACCAAGAATGACTGCTAGATTCTTTACTTCCATTATGTAGTGTTTTAGCTCTGGGTCACAGGTATATCGAATCGTTAAGGATTCGGGTTAATTTTTGTTAAACTGAATTAAAACTTATAGTCAACGACACTTTATTAACCAATTCTGTTTATCCCGCGGCCAACGATGATAATACAAAATCTGATATTTATCAAATTATGAGTAAGGTAACTTAAGATCTGGGCTAATGTTTAAATGTTTTAATGTTTAATCTAACGATACATGAAACTAGGCTACTTGAACACATGCACGCACACACATTCACATACACAGACATGCAAACAGTTTGCAGGGTGATAGTTACTCTAGTACTGATTACTAGATCAATGAAAGTCAAAGAAGCAGAGTCTTGGGTTTAATCTTATGGTTTCAGTTATGAAACGAGCACCAATTTTCAGCAAGGTATGCAGCCTTGTTTGTATGCTTGCGTTACGTTTCGTTCTCATCCTGTGGTTCACCTCCAGTGAAGGGAATCATGGTGTTGCTGATTGGTGGGGCCCATCCGATTGGAGTTTTAATACCTTTTATAAAGTAATTTTTCATGAACTCTGTTCATGATACCATGTTTTGGTGTACACCACTGTTCTTTGAATAAATTTAGCTCTTGATTGATATCAGACATCCTGTATCTTATACACTCATTTATGCCTTAATTTAATAAAAAGCGTTTGTAAATGCTGATAATACCTTTAAAGTTATGCAGAATAATCAAACATAACACAAAGACGTAAAACATACTGAATATACTGTATGTATATAGAATTTTGCCCTACTGGCACACTTTACAGATTGTTTAAATAGTGTCTCTGCCGTATGCCTCTTTGTTCATTGATAGGCATGTGGAGAAACTCGGGACATCCTGTGTCCTGGGGTCAATGAGATGGTTAGTGGTCTGAGTTAGGGAGGGTTTTTCCCCCAATCAGAGGTGTAAAACTGCCTCCTTTGTTTATCCGATTGGCAATTTACACTATTGGAGTTCAAGCTCGCCTAGACTTTAATGGCTCCAGGTGCACAGACTACCTTTCCCAAGCTTGGTTAATTTTCTCGCTTCTTCATGTTAGAGATGCTGCCTTGTCTCAAGGGGCAGATAAGATTAGCGAGATGGCGCCATGGAGGCTGGAAGAGGGTTCTGGAATGTGACCGATAGTTTGCTCTCTTTGTGGGCCTGTTCATCCCTACAACATTAACTGTCACTGAAATATCTAATAAGGCATGTTTGTTCTTGACTAGATTCTGCAAAAAATAATTCAGAAGAAACTAGCAGGTCTTGAACAATACATTACACTACCAGTGAAAGGTGAGTGTTTGCCTGTACAGTTCCTGTTAGATGGAAGCCTTATTATATATGACTTTCCCATAGGTTAAATGTTTTAAACTGTCACTGAATTATCTAAGAAGGCATGTTTGTTTATTTGGCAAAGACAGTGACTAGATTCTTCAGAAGAACTCAGAAAAAGATAGGCGGTTTTAGACCTTACAATAAACTTCCATTTGAAGGTCAGTGTTTGCCTATAGAATTTTTGTTAGATGGAAGGTGTATTACAATATGCTTTTCACACAAGTTAAGTTCTTTAAACTATCACTAAAATATCTAAGAAAGCATGTTTGTTCTTTTTGGCAATATAATCATGAATTATTTACATGCTTTATGTTTCAGAACGGAAGCACAATAAAACACAAAAAGTGCACGCATTAGAGTCGATAAAAGGTTTCAGAAT
Source organism: Clarias fuscus (assembly GCA_030347435.1). Taxonomy (NCBI): domain Eukaryota; kingdom Metazoa; phylum Chordata; class Actinopteri; order Siluriformes; family Clariidae; genus Clarias; species Clarias fuscus. Next base: position 35,089,472 of record CM059205.1, read on the forward strand.
TAATTGTTTTTAGAAAAAGTGAACTTGATAATTGACTTTTAAGCTAGGTTTACACTGTCAGTTAAATGTGACCCATTTTTGATTTTTTGCTCATATGTGAAACATATTCGATATTTTATATGTCCGTGTAAACAGGAAAAAAAACTCATGCAATCCGATATTTCGAGTTCAGTTTCAGGCCTCCTTTATATGTGGAAAGTGTACGGTAGTCGACGCCTGTTGCAAGCCACAAGAGAGCGACCCCGACACGTCTCGCACCCAGACTTTCCTCTGAATGGTTGAGGACACAATAAATGAAGCAGATGCGCAGGCTGCAAAGATGGCCCTTTCCCTCGTTCTCCGTTTCAAGAACTGTGCATATATCGCAGAGCTAGCATCAAGCATATTTCGCTTTCGTCCATCTTGGCTAGTCTGTAGTCCAAGAACCTCCCTTTAAGAATGCACGATGTTTCAGACTGTATGTCAAGTGTAAACACTTGAATCAGATATGGGTCATAGTTGAAAGAACGTGTAAACGGACGGTCAGAAAAATCAGATATAGGCAACAAATCAGAATTTGGCATCGAGACCTACAGTGTAAATGGGGCATTAGAATGTGTTCCATGAATTGATGGTGGGACAAGGTTAAACCCCCAAAACAGCCTTAAGTAAGACAATATCAACTTTTCATGAGACAAAATGGCACTTCACCTTATCTTGCCGCGATTTCCAGCCATGAAAAAATATTTTTTCCCTTCCATTTTTTATTCATTAATTTGACATATTTGTCAACCTTAATTGATTCATATTATCAAACTAATTTTACTATTACACAAAATTATTTTATATATTATAGGAGAAAAAGTTTTCCAGCCCTACCTGGCCGTAGGGTTAAAACTAATTGAACACAATAGTCGATTGTGTTTGCCGAAAGTGATTTCCGGAAGTATTCCTGGGCCCATTTAATGATGTCGATTATGCAATCATGCCGATGACTGTCGTCTGAAAATTCCCTGAACCTTTTGATGCTGTTATGATGAGATGATGAGATTTGCAAAGCCTTTGACAACTGACCTTGAGGAACATTACTTTTAAAGTATTCCACAATCATTTCATGCACTCTTTTACAGATTGGAGAGCCTGTAGACAGTATTTAGAGTAAGCATTTCTACATTGACTTTTGGACAAATATGGCAATGATTTTAATTTTATTGTTTGTTTTTAAGGGACTAAATGGTGGGACACCTGACATGAAAACTATTCTCATTCTCACTGTGTCAATTCGTGACTTTGTGTTTAATCGTGACTCAGTCAATTAATAATGAATATGCCATGAATATGCCATTGTGCTTTTTTAAATGTTAAATTTCTTTCAGCTAGACAGCACTTAGGTTAGCTTTGACTTATAAATGTGCCTTTGAGAAAAAAATGAGATGAATGATACTTTCAAGTGTCTTTGTAGTCAAGGCATCTTCAATTCATAAAACCATTGATTATAAAATTACTTTAAATGTAGGTGATTCTCAGGTTAATTTGTTAGATTAAATTGGAGAAATTCGGGTAAGACTGAAGCACAACAAAGACATTTACTGGAATCAAAAGACAAAATGCAGAAGAACGTTGCCAGTATTGGACGGTTCATTATACTTCCAAAGAAAGGTGAGGGGGTCCCATTATGTTTTAGCTGGAAGGCATATTACATATATTACACATTAACTGTCACTGAAATATCTAGGAAGGCATGTTTGTTCTTAACATAAGAAACTAACCGGTTTTGAACCATACATTACACTTCCAACGAAAGGTGAGGGTTTGCCTGACCAGTTCCTGTTAGATGGAAGCCTTATTATATATGTTATCACCATAGATTAAATCTTTTAAACTGTCACTGAAATATCTAAGAAGGCATGTTTGTTCTTTTTGACAAAGACCGTGACTCTTTAGGAGAACTCAGAGGAAGCTAGGCAGTCTTGTACCTTACATTCCACTATTTTACTTACATTACACTACATTAAAGGTCGGTGTTTGCCCGTACAATTTATGCTAGATGGAAGATGTATTACATATGCTTTTCACACAGGTTAAGTTCTTTAAATTGCCACTGAAATATCTAAGAAGGCATGTTTGTTCTTTATGGCAATATAATCATAAATTATTTACATTCTTTTTTATTTCAGTACGGAAGAACAATAAAGCACAAAAAGCTCACATGTAAGATGTGGGGGAAAAAGTTTCAGAATTAATTATTTTTGGAAGAAGTGACTTTGATAATTGACTCTTAGAATGCATTTCATAAATTGATGGTGGGACAATGTTAAATAAACCCCCAAAACAGCTTTATGTAACAAAATATCAACTTTTTGTGACACAACATGGCACTTCACCTTAACTTGCCTCGATTTGCAGCCATCTACAGATACGGTGTCAAAGTATTTTAACCCTCCCATTTTATTTTTCATGTTGGTCAAACTTAATTGATTCATATCATCAGACAAATTTTAATATTAAACAAATATATAAAATGCAGTTTTTAAATTATGGTTTTATGTATTATAGGATAAAAAGCTTTCCTGACCTACCTGGCCATAGGGTTAAAACTAATTGGCCCTGACCCTAATAACTGGCAGTGCCACCCTTGGCAGCAACAACTGCAATCAAGTCTTTGCAGTAACTGGTAACATCGCTGTGGAGGAATTTTGACCCACTCTTTTTTGCATAATTGTTTTAATTCAGCACCATTGAAGGGTTTTCAAGCTTGAACCACCAGTTTAAGCTCCTGAACCATGAACCATCTGAGCTCACTTTAAGCCTTTTTTTTTGGTTTTATTACACTTAGTTCGAATAATCCGAGGGCCATGTGCACCATGTACTGCTGTTGAAATGAGACATTATGTTTGTTTCTAACATGGCATGTTAATGCACACAAAAAAAAAAAAAATCAAAGTTATGTTACCTGACGAATACACAAGTTGCCGTCAATAATATACCATCAGAGGTAGTCTAACATCACTGTATCCATGTTCTTCAAGAGCAGCCACTCTGAAAATAATGTACAGATTCTGATTCTGTAACATTGTGCTACGTCTTAGTCCAGTCTTGCAGAGCGCCAACTGAAGAAGTGCTTTCAATCTAATAGACATACTGTAAAAGGGTCACACACTCAGTAATAAAGTATATACAGTCATCCTCATGCCTACATTTCTATTTCACTATATAAATAGTTTAACCCTACTTTAATCCTGTACAATGACTACATACATCCTATAGCCAGGAGCTTTCACAATAATAGCCCATGAAAGCTGAGCATGAAAGTCTGGCAACTAGTACATGGATAGGAAGTGGTGCTGAAGTGAAAAGGTAAAATGCATTTGTTTTACCTTTGAATTAAAGTAGACATTGGAAAATGTGTTCAAACATTGATTGCTTAAATTCAAATTCATTGTGTGGTGTACAGACACAAAAATACAAAAATTGTCACTGTCAAAATACTAGACTCATCCAGATTGTAAGAAATGGAAATTATCATCACTGTAGTATTTTGTCAATTCAACTTAAAACCCTTAGGAGTCGGCGGACCCGCCAGTGGACCAGCCGGCGGGTCCACTCTAATTATATTTTAATATTGTGGCCAATGAAAATATAACTTTGCGCCAACTGCCGGTCATTTTACAAATGACTTTGAAATGCGAATTACATAATTTGGCCGCTGTCGTTTTGCCGCGGCGGTGAGCACGGTAGTAATAGACATTCCCGTTGACGAACTATTGTAATTTCCAGGAATTGCTTTGCAAGTTGCAGGTTTCAAGCAAGTACAGTGAATTCCTACTGTAGGTTTATCCTTAAAAAAAAAAAAAAGAGACATTAATTTTGCAGAGAATGTAGAGCATACTGCACTTAACTCAGCTATTCAGCCTCTAGAATGCATTATCACACAGCAATTTTGCAACAATTAAGACATTTAAATATTTACTAAATTATGTTAAATCATTTTGTCATAAGAGGAACCACAAATATCAATGACAATATCAATGACTGCACACTTTATTTTGTTAAACAAAAGTTATTTTTAGTTATTGTTACTCTTGGATTATGTGACACTTCCACTCTTTGTATGAGCTGTTACTATCGGACTAGTAATGTATTAGAATGTGCAAATTCATATTACATTTCAAATAAAAATTGTATTTGTAGCATGCACAGTACGATATGCTGTAACCTTAAAAAGAACAAGATTACCATTTAGAAATAAATTATGGAATAAAATAAGAATCACATATAGAAACGTTTAGCTATAGAAAATATAACTATAAACTATAAGAATAAAATTGAATATTAAAACTTTGCTGTACAAAATATAGAAATGTGACTGTACAAAAATAGAAAATATAGAAATTGTTGTGTAAATTGACATAGAATTAAATATAAATGTCCAGGGTGTGTGCAAATGTGCATGAATGTGTAAATGTGTAATGTCAATAAATTGTCCATAAACATTTCGGGTGTGAGCAAATGTCCATAAAAGTGCTGCGTGCAAAAATGGTTTAGTCATGTGTGGTGTTATGATTGAGAGACCATATCACCTGTGGGAAGAAGCTCCTCCTCCATCATTCTGTTTTGGCCTTCAGGAAGCGGAGGCACTTCCCTGACCGCAACAAAGACAAAACTCCTTTACTGGAGTGGCTGAAGTTTTCACAATCACCCTGACCTTGGTCCAGCATTGCTTGCTGTAGATTGAGTGCAGGTCATGGAGCTCGGTGCGGATGATGAACTCAACTGATTGCACCTCCCTCTTTAAAGCTCATCTGTCCTCCATGGTGCTGTTCTTGAACCAGGTCGTGATGGTTCCTGTCAGGATGCTCTCTATGGTGCAGGAGTAAAAGTTCCTAAGCACACTGCCGGGCAGTCTAAAGTCTCTCAAGGGTCTGATGTGGTAGAGACTCTGCCATGCCCTTTTCACCATGGTGTTGATGTGACAGGACCATGACAGGTCTTGCATGATGTGAATACTGAAGTAACCGAAGCTGACCACTCTCTCCAAAGGTTCCTTTGCTGCTTTGTATTGAAGTCCACTTTCAACTCCTTTGTCTTGCTGATATTTAGAAGGAGATTGATCCTCTGGCATCAGTTCTCCTGAACTTCTCCAGGTAGGCCAGCTCATTGTTGACCGATAGAAAGAAAAAAACTGGTAAGTTTCTAGAATACTCACTCACTCACCATCTATACCGCTTAATCCTGTATTCAGGGTCACAGGGGCCTGGAGCCTATCCCAGGAGACTTAGGGCACATGGCTGGGTACACCCTGGACAGGGTGCCAATCCATCGCAGGGCACAGACACACACACACATACACTCACTCATTTACACACTACGGGCAATTTGGGAACGCCAATTAACCTAACCTACATGTCTTTGGACTGTGGGAGGAAACCGGAGTACCCGGAGGAAACCCACCAAGCACGGGGAGAACATGCAAACTCCATGCACACAGAGACGGGAATCGAGCCTGGCCGCGGATCGAACCCAGACCCTGGCGGTGCAAGGCGACAGTGCTAACCACTACACCACCATACTGTTTCTAGAATACCTGTAACATATTTAACGTACAAAAACACAATCTATTCATCTATAAATCATGGAATAGATAGCCGGTTCAGCATTACAAGGGCAAATGTTTGCGACTGAGCAGTCTGAGTTTCCAGGCACGTAATTTATTGAGAAGCCTGTGACATGCTGCTCAGATTTACTGATTAAAGTTTTGAAGACAGACTTAATACAGATGGTCCAAGGTGAGAGTTCCTATTTTAATAATGAACAACCTGAAAGGTTACTCAATTTTTAAAGGACCAGCAGCGCAACGTTTCTTGGTCCACAATGCAAAATGGTCTGAATGGTGTCAGATGTGTATCTTTGTACACAAATATTTACAAAAGCATTATTTATTATTTATATTAAGTACACTTTGGGAAAATACTTTGGGAAAACATTCCTAAGTCAATCACATACACAGCAATAGCAGCAATTATACATCATACTTACAGTCAGGATGAGTATAGTATGTTGACAGTGACAATTTTTGGATTTTTGTGTCTGTACACCACACAATGAATTTGAAATTATGCAAACAATATTTGAATAGTCAAGTCAAGTCAATTTTATTTATATAGCGCTTTTAACAATTGACATTGTCGCAAAGCAGCTTTACACAATAAAAAGAAGTAAGTTTTTATGCAATGTATATGAATCAAAATGACAAGATTGTCCCCGATGAGCAAGCCGAGGGCGACGGTGGCAAGGAAAAACTCCCTGAGATGGTAATAGGAAGAAACCTTGAGAGGAACCAGACTCAACAGGGAACCCATCCTCATCTGGGTGATAACGGATAGCAGGAATTGCTCAGCATAATAATGTGCAAGACTGGAAGTTCAGTGTAACAAGAGATGTTTTAAAATTAAAAGGAGTCCAGTTTGTTCCCGGAGGCTCAGGTAGACTGTAGGGGATTCCGGTCCTGAGTATCGAACAACTGAAGTCACAGGTCCCCAGAGCATCACTCGATGACAGGAGAGTCTTCATGGAAACCATCCCCAGCCACCATACGAATCCAGGCAGACCACACGGGGCATCCATGCGACGAGATCTCCAACCAGAAGCAGGACTCCAGGATGGGTTAGACGGCTCCAGAGGGCAGAGGGGTCTGGATCACTGGCAACTCAGGAGCGAAACATGTATAGCTCGACAGAGAGACAGAGAGAGGGAAAGAAGAGGGGGAGAGAGAGAGAGAAGAGAGCAGAAAAGGAGAGAACAGAAAATAAGGAGAGATGGCAGTTAGGTATGGTCACAGTCAGCATGTATAGGTGAATGTATATTTAGTGCAAAGTGCAAGCAGAGACTCCGGCAGGACTAACTATAACAGCATAACTAAAAGGGAGAGCCAGAAGGAAACACAAACATGAGGGCTCCCTGAGATGTAAAGCAACCAATCACCTCACCGTCAACAAACCTGAGTGAACAATGAGAGTGGGGAGGACAGCATCTAAACATACCAGTTCACCAGAATACTCTACGTCTATGAGTCCCCCAGATCTGCTCCTTTACCTAAGGTTAATCTATTTACAAAAATGCTTGGCTAAATAAATAGGTTTTTAGCCTAGACTTAAACACTGAGACTGTGTCTGAGTCCCGAACATTAATAGGAAGACTATTCCATAACTTTGGGGCTTTGTAAGAAAAAGCTCTGCCCCCTGCTGTAGTTTTAATAATACGTGGTACTGACAGGCAGCCTGCATTCTTTGATCGAAGTAGGCGTGGCGGATCGTAAGACACTAACAGTTCACTCAAATACTGTGGTGCGAGACCATTTAGTGCTTTAAATGTCAAAAGTAGTATCTTAAAATCGATGCGAAATTTCACAGGGAGCCAATGCAGTGTAGATAAGATAGGGGTGATGTGCTCGTATTTTCTGGTTTTAGTGAGGACTCTCGCTGCTGCATTCTGTACTAACTGAAGCTTGTTTATACACCTAATTGAACAACCAGACAGTAAGGCGTTACAATAGTCCAACCTAGACGTGATAAAAGCATGAACTAGTTTTTCTGCATCATTTAGTGACAATATGTTTCTTATCTTGGCAATATTTCTAAGGTGAAAGAAAGCTATCCTGGTAATATTATCTACATGTGCTTCAAACGAAAGGCTGGAATCTATAATCACACCAAGGTCTTTTACTGTTGCACTTGATGGAACAGAAAGGCCATCTAAAGTTACAGTGTGATCAGAAAGCTTAGTTCTAGCTACTTGTGGTCCTATGACCAGAACTTCTGTCTTATCAGGATTAAGCAGAAGAAAATTAATTAACATCCAATCTCGTATATCCTGCACACACTGCTCGATTTTAGCAAACTGGTTTTTCTCATCTGGTTTTGCTGAGACATATAATTGTGTGTCATCAGCATAACAATGAAAACTAATACCATGTTTACGAATTATGTTGCCCAGAGGAAGCATGTAAAGGGAAAAAAGCAGTGGGCCTAAAACTGAGCCCTGTGGAACACCAAACTCCACTTGAGAACATGAGGAATGGTCACCATCTAAATCTACAAACTGATAACGATCAGTCAAATAGGATCTGAGCCACAAGAGGGCAGTTCCCTTAATTCCTACTACCTTTTCTAATCTGTGAAGGAGAATACTATGATCAATGGTGTCAAAAGCTGCACTGAGGTCCAGTAACACAAGTATAGTGACGCAACCCTGATCAGAGGCCCATAGGAGGTCGTTTACTACTTTAACAAGTGCTGTCTCTGTGCTGTGATGAGGCCTAAATCCTGACTGATACAGTTCATTTATGCTATTTCTGTGTAGATGTGAACATAGCTGCTGTGATACTACCTTTTCCAAAATCTTGGAGATAAAGGGAAGGTTTGATATCGGCCTGTAATTAGAAAGCAGACAGGGGTCAAGGTCAGGTTTCTTGATTAGCGGTTTAATAACGGCTAATTTAAAGGATTTGGGGACATACCCACTACTGAGTGAACAGTTAATTACTTTCAACAGGGGTTCTGTTATTGCTGGTATCTGTTTGAGAAAATGTGTCGGTATAGGATCTAATATACAGGTTGACGATTTTGAAGAAGAGATGAGTGAAATTAGTTCCCTCGCTTCAAGAGGAGTAAAGTGTTCTAAGTTCTGATGTGATGTGGTTAGATCATCTGAATTATTTAAATTGTCTGTTTTCAAAGCCTGAATTTTTTGCCTAATATTTATGATTTTATTATTGAAAAAGTTCATGAAATCCTCACTACTGCATGATGATGTTGTGGAGATTTCTGCAGTGGTCTTGTTTTTAGTTAAGTTAGCTACGGTATTAAATAAAAATCTCGGGTTGTTTTTGTTATTTTCTATAAGAGTGGAGAGATACGTTGATCTAGCATCACTGAGAGCTTTTTTATAGTTCAGGATGCTCTCCTTCCAAGCTATTTTGAATACTATCAATTTAGTTTGGCGCCATTTACGTTCGAATTTTTGAGCGGTTTGTTTTAAAGCACGTGTGTGGTCATTATACCAAGGGGCGAGTTTCTTATCTCTAATCATTTTCCTTTTAACTGGAGCTACATTATCTAAGCTATAACGAAGTGCTGACTCTAGATATTCATTCGCCTGTTCGAGTTCTGTGAAGTCAGATGGCGATCCAATCAAAGTTGATAATTCTGGAAGATTATTGATAAAGCTCTGTGCGGTATTTGATGTAAATGTACGTTTAAGGTGGAAGCGCGGTGCTGTGCTGCATACATTATTACTATAACACGCTTTAATCAAGACAAGGTAGTGATCTGAGATAACTTCAGACTGTGGAATTGTGATTATATTTCCTATACTTAATCCGAAGGATAATATTAAATCTAAAGTGTGACCTGCTTTATGAGTGGGTCCTACTACACACTGATTTACTCCTACTGAGTCCAGTAAGGACATAAATGCTGTTCTCAGAGGGTCTTCTGGATTCTCAAAATGAATATTAAAGTCTCCAGCAATTAACGCTTTGTCTACAGAAACAACAAGGTTTGAGAGGAAACCTGCAAATTCGCAGAGAAACTCCGAGTACGGCCCTGGGGGTCTGTAAATGATGATTAGCGGGATCGACTGAGCTGACTTTATGTTACTATAGAGAACTTCAAATGCATTAGATTTAAAACTGTGTTTTTGTACGAGAGACAGATTATCGTTATAAATAACTGCGACTCCTCCTCCTCTACCAGTTAGCCGAGGCTGGTGTATGTAGCTGTATCCAGGAGGACTAGCTGCATTTAGAGCTACATACTCGTCCTGTTTAATCCAGGTTTCTGTTAAACATAAGATATCAAACTCCTGATCTGTGATAATTTCATTAACAATAACTGCTTTAGATGCGAGAGATCTAATATTTAACAGTCCTAGCTTCAGATCAGAGTTGCCGGCTGCGCATTCAGTGTGATCTGAGTTTGTGGTACCTATGTTAATTAAATTACTAAAACAGACTTTGTGAGTCTTTCTAAATTTATGTTTAGCTCGGGGAACAGACACAGTCTCAATATGATGGACCCTGAGTGACGACTCTCTGCAGCTAGCAGACGGTTGGTTTAGCCTGTCTGTCTGCTCCCTGGCCTGGGCTCTGGATTGTCACCGATTAACTAGGCCTCTTCTGAGACTATGTGCTATACTGGAAGAAATGAGAGCAGCACCTTCCCGAGTGGGATGGACACCGTCCCGCCCTAACAGGCCAGTTTTGCCCTCAAAGGTCCTCCAATTGTCTATGAAGCCCACGTTGTTCTCGGAGCACCACCTGGACATCCAGCGGTTCAGCGACCATAACCTGCTGTAAGCTATGTCGCCACGTCTCATTGGGATGGGACCAGAGCAAACTACTTCATCGGACATCGCCTTCGCTATTTTAAACACCTCTGTAAAGTTACTCTTGCTAACCTCTGACTGACGAAGGCGTATATCGTTAGCTCCAGCATGTACCACTATCTTAGAGAACCTATGCTGACCTAGAGCCCTAAGATTACCTGCTATGTCCGGTGCTCTGGCTCCCGGGATACACCTGACCACTGCCGCTGGCGCCCCTAAAGGCCTGGCTAATTTCACATGTCTCAGTATAGAGTCTCCTATAACCAGAGCTCTTTCAGGTTTCTCAGCGGGTGCATCACTGAGGAGAGCGAACCTGTTGGACATGTGAAGCGCGGAAGAGGTGTGCTCCGGTGGGCTAGCCTTAGCGTTAGCTTTGGCTGAACGAGTATGCCGCCGAGTCGTCACCCACTCGCCCCGCTGTGAGGGCTCTACTGCCGGAGTCGGGGGCTGATTATCTCCGCCTGCGGCACCCAGACTTTCCACTACAAGATTAACGCTGCTCTCGCGCTCTCTAACCCTCTCTAAAGTCTGGATGCGCTCCTCTAATGCTACTATCTTCTCCGTCAGGGTGCTAACTAACACACACCTATCACAAATAAAATTATCACTAATGACGGAGGAAGAATGTCTAAACATCCTGCACTCCACACACTGAGCGAGCTGAATGGTAGACATGATAACGTACCCTTTGTGCCGGAGTTGTGATTATTTGGTGATGGATTCGCTTGTTGTTGGTCAGATGATACGCGTGTTCTCCCAAAAAGCGCAAAAATCGGATAAAGTCCAGTAGTATTAAAGCGTAAAAACGGGAAAAATATATAATTATAAAAAACTAAACAAAATATAATCTAAAACGCTGTTCCAAACAGACGAGGAACTTTCGCGGGAACAATACGAATACATTTTGCAATGTCTACTTTAATTAAAAGGTAAGTTAAATCTTTCTAAAATACATTTTTATAGCACCAAAATAATTGGACAGTCACAATATTAAAATTAAATCATCATAAATATCAGGAATTTGTTCAACACTCGTAGGCCCAATCAATGATCGTATCCACACTGTCTTCAGGGTGAGTACACCTTGCTTGTCCCACTAACACCACTTCAGCACCACTTGCAGTACATGTGACTTCCTATGCAGGTACTAGTTTCCAGACTAAACCACTGCTCAGCTTTCATGGGCTATTATTGTGAAAGCTTCTGGCTATAGCATGTACCGGATGTAGTCATTGTACAGGATTAAAGTAGGATTAAACTATGGATGTAGTGAAATAGAAATGTAGGCGTGAGGATGACTGTATATACTTTATTTACTGAGTGTGTGACCATTTTTTGTCTATTAGATTGAAAAGCACTTCTTCAGTGGGCGCTCTGCAAGACTGTACTAAGACCTAGCACAATGTTACAGACTGCTGGTTGTCAGAGTGGCTGCTCTTGAAAAAAAATGGATACAGTCATGTTAGCCTACCTCTGATGGTATATTATTGACTGCAACTTGTGTATTCGTCAGGTAACATAACTTAGATTTATTATTTTTTTTGGTCATTAACTTGCCATGTTAGAAGCAAACATGATGTCTTATTTCAACAGCAGTACATGGTGCACATGGCCATCACATTATGCAAAGTAAGTGTAACAAAACCAAAAAAGGCCTGAAGAGCCTTCCCCAAGGACTCCTGTAAACAGAAAACTTTTGCTGATGATTTCATTTATTAAGGGGAAAAAGCTGTCCAAACCTACCTTGCACTATGTGAAAAAGTTATTTGTCCCAAAATTTACTTACCAGAGCACAATTGGAACTCATTAATGAGCTCATAAATGAACTCGGGGCAACATCTAAAAAACTGCAGTTTAAGACCTCAGTTAAACAGGGGGTTCATGCTTGAAAACCCTACAGTGGTGCTGAATTAAAACAGTTCTGCAAAGAAGAGTGGGCCAAAATTTCTCCACAGCGATTTTACCGGTTATTGCAAACGCTTGAGTGCAGTTGTTGCTGCCAAGGGTGGCAATACCAGTTATTAGGGTCAGGGGCAATACATTTTAACCCTATGGCCATGTAGGTATGGAAAGCTTTTTTCCCCTGTAATACATACAATCATTATTTAAAAACTGCATTTTATATATTTTTGTAACATTTAAATTTGTTTGATGACATGAATCAATTAAGTTTGACCAATATGCAAAAAAAAAAAAAAGAATAAATAAAAAATGGGAGGGGTAAAATATCTTTCATGACACTGTATCTGTACAGGGCTGGAAATCAAGGCAAGTTAAGGTGAAGTGCCATGTTGTGTCATGAAAAGTTGATATTTTGTTACTGAAGACTGTTTTGGGGCTTTATTTAAATTTGTCCCACCATCAATTTCTGAAATTCATTCTAAAAGTCAATTATCAAATTCTATTCTTCTAAAAATAATTAATTCTGATTTTTTTCCCCGCATCTTATGCCTGAACCTTTTGTGATTTATTGTGCTTCAGTGCTGAAATATAAAGCATCTAAATAATTCATTATTATATTGCCAAACATAATAAAACATGCCTTCTTAGATATTTCAGTGACAGTTTCATTTAACTAGTTTTATTTTAATATTTAACCTACGACAAAAACATATATAATAAGAGGAACTGTACAGGCAAACACCCACCTTTCATTGGAAGTGTAATATATAATTAAAAACCGACTAGTTTCTTTTGAAATCTTCTGCAGAATCTAGTCACCAAGAACAAACATGTCTTTTTAGGTATTTCAGTGACAGTTTAAAACATTTAACCTATGGTGAAAACATATATAATAAGGCTTCCATCTAACAGGAACTGTACAGGCAAACACTCACCTTCCGTTGGAAGTGTAATATGTAGTTCACAACCGACTAGTTTCTTCTGAATTCTTCTGCAGAATCTAGTCAGTGCCTTTCTCACCAAGAACAAACATGCCTTCTTAGATATTTCAGTTACAGTTATTGTGTAATATATGTAATATGCCTTCCAGCTAAAACATAATGGGACCCCTTCATCTTTCTTTAGAAGTATAATGTTAGGTCCAATACTGCCAAAATTCTTCTTCATTTTGTCTTCTGAACCCAGTAACTTTCTTCGTTGTGTTTCAGTCTTCCCCAAATTCCTCCAATTTAATTAAACAAATTAACCTGAGAAGCAACTACATTTAAAGTAATTTGATAATCAGGCAAGTAATCAATGATTTTACGAGTGCATTTATAAGTCAAAGCTTACCCAAGTGCTGTAAAGCTGAAAAAAAATTAACACTTAAAAAAGGACAATGACATGACAGCATATTCATTATTAAATATTAATATGGTGACAAGATTGAATTCCATCAATAGTTGGATCTGATCTTCCTCTTAAATTTATGATCTTCCACAATGTATAGGAAGTTACTGAAAAAAGTACATCACCATTGTGTTTAATCTTGACTGTGAGATGGTTAGCAGTAATTCATCAGCATGATTGTATCATTGACATCATTAAATGGGCACAGGAATACTTCCAGAAATCACTGTCAGCAAATCCACCGTACCATCTGCAGATGCAAACTAAAGCTCTATAATGCAAAACGGAATCCATATGTGAACATGGACCAGAATCAACATCGTGTCCTGTCGGCCAAAATGAAAAAAAAAAAAAATAATAATAATAAATCATCCTCTATGGTCAGACGAGTCCAAATTTGACAATCTTGGTACAAACCACGAAACCTGTGTCTTCCGGGCTAAAAAGAAGGGAGACTTTCAAGCATGTTATCAGCATTTAGTTCAAAAGCCAACATCTCTGAGGGTATGGGTTGCATAAGTCCATACTTTATGGGCCGCTTGCATGTTTTGGAAGGCACTATGAATGCTTAAAGGTATACATTATAAAGGTTTTAGACCTCGTCTATTTCAGGGAAGGCCTCGTGTATTTCAGCAGGACAATGCAAAACCACATACTTCAGCAATTACAACAGAATAGCTTCATAGTAGAAGAGTCCAGGTGCTGAATTGACCTGCCTGCATTCCAGATTTGCATTTCACCTATAGAGAAACATAAGCTAAACAGCATTTCACAAGTACAATCCAACAAATGCAAGACAAACAAGCAGAACTTAAAACAGACTATTTATAATCCAAATAATGAGGCACCTCGGTTCAGGTGAGCGTTCCCATCACCTGACCGAGGTGCATCCTGGCAAATGAAGTCTAAGATTAACAAAAAACTACACCAAAAACACCAAAGTCATTGGGCAGCAGGCGCCCTCTAGGGGTTACCCCTGACATTTAGTTTTCATTTTATTGAAATTTAAAAGACGTCCCAAAGTTTTTGGAATTCGGGACGTAAAATAATGTGAATGACAGGTATTTTCTATAACCTTTATTTAAAAAAGTGATTATACTGAATGACCAGAGTTTTCCATTAATGGATTCTTTTCTTCCCTGATGGCATGCACATATCCCAACATTTAGATGTTTCAATCTTCCATCATTAAGTCGAGACCATGGAGAGAAATTGATCCGAGTCTGAACAGAAATAAGTGGTGGGACATTGCATAAGCTCATCGAAACAATCCCCTGGTGAATGCGTAGAATAATCAAAGCAAAAGAATGTCCAACAAAATGTTCGATGGGACTTTTTGTCCCATTATTTTATCACTCCTTATAGCTTTCATAAAACAATGTGTTTTTGCTGACAGTTTAAGGAACTCAACAACTATAAGAACCATATGTAATGTGACTTCTACTTACAATAAATCTCAATGCTGACATATATAGTCCACCCCAGCCCTGAATCACACACGCTATTTCTTTGGAAGTGTGTTGTAAAGTTTAACCCCACCCATTTTAACTATTATAAATAAGCATGTGTAGCTTCTATCATTAAACCGGCATCTTCCAGACGACTTGATTTAAAGTCACTTCTAGCTACCTGCTTCAGACGACTTCCTTGTAAGTGTTCCTGCTGTTCTTGATCCCATGATTATGATGTCTGTTGTTCAGTGTCTATGTAGATTATTTACATTTACATTAATCTTGCTGTTACTGTATGTAGTAATGTTTCATTTTAAGATTTCCTTAAATGAAATTATTTATAGCACAGTGCTCCTGAATATTAAATTAAGATTATTTTCTTTCATAGCATTCTCTATTACCATTCTTTTGTAGCATTTTCTTTAATATATATATTATGGCATGCCGTTTAGGAAAATATTCATGAGAGAACGTTATGAAAACTCTGAATATATTGATTGAAACTCTATATATATATTGAATGGATTCTGAATATATTGAATGAACAGTGAGAATATTAAATGGATTCCGAATATATTGATTGAAACTATATATATATATATATATATATATATATATATATATATATATATATATATAGAGAGAGAGAGAGAGAGAGAGAGAGAGAGAGAGAGAGAGAGAATGAAAAGTCTGGATATATTTAATGTATTCCGAATATTGAATGGATTCTGAATATATTGATTGTAAACTCAATATATGAAAAAATTATTTAAAAAACTATTAAACTGAATATTGCAAAGAGAATGGTTGTATTTATTAGCAATGATAGAGTGGGTGATAGTGCAGTTGGTCTTACATGTGAAATTTCAATAGCAATTTGGTTGATTTGTCATTTGTTGCAACTTACAAGTCTGTGCCAAAGTGCATTCATTTTCATACATACCTTTACAATTATTATTATTATTTAAATAATTAAAAAAAGACCCTGACTCTCATTTAACAAATTATCTGTTTTATTAGCACAAGAATTGTTTGTCATTGTTATGCGCTAAAATGCCCCCCTGCCACAGATTGCCCCCCCCCCCCCCCCCCATATAATCTCCGTCGAATATTATAACAGACATTTATTGGTTTATGATTTAGAAATTACAAATTAGACCAAATGGATTTGATTATAAAATAAGCATTATAAAAAATTAAATGTTGTATAGGGAAAAAATATAAATTATAATTTTTTTTAATATACAAGATGTATTTTTGATATTGCTTATTTAATAATAAAAATAATTCCGTTAAATTTTTCATCATAAATATTTATTTAGTGCAAGCATTTTTGTATTACATGACAAATCCCTGTAAAATAAATGTGCCACAAAATAAACATTATATGAGAATTTGTATTCAAGGTCTCGACACCTGTCACGTGCCTAGGGTTAATTATAATAGTTATATCATATTTGATTACAATAAACCTATGAATTTATGTTGTAATATAATATTTGATAGAGATTATGTAGGGGGGGTGCAATCTGTGGCAGGGGGGCATTTTAGCGCATAACACCGGTCTTCCGCAGTGAAATAGCAAATACATTTCTTCATCCATAGTCTGACACTGAGTGCGACTTGTGCCACCACTTATCAATGTGTTGACCTCTCTTCATTTCTCAGAATTGCAGCAACCAAGGATCTCGCTGACTCACTCATCCTTTCTAAAGATGGCGCTGTGTTTCAATGACGTCATGTTTCATTCAATATATACAGACTTTTCAATCCATATATTCGGAATCCATTCAATATTCTCACGTTTCATTCAATATATTCAGAGTTTTCATTAAGTTCTAACATGAATATTTTCCTAAATGTCATGCCATAATATGTATATAATAGAATCAGTAAAGTAAATTGTTGCAGCATGAGAGAAATAAAACACTGCTGTATTTAAACATAGTGAATGAGATACTTCTGAGGTCTGAATATGGACATGCTAAATGCGAAATTTCAGTATTAAATACTTGCTAGGCTTGAATAGTTAATCTGTAAACATAGCCCTGTTACAGTAACTTAAGCAACTTAACATATATTGACTGTTTTATTTATTTATTTATTTATTTATTTTGTTGTCTTGTTTTGTCTTTGAAATTTTAAATATGCTTTGTCACTTGTAATCATTAATCTTCATTTTATACATGACCTAAAATAAACCTGCCTAAACGAGGGGAAATGTCCCTGGCATGCGTATGTAATGCTTCACATGCCAAGAAAAGCTCAGGTTATCAAAACCAACAAAGAGGTAAAATCCAGGGACTAGCTAGTTAAGCTAAGAGTTCTGTCACTCGCTCAGATCAGATCAGTTCTGTCTGTGTTCTCTGGTTATAACCATAGCAAGATACAGTATTGCCAAAGCATGTTGGCTAATTTTCATAATGAAAGAAGAACATTAACAGTATAGTTAAGAATGTAGGGATAAAAGAGAGAAAAGCAGGATTCAGATGTTAGCCATGCTCATATTAAAGTACATAAACTGTCATCTTGTATAAGCAGGGATAGTGCAATCTCTCTCTCTCTCTCTCTCTCTCTCACTCTCTCTCTCTGTCACTCTCTGTCATTTGTGTCTGTACACATGGATGCATGAGTGTATGTGATTGCTAACAATCTTAACATTGCTGATCCTTTTTCACCCTCAGGGCCACCTAGAGTCATAAGAGGACAGAGAGTTAATTTGCAAGAATTCCAAAAAGCCAAAAGGTGAGCAGTGAATACTCCATTAGAAAACATAAGTAGCATGGTAATCGTCGTGTGTTTGTGTGTGTGTGTGTGTGAGAGAGAGAGAGAGAGAAAAAGCAAAAGAGAGAAAGAGAGAAAGATAGAGAGAGAGATACTGTAATATTATTTACCTGATCTTTTCGGAAGCTAGAATTTACACCCTGGTTTAAACAGCACCATCAAAAATCAGAAAGAAACCCATAAGAACCAGGCAAAGGTTTGTTAACAAGAGGCAAGGCAGGAGTGTCGACAATAAGGTTTTGCAGAATGACACGGCTTAGACCCATGCACTGTAGGGAGGTAAATGATGGCCAGGGACCTGCCCTTTGTCTCTTGATATCCAAAATGCTCCTTTGTTAATGTGTTTTTATTAATTCATTTAATTTTGTGAAGGTCTGGCGGCCCTTATGAAGAACAACATTTACAAATACAAATAATTTAGCTACAAATAAAGTGACCGCCAGTTAACATCACATAATTGTCTTTAATAGTTTTATGACAGGCCCAAACTAATGGAATTGTAGTTGACGGGACAACAAGGGTAGATACTTAGTGGGACAAAATTTCTCGTATTATTTCTCAAAAAAATTACATTCAGGAGCTGTAGCTGCCAGTGGGGTTTGCAGCGGTGAAATGTGCACATTGTGCTCCACAGTTGTAGGCATCTTAATTATTTGTGCTCTTAATATAATAATAGTTCATGCCTAAGTTTACTGTTTTAAATGTGTGCTTATTTTATTGTAATGTACTCTTTATTTAATTGGTTACAATGTACATTGAACAAATAAATAAAATTCATGATTAGGCGGAGGTTTGCAAAGATGCTGACCCGACCAGATAAAAAGAGCACAACAGCTTAAAATAACCCAAGTATATCTTTGTTTTGTTCCTGCCATTGACAGCACATGGTGGAATATCAAGTCTTATTGCCAAAAATCTGAAACCCATTCATGTTTTCTCTCATTACTTGGTGTGAGTTTTTTACTGATTGGGTGCAACAGTTACATGTTAAAATTATGGTTACTAATAAGAATACATTAGAATCGTAACTTGGGACTTGTTTATGGTTCAAACCGTTCGATGACATCATTTTTATGCAGCTATTTTGTTTTAAGATGGCCATATTGGTCTACACAAAATATATATTGGTACGTTGGTACTATCTGCCTTGTAGAGATGTGAGGTAGAAGTTATAGGTGATTTGCTCATTTTAGTTAAGCTTAGTTTAGGTCCTCTCTATGTAAAGCATTTGCATATTAAATAAATAATAAGTCATTAAATAAACAGTTGCCTGATAACACTTCATGAACTGAATCAAGAAATATTTGCAGTTGTTTTTGATTTTTTCAATAAAAAAACAATAATTATTAAAATGACCTTAATACGCCTAATTGTCTGTTTTCCTTTTAAAGGTTAAGCTCAAGATAATGTCATACCTGGCAGATGTAGTTGCAGTTGGTGCGAATGGAGGAAACGCTTTTAAATTTATTGGGACTGAAAATGGATCCACATTGAAGAAGATCTGGGTGTGGCTCGGTGACTGGCAAGTGAAGGCCATAAAGTTATGTCTTACTGATGGTCAGTCCCAGCAGTTTGGTGTACCTGCTGGGGATGTTAAAGAGTTTATATTTGAAGATGGAGAGCATTTTACCTCCCTTTCACTATGGGCAAATTCAAGGGGAACACGTCTGGGTGCCATCAAATTCAAGACAAATCACTCCAGGGAGTTCTATGTAAAGCAGAGAAGTGAAGGGCTGAACCAAGAAGTTCCAGTTGATGTAGCTTCTGGGATCTGCATGGGAATCACAGGGCGTTCAGGTTCAGATATTGATTGCTTGGGCTTCGTGTTCATTAACACGATCAAGTCTACTAAGCTTATAGATGTTGAGTATCCTACACTTAATGATGTGATACCCAAAGTGAATGTCAGGGAAATCAAATCCATGACCTACCAGAATAATACTTCTCAAACTCAAGAATGTAAAATTGAAAGCTCCCAAAAAATCATCCAGAAATCCTTCTGGTCAGTTACGGGAAATTTGGAGTTTACATTCACCCTGCAAGTGAACTCAGGAATCCCACTGATTGCAGAGAAAAAATCTAACTATCATTTCAAACTTGGAGTTGAGGGCACATATGCTTCAGAGACCAGTGAAGAGAGAATGGAGCTTTACTCATTTCCTGTTAAAGTCCTTCCAGGTAAAACCGTGGATGTGGACATCACACTTGGCCAGGCTACAGTTGATCTCCCCTTCAAGGGCAAAGTGAAGATCACATGCCATAATGGTGGTGTGCTGGAGTTTAAAACCAGTGGAACCTACAAGGGTGTCACTTACACTGGTGGAAAGGTAGCTGTGAATGAATCAGCCAAAAACCTGGGTGGGGTCACTGAATCTGCAAAGTTTATTCTAAAAATGTAATGAAAATTTCAAGATAATGAATCTCGTCTATTAGATCATTAAATCAAAAATGTTTTCATTAGATGTTAGCTTGAGTTTAAGGATTGTTTCTTTAAATTTCTTTTTCAAAATCTGTAAACCAGTTAAAAACAGTGCCTTGATTTATCTTTAACTTCCAGTGGAGCAGACCCACATTTTAGTTTATAAATCATTTATTAATACTTTCTTTTTTTTTTAGCATTAGCTTGACTGTAACTTGTAGTATTTTAATTTGATTATTTCTTTCTCACTAATTAAGAAGATTAAATTCTGTAAAGATTTCCATCAATAAAATCAAACTCAACATAAACACACTACTGTTGTTTCAACTCATCTTTACCTGTATACGAAAGTTTCAACGACTTATTAATTTAATAAATGTGAACTTGTCATATGTTTTGGGTTCAAAATATGTGTTTACATTTACTGAAGCAGGTTTTTTTTATTAACATGTAATACAATGTAATAAAAAAAAGCTGTAACTGCATGCTTAATAGTTCTTTCCAAATTGTATTTTAAACCAAAAGGAACACACTACAACCACATTCCTTGACTTTCAAATAAAAGTAAACTAAAACAAACATGGAAAGATGCCTTTTACAGTCTAAATTTCACGAAACAAAGAAAAGAGTACAAAATAATAATAATAATAATAATAATAACAATTTGAAGTCTGAAAACAGCTCACAAAAGCATAACAAAGTCATAGCAGAAGATAAGTCTTAAGGGATTGTACCCTTGCAGAGCAGCGAGTGCCCAATTCCATGAATACCTTCTCAATCACCTCAAAAGTGTACTTCAGTTTTTTTGGTACTGAATTCCAAGTCAAACAGGTCAAAGGCCAAACTTTTAAGTAACAGCAGATTGCAGATCTGGAGCATCTTGCAAGACAATCGCTTCCTCCAACACAAGAGTAAAGTTTATGACACTGGTCAAAGTCGTAGGGGAGTCATCATCTTCAATCACAATAGGAACTCCCACTTTAATCCCTCTGGTCTGTCCGCCATCAGGAGTACCGTCCTAATGTAATAAAGAGTACAAAAAATCACTTTTGACATCCATCTTTTTTATGAAAGTTTTGGATCCTACTAGACTAACGTAGACAAAATGTCCAGAAAGAAACACCTCATAAATCCTTAAAATCAGTTGTCTCTGAGCTATACAAGTTTGAGGTGATCAGATAAAGTAAAATAAGAGCCGGAGTTCAAATGAATAAGAATTAAAATATCTTAATAATGTCAAGACAAACATTAAAAGCCGTATTTTTGTCAAAGTGCCTGCAGAGAATCAATGCAACATACTCACCAGACATGTTCTCAATAGTGGAGATGATCCATCACGGATAAACACATCGAGATCTTCCAGGAGAGTTTTCATTCAGTGAGCCACAATATTTGAAGTCTGAAAAAAGGGCGCTAATGTTATGCATTGTCACCTTTGATAAACCTGCAGGTATTCGTAACATTTAACATTAGGGGGACTCTAATTATGAGAGACAAATTTTGAAATATGCAATACTGTTTGCATAGAAAAAAAGATATTCAAGTTTGTGCTCAAGTGTCTCAGCATCAAATTTTTCTATGTCCGTTTCTCTCAGTTCTACATGTGCACAAGGTGAAGTCCCAGCTTCAGGTTCACTGTGCAGCTCAGGTTCTGTTTCATTCAAGGTTTTCTCTGATTCCTTATGCATTAATCTGAACTCTTTGATGTTGTCATTTTTATGTTTTCTTGTTCTGTGGCTGCTAAAGCTTGAATCTACATTTCTGTAAGAGGCAAAATACGATCTCTCTATTTCTTATATGTTTTCCAAGAGAAGAACTGTACTTCAGAGCAGATCTAACTGAACTCGCACAAGTATGTTCATCAAGGCTACATTTATTTGATCAGAAATACAGTAAAAACAGGAATACTGGGAAATATTACAATTCAAAACAACTTTTTTTCCTTTGGAATGTATTTAAATTGTTTTATTTATTGCTGTGATGTAAAGCTGTATTTTCTGCATCATTATTCCAGTCTTCAGTGTCACATGATCCTCAGAAATGACCATTTCTTTAATTCATTCATAATGATCAAGAAACATTTATTGAGTTTTGTGGAAACAATAACTTTTCCCCCCAGGATGTATAGTCTTACATAAAAAAGTAAACTAGTAAGGTATAACAAGCCTTATTTTTTCCCCTAACTTCATACTTTGTTCTTAAAATCATTAAATATACTGCATTGTAAATGTTTACTTATATGAAATGGCAAAGTTTGAGGTCTTGTGGTGAAGTCTGGAAATGTGTTTATCCAGGAAGATATTGAGAGAACGTGTTCTGAAACGTTAAATGCAAAGATTACAAACACATTCGTGGTGCAAATACTGCACATTTTAAATACCAAGTGTTGAAGAGTTAATATGAATGTAACCCAACTTTCTAGACTTGTCTTACTCTTCTCCAGTCTCTTTGGCTGCGAGTAATAAGCGGCTATAGTTAAGTTTGAAACAACATATTTTATTAAGCCAAACTGCAAGACAGAATGCAAACTGATCTCATGTGCTTCTCTCACACCGTGTCACACTCTCACCTGTCCCATGGGAAACACCAGGCAGGTAACTTGTTAGTTCCTCTTAACATAACCAATGAATCAAATATCACACATGCAGGGATATAGAGAAAATAATCACGTGCTGTAAATAATAATTAAATAATATTAAATTCTAAATTTAATAGTCTTATATAATTAAACATACTTCATAATATGCAACACCTGTAATAAATAACAAATAAATGTAGTAAACTTAAAATAATACAAAATATATTGTTTGTAGGAACTCAGGTTACAGGATGACTTGCATCTTTCTCACTGTCTCACGTTAAATAAACAACTGCACCAAGCTCTATGTACTTCACAAAGAACGCCATATAATAACGTTCATTTATGTTATGATCATTTCTACAAAGGACTTAGATATAAATATGTGCACTTACCAAAGTTTAAAAGTAGTTGTCTGTTGTGAGGTGGAGAAACGGGCTACTAATCCAGATGATGTTCAAATTACCCGCTGCACCCAACACGCATGCGCCAACTTCAGAAACGTATCAGCGCGCATGCGCCAACTTCAGAAGCGCATCAGCGCGCATGCGCCAAACCAACTTTTGCGTGTTTTCTAATGCGTGTTAACTTGCATTAGAACGTCTGTTCAGTAATTAAACCTTAGTTGACCCAGCGAGTTTTTAATTAACTTGTTTTCACTAGTTCAGTCAGCCTTTTCATGTCCTATTGTCCAGATTACTTATAAATACTCATTATGCCAACATTTTGCTAGATGGATTTTTTACAGTGTTCTTTTAAACTTTGGTAAGTGCACATATTTATATCTAAGTCCTTTGTAGAAATGATCATAACATAAATGAACGTTATTATATGGCGTTCTTTGTGAAGTACATAGAGCTTGGTGCAGTTGTTTATTTAACGTGAGACAGTGAGAAAGATGCAAGTCATCCTGTAACCTGAGTTCCTACAAACAATATATTTTGTATTATTTTGAGTTTACTACATTTATTTGTTATTTATTACAGGTGTTGCATATTATGAAGTATATTTAATTGTATTAGAAAT
This sequence comes from Clarias fuscus, assembly GCA_030347435.1. Classification (NCBI taxonomy): domain Eukaryota; kingdom Metazoa; phylum Chordata; class Actinopteri; order Siluriformes; family Clariidae; genus Clarias; species Clarias fuscus. The sequence goes on from CM059205.1 coordinate 35,113,383, forward strand.
ATTACATTTAGAATTTAATATTATGTAATTATTATTTACAGCACGTGATTATTTTCTCTATATCCCTGCATGTGTGATATTTGATTTATTGGTTATTTTGCTTATGTTAAGAGGAACTAACAGGTTACCTGCCTTGGGTTTCCCATGGGACAGGTGAGAGTGTGACACGGTGTGAGAGAAGCACATGAGATCAGTTTGTCTTGCCGTTTGGATTAATAAAATAACTTGTTTCAAACTTAACTGTAGCCGTTTATTACTCACAGCCAAAGAGACTGGAGAAGAGTAAGACAAGTCTAGAAAGTCAGGTTAAATTCATAATAACTTGGTATTTATATTTTGCAGTATTTGCACCACAGTATTTGTAATCTTTGCATTTAACATTTCAGAACACGTTCTCTCAATATCCTCCTGGATAAACACATTTCCAGACTTCATCACAAGACCTCAAATTTTGCCATTTCATGTAAGTAAACATTTACAATGCAGTATTTTTAATGATTTTAAGAACGAAGTATGAAGTTAGGGCAAAAAATAATTATTGTTATACCTTACTAGTTTACTTTTTTATGTAAGACTATTTATACCCCATTTCATTAAATATAACTAAAAAGACTATTGAATATTTTGGTCAATATAATTGGTCAGATTAGCTCTGCACTAACGTTCAAAAATTTTAGATCTGTATTATTATTTGTTTTTAAAAGAGTTTTATGTTATTCAATGCTACATTTATTTGATCAATATAAAACACTACATTTATTTGATATAGTAAAACTGGAATAAGGTGAAAATGTTAGACTTCAAAATTTCTGTTGTCTCCTGGAATGTACTGTACTTAAAACTGTAATTTATTGCTGTGACATTAACCTGAATGTTCCGCATCATTACTCAAGTCTTTAGTGTCACATGGTCTTCAGAAATCCCTCTAATATGAGGATCTGATCATGGGAAAATTTCTTGATATTTTTGTATAGAGAGTTATAGTTTTTTTTTTTGGCAATTTGAATAATAATAAGAATGTTAGCCTATAAAAATGTCTAATACTGTCATTTAGTCCTGGGGGGGGGGGGGGGGGGGGTGTATTGTTTCCGCAAAACTCAATAAAATTTTCTTGATCATTATGAATGAATTAAAGAAATAGTGATTTCTGCGGATCATGTGACACTGAAGAGTAATGATGCAGAAAATACAGCTTTACATCACAGCAATAAATAAAACAATTTAAATACATTTCAATGGAAAAAAGCTGCTTTATTTCACATTATTCCTGTTTTACTGTATTTCTGATCAAATAAATGTAACCTTCATGAAAACTTGTGCGAGTTTAGTTAGATCTGCTCTGAAGCACAGTTCTTCTCTTGGAAAACAAAGAGATCGTATTTTGCCCCTTACAGAAATGTAGATTCAAGCTTTAGCAGCCATCAAAGATTTCAGATTAATGCATAAGGAATCAGAGAAAATCTTGAAAGAAACAGAACCTGAGCTGAACAGTGAACCTGAAGCTGGGACTTCACCTTGTTCACATGTACAGTACAGTCATGGCCAAAAGTTTTGGTAATTACATAAATATTGGAAATTGGAAAAGTTGCTGCTTAAGTTTTTATAATAGCAATTTGCATATACTCCAGAATGTTATGAAGAGTGATCAGATGAATTGCATAGTCCTTCTTTACCATGAAAATTAACTTAATCCCGAAAAAATTTCCACTGCATTTCATTGCTGTCATTAAAGGACCTGCTGAGATCATTTCAGTAATCATCTTGTTAACTCAGGTGAGAATGTTGACGAGCACAAGGCTGGAGATCATTATGTCAGACTGATTGGGTTAGAATGGCAGACTTGACATGTTAAAAGGAGGGTGATGCTTGAAACCATTGTTTTTTCATTGTTAACCATGATAACCTGCAAAGAAACGCGTGCAGCCATCATTGCGTTGCATAAAAATGGCTTCACAGGCAAGGATCTTGTGGCTACTAAGATTGCACCTAAATCAACAATTTATAAGTTCATCAAGAACTTCAAGGAAAGAGGTTCAATTCTTGTTAAGAAGGCTTCAGGGCGTCCAAGAAAGTCCAGCAAGCGCCAGGATCGTCTCCTAAAGAGGATTCAGCTGCGGGATCGGAGTGCCACCAGTGCAGAGCTTGCTCAGGAATGGCAGCAGGCAGGTGTGAGCGCATCTGCACGCACAGTGAGGCGAAGACTTTTGGAAGATGGCCTAGTGTCAAGAAGGGCAGCAAAGAAGCTACTTCTCTCCAAAAAAACATCAGGGACAGATTGATCTTCTGCAAAAAGTATGGCGAATGGACTGCTGAGGACTGGGGCAAAGTCATATTCTCGGATGAAGCCTCTTTCCGATTGTTTGGGGCATCTGGAAAAAGGCTTGTCCGGAGAAGAAAGGGTGAGCGCTACCATCAGTGCTGTGTCATGCCAACAGTAAAGCATCCTGAGACCATTCATGTGTGGGGTTGCTCCTCATCCAAGGGAGTGGGCTCACTCACAATTCTGCCCCAAAACACAGCCATGAATAAAGAATGGTACCAATACACCCTCCAACAGCAACTTCTTCCAACGATCCAACAGTTTGGTGAAGAACAATGCATTTTCCAGCACGATGGAGCACCGTGCCATAAGGCAAAAGTGATAACTAAGTGGCTCGGGGACCAAAATGTTGAAATTTTGGGTCCATGGCCTGGAAACTCCCCAGATTTTAATCCCATTGAGAACTTGTGGTCAGTCCTCAAGAGGCGGGTGGACAAACAACAACCCACTAATTCTGACAAACTTCAAGAAGTGATTATGAAAGAATGGATTGCTATCAGTCAGGATTTGGCCCAGAAGTTGATTGAGAGCAGCCCAGTCGAATTGCAGAGGTCCTGAAAAAGAAGGGCCATCACTGCAAATACTGACTCTTTGCATAAATGTCATGTAATTGTTGATAAAAGCCTTTGAAACATATGAAGCGCTTGTAATTATATTTCAGTACATCACAGAAACAACTGAAACAAAGATCTAAAAGCAGTTTAGCAGCAAACTGTGTGAAAACTAATATTTGTGTCATTCTCAAAACTTTTGGCCACGACTGTAGAATTGAGAGAACAGGACACAGAAAAATTTGATGCTGAGACACTTGAGCACAAACCTGAACATCTTTTTTTCCATGCAAACAGTATTGCATATTTCTAAATCTTTCTCTCATAATTAGAGTCTACCTAATGTTAAATGTTATAAATACCTGAAATTTTATCAAAGGTGACAATGCATAACATTAGCGCCCTTTTTTCAGACTTCAAATATTGTGGCTCAGTGAATGAAAACTGTCCTGGAAGATCTCGATGTGTTTATCCGTGATGGATCATCTGCACTATTCAGAACATGTCTGGTGAGTATGTTGCATTGATTCTCTGCAGGCACTTTGACAAAAATACGGCTGTTAATATTTGTGTTGACATTATTAAGATATTTAAATTCTTATTCATTTGAACTCCGGCTCTTATTTTACTTTATCTGATCATCTCAACTGATTTTAAAAATTTATGAGGTGTTTCTTTCTGTACATTTTGTCTACGTTAATCTAGTAGGATCCAAAACTTTCATAAAAAAGATGGATGTCAAAAGTGATTTTTTTTTTTTTACTCTTTATTACATTAGGACAGTACTCCTGATGGCGGACAGTCCAGAGGGATGAAAGTGGGAGTTCCTGTTGTGATTGAAGGTGATGACTCCCCTACGACTTTGACCAGTGTCATAAACTTTACTCTTGTGTTGGAGGAAGGGATTGCCTTGCAAGATGCTCCAGAACAGTTTGGCCTTTAGACCTGTTTGCCTTGGATTTCAGTACCAAAAAATCGGAAGTACACTTTTGAGGTGATTGAGAAGGTGTTCATGGAATTGGGCACTCACTGCTCTGCAAGGGTACAATCCCTTAAGACTTAACTTCTGCTATGACTTTGCTTTTGTGAGCTGTTTTCAGACTTCAAATTATTATTATTATTATTATTATTATTATTATTATTTTGTACTCCTTGTTTTGTTAAGTTTAGACTGTAAAAGGCATTTTGCCATGTTTCTTTTTGTGTACTTTTATTTGAAAGTCATGGAATGTGGTTGTAGTGTGTTCCTTTTGGTTTAATATAAAATTTGGAAGAAGCTTTCAAGCATTCAGTTACAGCTTTTTTCATTATATTGTATTACAAAAAAACCTGCTTCAGTAAATTTAAACACATATTTTGAACCCAATACATGTGACAAGTTCACATTTATTAAATTAATAAGTCTTTGAAACTATCAAATCACTTTTAACTTAACAAAAGAATATAATTTGGGAGGCCTTACTCAGTAAATTTAGTTAAGTCAACAACAAGTTGATTTAACTCAAAATTTCAAGGCAACTTGCTGCACAGCTTTTTTGAGTTAACTCCACTTTTAACTCAAGTTGTTGATTTAACTCAAAATGTCAAGGCAACTTGCTGCACAGCTTTTTTGAGTTAAGTGAACAAGTTGGGTTAAAAGTGGAGTTAACTCAAAAAAGCTGTGCAGCAAGATGCCTTGAAATTTTGATTTAAGTCAAGATTTTATTTTTTACAGTGAAGTTGTCTGTTGTGAGGTGGAGAAACGGGCTACTAATCCAGATGATGTTCAAAACACCCGCTGCACCCAACACGCATGCGCCACTTCAGAAACATATCAGCGCGCATGCGCCAACTTCAGAAACGTAAAAGCGCGTATGCGCCAACTTTCGAACCAACTTCTGTGCGTGTTAACTTGCATTAGAATGTCTGTTCAGTAATTAAACCTTAGTTGACCCAGCGAGGTTTTACTGAACTTGTTTTCACTAGTTCAGTCAGCTTTTTCATGTCCTATTGTCCAGATTACTAATAAATACTCATTATGCCAACATTTTGCTAGATGGATTTTTTACAGTGTAGGTGTATACAGCTTAAAACCTCTATCGGTTATTAAAGATTAAAGATAAAGTCTATTTAAAGAAATCGCCACGTTTTCTGAGATTTGAGCTTCAGGAAATCGCCAGGCACTCACAGAACACCGGCTCAACAAAGCCTCATCTCTGGAAGAATTTCTGAAAACTGCCACCGGCTGTGGTGTTCCTGTAGTGGTGTAAACAGTATTTTATTTTGGGTATTTCTAACTGGCATTCTTATAATACGGTTATATTATGATATATTGTGGCTGTGTGGCGCATTCTGTACTCTGCATTCCAGACTGGTGGAGGCTGTTCATGTTTGTTTTAAAGGTTTTCTTGTCTTTGAATTACACACAGTGTCTTCCCACTTGGGAGTTTCCAAGCATACTGTATATCAGATTGATGGACATGAGTCCTTGTCACGGACAACCCCTAGAGGGCGCCTGGCGCCCAGAGACTTTTATATATTTTTTTGAAGGTAAACTTCATTGCCCAGAATGCACCTTGGTCAGGTGATCGGAGCACTCACCTGATCCAGGGTGGCTCATTAGTTGGATTATAAATAGCATAAGTTCTGCTTTTTGTTTTGCAACTGTTGGAATTATACTTGGGAAATGCTGGTTTGTTTGTTAGTTTGCTTCATGGCAGTTCATTTCAGCTCCTAGGTCTGTTTTGTATAGACTCCTGTTTGCTTTATTTTCATGTTAAGTATGTTTGTTTCTGTTCTATTTCTTTCTTATTAAAAACATCTAAACGTTTTTACCTCCGCGTTTATGCCTCGCCTACAACACCACCACCCTACAAAACCTGACAGAATGCAAGACCTGTACAGAGGCATAGCGGAGGAGCATCCCCTGGAGATTCTTGTGGGGGGGCTGTGACCATGACGCTGTGGGAAGCAGATGTTGTGGGCAGTCGGCGTGTCATCCGGCGTAACTCCATGGAGCGCGCAGGAGCAAAGTCCTGGGTAGCGCCCTAGAGAGACCGGAATAGGTGAGCAAAGGGAGCAGCCAATCTGGGAATGCTATCGGCTCGCGATTCACCGCACGCCGTTCAAAAATGGTGCAGCTCGGGGTGATGTGAGTCCCCGCGCTGACCATAAGGTACGGACGGGCCAGGAGGTTTACGTGTGGCGGTGACTAGGGTAAAGAGGAACCCCAGACTGAGCGTCATTGGAGGGCGGAGTGCGAGGAGTATCGGTGGCAGGTAGTATTCCCCCAGCAAATAAACAATGTCTATATGTTATGTGCAGAAGAAAATAATAAGCAGATACAAGCCCTGTGGGAGCAGGTGGAACTGCTGCAGGGACTGTTCGCCCAGCCAGCCGCGGTGGAGGCCCAGACCTGCCAGCCAGCCGCGGTGGAGGCCCAGACCTGCCAGCCAGCCGCGGTGGAGGCCCAGACCTGCCAGAGAGCGCCGCTGAGGGCCCAGTTAACCCCGAGAGATATGCACTGTTTAAGCCACTGCTTGCCTCTCTGCCTGGCTTTGAAAACATCGCTCTAGTCTCGCCGCCAGACTTTGACGACGTTCCTGCTTCGACTACGGCGAGCTCCCTCTGTCGCCCCGCCTCGGAAAAGGTGAGGAATCCCTTCTGTCATGCCATCCTGCCCAAGGGACACAATCGACAGCTTCTGTGTAAGGTGGCCACACACGGGACCTTGGGGAGGGTGCCCTGGACCTCCTGTGGCGCTCCGGAGAAGCACCTTTTGAAGGGGGGTTAAGTCAGGGATAATCTCTAGGAGGCGTCTGGCGCCCAGCGACTTTTTATTATTTTTTTGTAGTTTCGGTTAAGTTAAACTTTTGGCCAGAATGCACCTCGGCCAGGTGATCGGAGCACTCACCTGGACTGAGGTGGCTCATTTAGCCTAAGTTCTGCTTTTTGTCTTTGTGCTTGTTAGTTTGTTTTATGCCAGTTTAGTTCAGCTCCTAGTTCTGTTTTGTTTACACTCCTGTTTTGCTTTATTTTCATGTTCAGTATGTTTGTTTCTGTTCTATTTCTTTATTAATAAAAAAAACATCTAAAAGTCTTTACCTCTGCGGTTATGCCTCGCCTACAACAACACCACCTTACAAAACCTGACAGTCCTTATCTGTTAAATTTTTTTCTGGCCACATTTAATCAATAATACTTATTGTTTTATTGTTCTAGTTCTTAATGTTATTTTGAAGAAAATGAAACATGACAATGTAATATGTAATAATGTAATGGTTAAAATGGTAGAATAAATATTTTAATGGTTTAAATAGTTAACATAAATAGTAAAAATATTAAGATGGGTAATGTTTGATGTCATATGGGCATTATGAGATTTGTACTTAAAACTTCTAAATTGAAGGTGGAAGCTGGCACGCCTAAAAATAGACGCAGGATTATTTTTTATAGTCTATTTTTTATCATTTTTTATTTATTGTTGTTTAGTTGAAATATTAGTTTTTTTTGAGGATTGAGCTTAGGATGCTATGCCGGCATCATGATCCTCCTCTTTAATTTCCTACGTAGTCTAATCAGTGCTTAACCGCAGTTTGGATAAAAGTAATTTTCTAGAGCGCAGAGGAATTTTTATATAAAGTATAATCAGGGCCTTTTATTCCTATTTATTCTAGGTTGTTGTTGTTTTAGGGTTACTGTGTGTGCTCTACAATGTCAGACAACAGTCAAATACCAATAATTCCCCCCTCCCCAGGTGTGAATCAGCTGTTCTCATTTATATATTCTTACCGGTTTTAATCCCTGGAATAGAAGAAATTGAGATTTTCTTTATCATAAGATGTGTTGGATTTTTTTTAATCACCCCACATACAACACAATTTTTTTGGTGTTTTTATTAAATATTAGAATTTTATATTTTATATCAAAAAAGAAAATTATTCCATTTGTATTTAGCATAGCAAAAAAATCATGGCTTGTGTATAGAGTGGTTGAAAACAATGCATTGCATGATATTATAAGGAAACTTTCCATCTCTTCTATTCCAGTGATTAAAAAACAGCAACAATCTCAAATTTAGAATCCGCAGAAGCTCAGTGGTGCGCGCATAACCTGTCGCGGGCACGCCTTTCTCTGAATACGTCATTGTCACACTGGTGGGGCTAAGAAACACACATCTCGATTTATTAATCCGCACGTCTGGCTTAGATTTAGTATCCAGTTTGTTTGATAGTGGAAACAAACTCATTGATAGTCAGGGAAAAACAACAAGGAAACTGACTCTGACCATTTTAATAATTCATTGATAAATTAGTGATTTCTTTGGTTATTCTGTAGTGATGAAGATAATCATGTCATCTCGTCATATCCACAGCAGTGGATGTACCTATAATAAACGTGTCATATAAATTTAATAATCTAAAATTAGTTTTCCATTAGTTAATATGAAAGCAGACATTTTGCGTTCTATAAGTTTATATTTTTCATGTCTGTGAGCAAAGTATAGGTGGAGTTTCTGTTCATTTTCTGATGCGCTCAAGTTCACCAAAAACAATACAGAATAGTGCACCCTGTTTACTTTCATTATTTTACAGAATGATAACGTTTTGTCATTCTGAGTGCACTTAAATAAAAGTAGAGTCTTATAAAGACTGTGTAGCTCATATAGTTTTATTATATAGTTTTTTGCACACTAATCTAACAAACGGTCATGGAAGTAGTAGTACGGTCGCGATTCAGGAAGTATAAAAGGAAACAAGATGGTGCCGCACATCACTCAGTCATTGAGTTTTCCAATGCCATCTCTGATGCTATCTCTCCAATTTCGTGAGTACTCACCATTTTGTGCCATTTTCCTGATTGAGTGTGTGTTGTTAGAACGCGGGTTTAATTGTGTAAACTCTTGCTCTCTGTGTGAGAGAGTTCTAAGAATAAATCGCGTGGTTATCCTGCCTGCTCGCGCTGCTTCCGCGTTTGGGTTTATCCTCCACACTACATGGGCAAACTGCTAATCTTCTGATTCGCCTCCGGTTGTCCTGTGACAGAATGACTGAGTCAGCAGTAAACCCAGCGTATTACGCTCACCTCTGCGATGTGATGAAAGGACAGGCTAGGCTGATTGAGCAGCTGCGCAGTGAGGTCGCAGCTCTCCATGCTAGCGTCCAAGACATCGCAGGCTTACGCCGCGAGGCCACGAAGCTGCGGCAGGAGAGCGCGCCGCTCCGCGAGGCGGCTTCTCGGCCGGCTAGGCCGTCACCCGTCGCGGTGGCGCCGCCACTCGCTCCCCACTCCTATGTGTATTTAGCTTTACCGGACAAATGGGACGGCACAGATGGGAAGTGTAAGGTTTTTTTAACCACACTGGATCTTGTGTTTGAGTTTAATTCCACCAGATACTCCACAGACCGTCTCGTTGCTGTCAGGGCAGGCAGCTGAGTGGGCCACGGCGGTTCTTCGCTCCGATTTGGACACAGCACATTCATATAATGAGTTCACCCGTCAACTAAAACTCACTTTTGAACATCCTGCTGCCGAGGTGGAGACCGACTCAAAGTTATACCATCTGCGGCAGGGAGAATTGTCTGTGAGCCGCTACACGGCAGATTTCAGGATCCTCGCCATTCAAACCACCTGGGGAAACACCGCCCTCCGGACGGCCTACTACGAGGGACTGGCTTCCCGTATAAAGGACGCACTTGCTGGACAAGAGCTTCCCACTACTTTGGAAGGGCTGATCCAACTCGCCCTCCGAATAGACCAACGACTGCTCTCTCGCCCGAGGCCAGCTCCCCGGACCCTGCCGCCTGCCACTTCATCACCATCTCCGACCACGCCACGACCCTCCACGTTCCTCGCCTACAATCCAGTCCCTGAAGCACGCCCCTTTTCCACTTCCATCACCACCGGACCTGTTGGATCTCCACCTCCCGCCGTGGTTGACACCGGAGCCAGGGAACCCATGCAATTAGGACGCGCCTCCTTGCCCGCTGCAGAGAGAGAATGATGTTTCAGAGGAGGGCTCTGTGCATATTGTGGGTCAGCGTTGCATCACAGAGCTATCTGCCCTCTTCGCCCGGGAAGACGCTCAGGCCCGGTGAGTAAGGAGGGCGACTCGCCATGTTCCCACCTCTCTGCCACCACTACCAACATTTCCCATCCCACGGTGCAAGTACACCTCCAGTTTGGCCACAAACGGGTCAGAAGTACGGCGTTCATCGACTCCGGTGCCGCTGGCAACTTCATTGACTCTTCTTATGCCAAAGAACTGGGAGTGGAACTCGAGGCGTTATCCCAGCCCGTTCGGATTACATCTGTCGATGGTCGGCCCCTTTCATCCAGCCCTATCATCACCCAGACCCAACCAATCACATTAATCATCGACTAGCACCTAGAGCAGATCCGGTTTCACCTCACCCCCATTTCATCTCCCCCCCCTCATCTTCGGGCACCCTTGGCTACTGCAACACGACCCGCTCATCTCATGGACACAAAACCGAATCCTTCAATGGGGCCCAACCTGCACCAAACTTTGCCTAGGGGCCTCGGCTGGGACATGCTCTAGGGAGTCCGAGGCCCCCGAAGTCGACATCAATGCCATCCCCGTCGCCTACCGAGACCTGGCTGAAGTGTTCTGCAAGAGACGGGCCACTCACCTTCCTCCTCATTGCCCCTACGACCTGGCGATTGACCTTCAGCCGGGTTCTGTTCCTCCCCGCGGCCACCTCTACTCACTCTCTGCCACCGAGACGCAGGCCATGGAGAAGTATGTCACTGACGCCCTCCGCGACCGCCCTGACACGACCATCATCTCACCCCTTCATCCTCAACTCTACCGCCATCTCCGCCTTTCAGGAACTGTGTCATCGCTTCACCACCGCACCAATCCTCCTCCATCCAGATGCAAGTAAGCCATTCGTTGTGGAGGTGGACGCTTCGGATGTGGGCTCCGGAGCCGTTCTCTCCCAACGAGGTCCAGACCAGAAGCTACATCCTTGTAGTTTCTTCTCTAGGAAATTTAACCCCACTCAGCAGCGATACGGGGTGGGGGACTGCGAGCTGCTGCCCATAAAGTGGGCCCTGGAGGAATGGCAACACTGGCTCCAGGACACCAGAGAACCGTTCATCATCTGGACCGACCATCAAAACCTAATCACCATCCGGAATCTAAGACAGCTCAACCCAAGACAGGCGCGGTGGGCTCTGTTCTTCGAGCACTACAATTTCCATCTGTCGGACCCCGCGCCTGTCCTCCCACCATCCAAGATAATTGCACCTCTCCGCTGGGATTTGGAGACAAGCGTTCGGCAGGCACAGGCTGAGGAGATGGAACCGGCAGGAGTGCCGCCTGGACGACTCTATGTGCCTCGTGATGTCAGAACGGAGGTCCTTCAATGGGGCCAATCATCCCCCCTCTCCGGACACCCCGGCACCAAACGCACCCTCCAATTCGTCCAGCGTGCCTTCTGGTGGCCGTCCATGGCAGAGGACACCGAGGAATTCGTCCAGGCATGCCCAGTGTGTGCCAGGGCTAAAGACACCAACCAGCCAACACCGGGGTAACTTCAACCGCTCCCGGTTCCCCATTGGCCCTGGACACACATTGCCGTTGACTTCATCACGGGCTTGCCGGTCTCCGAAGAGAAGGATACCATCATGACCATCGTCGACCGATTCTCCTAAGCCGTGCACTTGGTGGCCCTCGCCGGACTCCCGTCAGCTAAAGCCACAGCCGAGCTGATATTAGAGCATATAGTCCGCTTCCATGGGTTCCCAAAGGACATCGTCTCGGACAGAGGGCCCCAGTTCACTGCTCAATTCTGGAAGGCCTTCTGCCATCTGATCAACTCCACCTGTAGTCTCTCATCAGGATACCACTCTCAGACTAATGGTCAGACTGAACGGGCCAACCAACAACTGGAGCGCTATCTGAGATGCTTCGCCGCCGATCGTCAGCGCTCCTGGGCCCGCTACCTCATCTGGGCTGAACTCTCCCACAATCTCCATGTGTCGTCCGCCACCGAGTTGAGTCCATTTGAGGTATGCCACGGTTTCCAACCTTCGATGTTCAACCACCAAGAACCGGAGGTTGATGTGCCGTCGTCCCAACGGTTGGTCCGTAGGTGTCGGCGGCTGTTGGACCAAGCAAGAGCAGCCATCCATCGTGCCAACACTCGCTACACCACTCAACATCGCCGTCGACACCCTCTGGGACGGTTGTAGAATGTAGGTGACAAGGTCTGGCTATCAACAAAGAATCTGCATCTTCAGACAGAACCCCGTAAACTTTCACCCAGGTTCATCGGTCCTTACCGTGTCACCCTCCGGATCAACCCTGTCACCTACCGGCTCCAGCTGCCTGCGGCGCTCCGAACCCACCCGGTATTCAAATACTACTGTTTAGAGATGGCGGCGCAATGTTTGGTTGCAGCGGCTCATGGCTCCCCTTCTCAGTGCTCTTTTTGTTGTTTATGTACGTTTTTTTTGTTTGTTTGTTTGTGCAACACTGGATATGCGAAAATACGCTACACACGTCAAGAGCTCATAGATGTCGGAGAACAACATCAAATACCGGTATCTAGCGATTTTCATCACGCATATAATATCCCAGATGAGATAGCGAGACCAGCGGGTTCGCCATGGATTGTTGTCTGCATTAAGAGGCGGCGTAGACGGAGGAGGGAGAGGAAGCAGAAACGAGGCTGTAGGTCTGGTATCATGCTAAGGCTCAGGAAGCAATCACATAAGCCACCTCTACCAAGTCTGTATCTTGCTAATGCCAGATCCCTGGTAAACAAGATGGACTTTTTAGAACTACAGCTCGCTGGAAATCGTTATGTGCGTGACTGCTGTTTATTAATAATAACAGAGACCTGGCTTCATCCGGAGATACCTGATGCTAGCATACAGCTAGCAGGCCGCACTTTGTTACGCTGGGACAGAACAAAGGATTCCGGTAAGAACAGGGGTGGGGGGCTCTGTATGTATGTCCATGACAACTGGTGTAATAATGGGACAATTATTAACAAACATTGTTCTGCGAACTTAGAGTATATGTCAGTAAGATGTCGACCTTTTTTTCTACCGAGAGAGCTAACAGTGGCGCTTGTTATGGTTGTGTACATTCCACCCGACGCCAATGTAAACATTGCTCTCTCTCTCCTGCTGAACACCTTGAACGAACAGCAACGGGCTCACCCTGATGGGGTTCATATAATCGCAGGAGACTTTAATAAGGCCAATCTGAAATCGGTACTACCGAAATTCTACCAGTATGTGAAATGTCCGACTAGAGGAGAGAACCCTCTGGACCATGTTTATTCTAACATCAAGCATGCTTACAGAGCTATACCCCTCACTCATCTTGGCCAGTCAGACCATCTTTCCCTTTTGCTCTCCCCAGCTTACATACCCCTCAGTCGCAGTTCCAGGCCTACTTGGAAATCTATAACGACCTGGCCTGACAACGCGTTATCCAAACTACGGGACTGCTTCGAACAGACAGATTGGGATATGTTTAAACACTATGATCTGGAAACATTCACGGGAGCAGTGTTAGACTAGATCAAGTTCTGCATTGGGAATGTGACAGTAGACAAAAATATCAGGGTTTTTCCAAATCAGAAACCCTGGATGACTAGCCGGGTCCGTAGTCTCCTCAAAGCCCGTGATGCTTCCTTCAGATTAGGCAACAGAGCCCTGTATGGAGTCGCTCGGGCCAACCTGAAAAAAAGGTATCATAAAAGCTAAAATGGAGCATAAAAGGAGACTAGAGGCCCATTTGTCCAGTAACAAAGCAGGAGAAGTGTGGAAGGGCATTCGTGACATTACCAACTACAGAGGCTGTGACGTGTCAGCAGGAGACTTTAGTGCGTCACTGGCAGAGGAGCTGAACAGCTTCTTTGCCCGTTTTGGAATTGAACAGCAGCAGCACTCGTCTGCCCCAGCCTTGCTCTGCCCCCCACCCTCATCTAGCACCCCACTCATTGTAACAGAGCAAGATGTCAGACGGGTGCTCTTAGCAGTAAACCCGAGGAAGGCAGCTGGTCCAGATGGAGTACCTGGCAAGGTGCTTAGGGCATGTGCCCCCCAGCTTGCCTATATCTTTACTGAAATCTTTAATTTCTCTTTAACCCAGGCAGTTGTCCCGTTGTGTCTGAAATCTGCTGAAATTATACCAGTACCGAAGAAGTCTCCCATCACCAGCATAAATGATTATCGTCCTGTGGCTCTTACTCCTGTAATCATGAAGTGCTTTGAGAGATTGGTTCTCCGACACATTAAGGACTACCTACCCCCAGTTTTTGACCATTATCAGTTTGCTTACCGTAAAAATAGATCCACAGAGGATGCTATTGCCTTAGCCCTCCACACTGTGCTTGGACATCTGGAGCAGCGGCAGAGCTATGTTCGGATGCTTTTCGTGGATTACAGCTCAGCTTTTAATACAATCATTCCGGACATACTTATCAGTAAACTCGATATTCTTGGTCTCCCTCCGCTCACATGTGCCTGGATAAAGAACTTTCTAACAAACCGGCCTCAGGCAGTAAGACTTGGCACCCACTTGTCCTCCACCCGCACGCTGAGCATCGGCTCTCCACAGGGCTGTGTGCTGAGCCCCTTCCTGTACTGTCTCTACACCCATGACTGTAGTCCGTTCCACAACAGTAATCAAATTGTGAAGTTTGCTGATGACACCACAGTGGTCGGACTCATCTCGGCGGGTGATGAAACGGCGTATAGAGAAGAGATCCTGAAGTTGGCAGCTTGGTGCTCAGAGAACAATCTAGTTCTGAACACCAAGAAAACCAAAGAGATCATCATTGACTTCAGGAGGCAAAGCACAGATCTAGCCCCTACACATCAACGGAGAATCCGTTGAGAGGGTCCACACTTTCCGGTTTCTTGGTGTCCTTATTTCAGACAAGATCTCATGGACAGAGAACACCTCCGCGATTATTAAGAAGGCCCAGCAGAGACTTCACTTCCTGAGAGTCCTCAGGAAGTATAACCTAGATTCCAGGCTGTTGTTGTCCTTCTACCGCTCATCCATTGAGAGTCTGTTAACATATAGTATTATAGTCTGGTATGGCGGCTGCACTATGGCAGATAGGAATAGGCTTCAAAGGGTAGTCAAAGCAGCACAAAAGATTATAGGCTGCCCTCTTCCCTCCCTGCTGGACATTTACACCTCCCGCTGTCGTAACAGAGCTGAGAAAATCATTAAAGACAGCTCCCATCCTGCATCTGAACTGTTTAACCTGTTGCCCTCAGGAAGACATTATAGGTGTATTAGTACAAGGACAAATCGTTTTAAGAATAGTTTTTTTCCAAAAGCGATCACCTTGCTTAATCAGTATACACATTGATTTTACAATAGGAATACAGTATTATAGCACAGCAAAACTGTATCTTAATGTACACTCCATTGTACAATTGTTTAATCATACTAAATGTACAATATTCTAAATGTGCAATGCATTATAATTGCTGTGCAATTACATCTGCGATATATCTGTTCTAATATAGATCTGTCTATTTAATATCCTAATGTCCCCCACCATCCTTATTTAATGGTTTAATGTCTGAATGTCTGTGTGTATTGTTTATTGTTGCACTGAGTAGTGAGATGCTCTCAATCTCATTGTACATGTATATGGTGCGAATTGTATATGTGCATAGTGACAATTAAAGGCATTCTATTCTATTCTATTCGACACCTCTCAGCTCAAACCCTTTATCACTTCACCTATGGTTACACCCACCCACCCAACTCCTCCCCGGATCATCGAGGGCGGTCCTGCCTATACTGTACGGCGGATCCTCGACTCGCGGCCTTGGGGCAGAGGTATGCAGTACCTGGTCGACTGGGAGGGCTATGGCCCCGAGGAACAGTCTTGGATCCTGGCCCGGTTCATTCTCGACCCCGAGCTTATACGGGACTAACGTCGTCGGGTATCCTCCACCCCAGGACCATCAGGAGCCGATCCTGGACGGGGGGGGTATTGTCATGCGCACTCAACGCGACCGGCACTAGGACCCGGAGTAGTACGGTCGCGATTCAGGAAGTATCAAAGGAAAAAAGATTGCGCCGCACATCACTCAGTCATTGAGTTTTCCAATGCCATCTCCGATGCTATCTCTCCAATTTCGTGAGTACTCACCATTTTGTGCCATTTTCCTGATTGAGTGTGTGTTGTTAAAATGCGGGTTTAATTGTGTAAACTCTTGTTCTCTGTGTGAGAGAGTTCTAAGAATAAATCGCCTGGTTATCCTGCCTGCTCGCGCTGCTTCCGCGTTTGGGTTTATCCTCCACGCTACACGGGCAAACTGCTAGTCTTCTGATTCGCCTCCGGTTGTCCTGTGACACAAACTTTTTCTAATGCACACTCAGAGTCTGTTTTCTGGCTACGCTAGTGTTACATATAATAGAATCTAAAGGCTAGATATAAAGAGGTACATTTACTTTGATTAAATTAGATGCAAATAAGAAACTCCTATTCTTAATCCAATTCTAAATTTGTACTGTAATTTTAGTACTGTGATTTGTGAATTGGTTTAATGTTTCACTTGTATTTCCAAAGGTTTTGCCAGCGGTGGAACAGCACAACAAATCTACTACAAATTGAAAGAACACAAAGTATAAGATGCGAAAACCCTACACTTTTCTAATTACACATGATAAAATCTGGTAATCACTGGGTAAATGTTTACTTTGCTTAAATTCGATCCTAATAAGATTTACTCACTCACTCATCATCTATACCACTTAATCCTGTATTCAGGGTCACGAGGAGCCTGGAGCCTATTGCAGGAGACCTGGGCACATGGCGGGGTACACCCTGGACAATGTGCTAATCCATCGCAGGGCCTAATAAGATTTACTTAATTTTTAATTTAACTTAATTTGTACTGTAATTTTAGTATGGTGATTATGAATTTGTTTCATAAGGCTTCACTTGATTTTATCTGCAACTTTGTGGAGCTCTAAAGGAGCTGCGGCTCAATAATCCTTGAGAGAATCAACTAAGTTGAAAAAGCCAGCAAACGCACAAGTGTAGCTGATTTTTATGAACCCTGCATCAGTGCATGATTCATACTGAATATTGTGAATTGTATGTAACAAGGTGTGTTGCTTTTTACAAATTTATTATGATACAAATTTGAGTGTAATTCAGAGATGTGTTTTGGATTCAAACTGTTACTTTTTGAATTCTTGTTTTTTTTAAGACTGTCACGAGTCAAGGTTAAATGCTCACCAGTAATATGTGTTGTTTGTATTGATAGAAGTATGGAACATGGATTGTATAGACTACCAGTCAAAAGTAGTTACACACCTTCTAATTCCATATTCTTTCCTGATTTTTTAAATATTTTTCTACATTGGAAAAAAAAACGCTGAACACATCTAAACTATGCAATAATCTCCTTTGAAGAGTTGATAATGAGATGTGTCTGCTACTTATGCTCTGTAAAGCCTTCATAACAGCTCTAATCTGAGATTCTGTTAATTGGTGAGTTATGACGCTGGTAACTCTAAATGAACTCCTCCTCTGTAACACAGGTAAGCTTTGGACAAAACTGTTCTTGCAAGAAATGATGCAGAACAGATGACCCTCGTGTCTTAAAATAATTACCTAATTAATTTGTGTTGTTTGAAAGTATCCAGTTATATATTGTTTTTTATTCATTATTGTTTTTGAATGTAGAAATTAAATTAAAGAACAAAAAAAAAACATTGCACTAGAAGATCAGTTTAATTACTATAGATGTAAAACAAATCTTAATTAAATGTAGAAAAGGGCTAAAAATGTACACTGGGAAAAATAACAGTATGGCTACTTGTAAATGTACACAATTACTGTATGGGAGTTTGTTTTCTCCAATATGTTGAAACATTTTACTAGTTAGACTGGTATCCAACATATTTTGTTAATTTTAAAGGCTATATAAATGCACTATGTAATTTGAGACACAATGATTATTTGTTTTGTGGAAACACAGTGCCATTGTGCAGTACTGCCTCCACTGGTGTTATTTGTGTTGCACCATTTGCCAATTTCTGAGGACATTCAAAAGTGATTCTCCTGCAATCTAGCACCATATGAACTGTTTAGAAAGAACAGAAAGGATGAAGACAGACTTTTGTATACAGGTAAAGATGAGGTGAAACAACAGTAGTGTGTTTTATGTTGAGTTTGATTTTATTGATGGAAATCTTTACAGATTTTAATCCTCTTAATTAGTGAGAAAGAAATAATAAAATAAAATTGTTACAAGTTACAGTCAAGCTAATGCTAAAAAAAGAACGTATTAATAAGTGATTTACAAACTAAAATGTGGGTCTGCTCCACTGGAAGTTAAAGATAAATCAAGGCACTGTTTTTAACTGGTTTACAGATTTTGAAAAAGAAATTAAATCAAATAATCAAGAAGGATTATTAAAAGTTAACAATTAAAACAAACTCAAGATAACATCTAATGAAAACATTTTTGATTTAATGATCTAATAGACGAGATTCATTATCTTGAAATTTTCATTACATTTTTAGAATAAACTTTGCAGATTCAGTGACCCCACCCAGGTTTTTGGCTGATTCATTCACAGCTACCTTTCCACCAGTGTAAGTGACACCCTTGTAGGTTCCACTGGTTTTAAACTCCAGCACACCACCATTATGGCACGTGATCTTGACTTTGCCCTTGAAGGGGAGATCAACTGTAGCCTGGCCAAGTGTGATGTCCACATCCACGGTTTTACCTGGAAGGACTTTAACAGGAAATGAGTAAAGCTCCATTCTCTCTTCACTGGTCTCTGAAGCATATGTGCCCTCAACTCCAAGTTTGAAATGATAGTTAGATTTTTTCTCTGCAATCAGTGGGATTCCTGAGTTCACTTGCAGGGTGAACGTAAACTCCAAATTTCCCGTAACTGACCAGGAGGATTTCTGGATTATTTTTTGGGAGCTTTCAATTTTACATTCTTGAGTTTGAGAAGTATTATTCTGGTAGGTCATGGATTTGATTTCCCTGACATTCACTTTGGGTATCACATCATTAAGTGTAGGATACTCAACATCTATAAGCTTAGTAGACTTGATCGTGTTAATGAACACGAAGCCCAAGCAATCAATATCTGAACCTGAACGCCCTGTGATTCCCATGCAGATCCCAGAAGCTACATCAACTGGAACTTCTTGGTTCAGCCCTTCACTTCTCTGCTTTACATAGAACTCCCTGGAGTGATTTGTCTTGAATTTGATGGCACCCAGACGTGTTCCCCTTGAATTTGCCCATAGTGAAAGGGAGGTAAAATGCTCTCCATCTTCAAATATAAACTCTTTAACATCCCCAGCAGGTACACCAAACTGCTGGGATTGACCATCAGTAAGACATAACTTTATGGCCTTCACTTGCCAGTCACCGAGCCACACCCAGATCTTCTTCAATGTGGATCCATTTTCAGTCCCAATAAATTTAAAAGCGTTTCCTCCATTCGCACCAACTGCAACTACATCTGCCAGGTATGACATTATCTTGAGCTTAACCTTTAAAAGGAAAACAGACAGTTAGGTTTATCAAAGTCATTTCAATAAATATTACTGTTTATTTAATGCCTTATTATTTACTTAATATGCAAATGCTTTACATAAAGAACGGCTTAACTAACCGTAATTAAAATAAACCAATCACCTATAACTTTTATCTCACACCTCTACAAGGTAGATAGTACCAAAGTACCAATATATATTTTGGGTAGACCAATATGGCCATCTTAAAACAATATGGCTGCAGTGAAATGACATCATCGCACAGTTTGCGCCATAAATGAGACCCTAGTTGTGATTCTAATTAGTAACCATAATTTTCACATCTCTTGCAACCAGCCAATAAAAAACATCCAAGTAATGAGAGAAAACATGCATGAATAGATTGCAATAAGTGTTTAATATTGCTACTATATTGTGTCTAACTAAATAAATATGCCATGTAAACAACTTAAATTGTTGTTTTTTTAATTATTATATATATATGTATTTTTTTTAGATTAGCAAATTGATTATTCAAGTCATGAATTTTATGGTTAATCCAGCAATCATTTTCTGGTTCGCTGATTAAGATTTCTATATACTTGCCAATAAATAATAATGATAACTTCAATGTTGTGATCATTTAACTATTTAATCAAGCATTTACACATAAAAATACGAATTTTACAAATTAACATTTTCACAAATAAAATATTTTCAAGAATTATGAGTCCAGGACATTGACAGAATTCATAAAGAAAGAATCTTGTCACTAAAAAAGTCTATGAGTTTGCATGCATGGATGTATATGTGCTGTGAGTGAGCCATTTGCATCGTGTACAGAGCACCATTTTATTCGGAGTTTGTTAAAAGCATTATAATCTCACAATGGGTTTCAGATTTTTGAAGATAAAACCACCAAGTGCTGGAAATAGCAGGGATGAAGGCAAAATTGCATACTAATGGATTATGCACTGCTCACCTTTTGTCTTTTTAGAATTCTTGCAGTTTAGCTCAGTCTCTGTCCCCTTATGATTCTAGTTGGCCCTGGGGCGAAAAAGTATAAGCCATGTTACGGTCGTTAGCATGCACATACACTCAAATGACAGAGAGAGAGAGAGAGAGAGTGAGAGAGAGATTGCACTATCCCTGCTTTTACAACATGATAGTTTATGCACTTCAATATGACCAGGACTAACATCTGAATCTTGCCTTTCTCTTTTTTATCCCTACATTCTTAACTTTACTTTAACTTTTCTTCTTTCATTATGAAAATTAACCAACATGCTTTGGCAATACTGTATCTTGCTATGGTTATAACCAGAGAACACAGACAGAACTGATCTGATCTGAGCGAGTGACAGAACTCTTAGCTTAACTAGCTAGTCCCTGGATTTTACCTCTTTGTTGGTTTTGATAACCTGAGCTTTTCTTGGCATGTGAAGCATTACATACGCATGCCAGGGACATTTCCCCTCGTTTAGGCAGGTTTATTTTAGGTCATGTATAAAATGAAGATTAATGATTACAAGTGACAAAGCATATTTAAAATTTCAAAGACAAAACAAGACAACAAAATATATAAATAAATAAATAAAACAGTCAATATATGTTAAGTTGCTTAAGTTACTGTAACAGGGCTATGTTTACAGATTAACTATTCAAGCCTAGCAAGTATTTAATACTGAAATTTCGCATTTAGCATGTCCATATTCAGACCTCAGAAGTACCTCATTCACTATGTTTAAATACAGCAGTGTTTTATTTCTCTCATGCTGCAACAATTTACATTAATGATTCTATTATTATTTTTACTATTATTATTATTATTTTTATTATTATTATTATTTCAATTAAAGACTGGTGCATAGTTATAGAAAATGCTACAAAAGAAAATGATCACAATTTTTAATTCAGCAGCACTGTGCTATAAATAGTTTTACTTAGGGAAATCTTAAAATGAAACATGCAAGTTTAATGTGAATTTAAATAATCTGCATTGACACTGAATAATGGACATCATGACAATCATGGGATCAAGAATAGCAGGAACACTTACAAGGAAGTCGTCAGAAGCAGGTAGCTAGAAGTCTTCTGGAAGATGCCGGTTGAAGAACAGAAGCTAGCCATGCTTATTTATAATAGATTAAATGGGTGGGGTTAAACTTTACAACACACTTCCAAAGAAATGGCGTGTGTTATTCAGGGCAGGGTCGGACTGTATATGTGCGCATTGACATAAATAAAGTAGACCAAGAATGACTGCTAGATTCTTTACTTCCATTATGTAGTGTTTTAGCTCTGGGTCACAGGTATATCGAATCGTTAAGGATTCGGGTTAATTTTTGTTAAACTGAATTAAAACTTATAGTCAACGACACTTTATTAACCAATTCTGTTTATCCCGCGGCCAACGATGATAATACAAAATCTGATATTTATCAAATTATGAGTAAGGTAACTTAAGATCTGGGCTAATGTTTAAATGTTTTAATGTTTAATCTAACGATACATGAAACTAGGCTACTTGAACACATGCACGCACACACATTCACATACACAGACATGCAAACAGTTTGCAGGGTGATAGTTACTCTAGTACTGATTACTAGATCAATGAAAGTCAAAGAAGCAGAGTCTTGGGTTTAATCTTATGGTTTCAGTTATGAAACGAGCACCAATTTTCAGCAAGGTATGCAGCCTTGTTTGTATGCTTGCGTTACGTTTCGTTCTCATCCTGTGGTTCACCTCCAGTGAAGGGAATCATGGTGTTGCTGATTGGTGGGGCCCATCCGATTGGAGTTTTAATACCTTTTATAAAGTAATTTTTCATGAACTCTGTTCATGATACCATGTTTTGGTGTACACCACTTTTCTTTGAATAAATTTAGCTCTTGATTGATATCAGACATCCTGTATCTTATACACTCATTTATGCCTTAATTTAATAAAAAGCGTTTGTAAATGCTGATAATACCTTTAAAGTTATGCAGAATAATCAAACATAACACAAAGACGTAAAACATACTGAATATACTGTATGTATATAGAATTTTGCCCTACTGGCACACTTTACAGATTGTTTAAATAGTGTCTCTGCCGTATGCCTCTTTGTTCATTGATAGGCATGTGGAGAAACTCGGGACATCCTGTGTCCTGGGGTCAATGAGATGGTTAGTGGTCTGAGTTAGGGAGGGTTTTTCCCCCAATCAGAGGTGTAAAACTGCCTCCTTTGTTTATCCGATTGGCAATTTACACTATTGGAGTTCAAGCTCGCCTAGACTTTAATGGCTCCAGGTGCACAGACTACCTTTCCCAAGCTTGGTTAATTTTCTCGCTTCTTCATGTTAGAGATGCTGCCTTGTCTCAAGGGGCAGATAAGATTAGCGAGATGGCGCCATGGAGGCTGGAAGAGGGTTCTGGAATGTGACCGATAGTTTGCTCTCTTTGTGGGCCTGTTCATCCCTACAACATTAACTGTCACTGAAATATCTAATAAGGCATGTTTGTTCTTGACTAGATTCTGCAAAAAATAATTCAGAAGAAACTAGCAGGTCTTGAACAATACATTACACTACCAGTGAAAGGTGAGTGTTTGCCTGTACAGTTCCTGTTAGATGGAAGCCTTATTATATATGACTTTCCCATAGGTTAAATGTTTTAAACTGTCACTGAATTATCTAAGAAGGCATGTTTGTTTATTTGGCAAAGACAGTGACTAGATTCTTCAGAAGAACTCAGAAAAAGATAGGCGGTTTTAGACCTTACAATAAACTTCCATTTGAAGGTCAGTGTTTGCCTATAGAATTTTTGTTAGATGGAAGGTGTATTACAATATGCTTTTCACACAAGTTAAGTTCTTTAAACTATCACTAAAATATCTAAGAAAGCATGTTTGTTCTTTTTGGCAATATAATCATGAATTATTTACATGCTTTATGTTTCAGAACGGAAGCACAATAAAACACAAAAAGTGCACGCATTAGAGTCGATAAAAGGTTTCAGAATTAATTGTTTTTAGAAAAAGTGAACTTGATAATTGACTTTTAAGCTAGGTTTACACTGTCAGTTAAATGTGACCCATTTTTGATTTTTTGCTCATATGTGAAACATATTCGATATTTTATATGTCCGTGTAAACAGGAAAAAAAACTCATGCAATCCGATATTTCGAGTTCAGTTTCAGGCCTCCTTTATATGTGGAAAGTGTACGGTAGTCGACGCCTGTTGCAAGCCACAAGAGAGTGACCCCGACACGTCTCGCACCCAGACTTTCCTCTGAATGGTTGAGGACACAATAAATGAAGCAGATGCGCAGGCTGCAAAGATGGCCCTTTCCCTCGTTCTCCGTTTCAAGAACTGTGCATATATCGCAGAGCTAGCATCAAGCATATTTCGCTTTCGTCCATCTTGGCTAGTCTGTAGTCCAAGAACCTCCCTTTAAGAATGCACGATGTTTCAGACTGTATGTCAAGTGTAAACACTTGAATCATATATGGGTCATAGTTGAAAGAACGTGTAAACGGACGGTCAGAAAAATCAGATATAGGCAACAAATCAGAATTTGGCATCGAGACCTACAGTGTAAATGGGGCATTAGAATGTGTTCCATGAATTGATGGTGGGACAAGGTTAAACCCCCAAAAC
>CM059205.1:35137908-35342908 GCA_030347435.1 Clarias fuscus
GTTGTGTCATGAAAAGTTGATATTTTGTTACTGAAGACTGTTTTGGGGCTTTATTTAAATTTGTCCCACCATCAATTTCTGAAATTCATTCTAAAAGTCAATTATCAAATTCTATTCTTCTAAAAATAATTAATTCTGATTTTTTTCCCCGCATCTTATGCCTGAACCTTTTGTGCTTTATTGTGCTTCAGTGCTGAAATATAAAGCATCTAAATAATTCATTATTATATTGCCAAACATAATAAAACATGCCTTCTTAGATATTTCAGTGACAGTTTCATTTAACTAGTTTTATTTTAATATTTAACCTACGACAAAAACATATATAATAAGAGGAACTGTACAGGCAAACACCCACCTTTCATTGGAAGTGTAATATATAATTAAAAACCGACTAGTTTCTTTTGAAATCTTCTGCAGAATCTAGTCACCAAGAACAAACATGTCTTTTTAGGTATTTCAGTGACAGTTTAAAACATTTAACCTATGGTGAAAACATATATAATAAGGCTTCCATCTAACAGGAACTGTACAGGCAAACACTCACCTTCCGTTGGAAGTGTAATATGTAGTTCACAACCGACTAGTTTCTTCTGAATTCTTCTGCAGAATCTAGTCAGTGCCTTTCTCACCAAGAACAAACATGCCTTCTTAGATATTTCAGTTACAGTTATTGTGTAATATATGTAATATGCCTTCCAGCTAAAACATAATGGGACCCCTTCATCTTTCTTTAGAAGTATAATGTTAGGTCCAATACTGCCAAAATTCTTCTTCATTTTGTCTTCTGAACCCAGTAACTTTCTTCGTTGTGCTTCAGTCTTACCCAAATTCCTCCAATTTAATTAAACAAATTAACCTGAGAAGCAACTACATTTAAAGTAATTTAATAATCAGGCAAGTAATCAATGATTTTACGAGTGCATTTATAAGTCAAAGCTTACCCAAGTGCTGTAAAGCTAAAAAAAATTTAACACTTAAAAAAGGACAATGACATGACAGCATATTCATTATTAAATATTAATATGGTGACAAGATTGAATTCCATCAATACTTGGATCTGATCTTCCTCTTAAATTTATGATCTTCCACAATGTATAGGAAGTTCCTGAAAAAAGTACATCACCATTGTGTTTAATCTTGACTGTGAGATGGTTAGCAGTAATTCATCAGCATGATTGTATCATTGACATCATTAAATGGGCACAGGAATACTTCCAGAAATCACTGTCAGCAAATCCACCATGCCAACTGCAGATGCAAACTAAAGCTAAAAAGGTTACTCAATTTTTAAAGGACCAGCAGCGCAACGTTTCTTGGTCCACAATGCAAAATGGTCTGAATGGTGTCAGATGTGTATCTTTGTACACAAATATTTACAAAAGCATTATTTATTATTTATATTAAGTACACTTTGGGAAAATACTTTGGGAAAACATTCCTAAGTCAATCACATACACAGCAATAGCAGCAATTATACATCATACTTACAGTCAGGATGAGTATAGTATGTTGACAGTGACAATTTTTGGATTTTTGTGTCTGTACACCACACAATGAATTTGAAATTATGCAAACAATATTTGAATACATTTTGCAATGTCTACTTTAATTAAAAGGTAAGTTAAATCTTTCTAAAATACATTTTTATAGCACCAAAATAATTGGACAGTCACAATATTAAAATTAAATCATCATAAATATCAGGAATTTGTTCAACACTCGTAGGCCCAATCAATGATCGTATCCACACTGTCTTCAGGGTGAGTACACCTTGCTTGTCCCACTAACACCACTTCAGCACCACTTGCAGTACATGTGACTTCCTATGCAGGTACTAGTTTCCAGACTAAACCACTGCTCAGCTTTCATGGGCTATTATTGTGAAAGCTTCTGGCTATAGCATGTACCGGATGTAGTCATTGTACAGGATTAAAGTAGGATTAAACTATGGATGTAGTGAAATAGAAATGTAGGCGTGAGGATGACTGTATATACTTTATTTACTGAGTGTGTGACCTTTTTTTGTCTATTAGATTGAAAGCACTTCTTCAGTGGGCGCTCTGCAAGACTGTACTAAGACCTAGCACAATGTTACAGACTGCTGGTTGTCAGAGTGGCTGCTCTTGAAAAAAAATGGATACAGTCATGTTAGCCTACCTCTGATGGTATATTATTGACTGCAACTTGTGTATTCGTCAGGTAACATAACTTAGATTTTTTTTTTTTTTTGGTCATTAACTTGCCATGTTAGAAGCAAACATGATGTCTTATTTCAACAGCAGTACATGGTGCACATGGCCATCACATTATGCAAAGTAAGTGTAACAAAACCAAAAAAGGCCTGAAGAGCCTTCCCCAAGGACTCCTGTAAACAGAAAACTTTTGCTGATGATTTCATTTATTAAGGGAAAAAAAGCTGTCCAAACCTACCTTGCACTATGTGAAAAAGTTATTTGTCCCAAAATTTACTTACCAGAGCACAATTGGAACTCATTAATGAGCTCATAAATGAACTCGGGGCAACATCTAAAAAACTGCAGTTTAAGACCTCAGTTAAACAGGGGGTTCATGCTTGAAAACCCTACAGTGGTGCTGAATTAAAACAGTTCTGCAAAGAAAAGTGGGCTAAAATTTGTCCACAGCGTTGTTACCGGTTATTGCAAACGCTTGAGTGCAGTTGTTGCTGCCAAGGGTGGCAATACCAGTTATTAGGGTCAGGGGCAATACATTTTAACCCTATGGCCAGGTAGGTATGGGAAGCTTTTTTCCCCTGTAATACATACAATCATTATTTAAAAACTGCATTTTATATATTTTTGTAATATTTAAATTTGTTTGATGACATGAATCAATTAAGTTTGACCAATATGCAAAAAAAAAGAATAAATAAAAAATGGGAGGGTTAAAATATCTTTCATGACACTGTATCTGTACAGGGCTGGAAATCAAGGCAAGTTAAGGTGAAGTGCCATGTTGTGTCATGAAAAGTTGATATTTTGTTACTGAAGACTGTTTTGGGGGTTTATTTAAATTTGTCCCACCATCAATTAATGAAACTCATTCTAAAAGTCAATTATCAAATTCTATTCTTCTAAAAATAATTAATTCTGATTTTTTTTCCCGCATCTTATGCCTGAACCTTTTGTGATTTATTGTGCTTCAGTACTGAAATATAAAGCATCTAAATAATTCATTATTATATTGCCAAACATAATAAAACATGCCTTCTTAGATATCTCAGTGACAGTTTCATTTAACTAGTTTTATTTTAATATTTAACCTACGACAAAAACATATATAATAAGAGGAACTGTACAGGCAAACACCCACCTTTCATTGGAAGTGTAATATATAGTTAAAAACCGACTAGTTTCTTTTGAAATCTTCTGCAGAATCTAGTCACCAAGAACAAACATGTCTTTTTAGGTATTTCAGTGACAGTTTAAAACATTTAACCTATGGTGAAAACATATATAATAAGGCTTCCATCTAACAGGAACTGTACAGGCAAACACTCACCTTCCGTTGGAAGTGTAATATGTAGTTCACAACCGACTAGTTTCTTCTGAATTCTTCTGCAGAATCTAGTCAGTGCCTTTCTCACCAAGAACAAACATGCCTTCTTAGATATTTCAGTTACAGTTATTGTGTAATATATGTAATATGCCTTCCAGCTAAAACATAATGGGACCCCTTCATCTTTCTTTAGAAGTATAATGTTAGGTCCAATACTGCCAAAATTCTTCTTCATTTTGTCTTCTGAACCCAGTAACTTTCTTCGTTGTGCTTCAGTCTTACCCAAATTCCTCCAATTTAATTAAACAAATTAACCTGAGAAGCAACTACATTTAAAGTAATTTGATAATCAGGCAAGTAATCAATGATTTTACGAGTGCATTTATAAGTCAAAGCTTACCCAAGTGCTGTAAAGCTGAAAAAAAATTAACACTTAAAAAAGGACAATGACATGACAGCATATTCATTATTAAATATTAATATGGTGACAAGATTGAATTCCATCAATAGTTGGATCTGATCTTCCTCTTAAATTTATGATCTTCCACAATGTATAGGAAGTTACTGAAAAAAGTACATCACCATTGTGTTTAATTTTGACTGTGAGATGGTTAGCAGTAATTCATCAGCATGATTGTATCATTGACATCATTAAATGGGCACAGGAATACTTCCAGAAATCACTGTCAGCAAATCCACCGTACCATCTGCAGATGCAAACTAAAGCTCTATAATGCAAAACGGAATCCATATGTGAACATGGACCAGAATCAACATCGTGTCCTGTCGGCCAAAATGAAAAAAAAAAAAATAATAATAATAATAAATCATCCTCTATGGTCAGACGAGTCCAAATTTGACAATCTTGGTACAAACCACGAAAGCTGTGTCTTCCGGGCTAAAAAGAAGGGAGACTTTCAAGCATGTTATCAGCATTTAGTTCAAAAGCCAACATCTCTGAGGGTATGGGTTGCATAAGTCCATACTTTATGGGCCGCTTGCATGTTTTGGAAGGCACTATGAATGCTTAAAGGTATACATTATAAAGGTTTTAGACCTCGTCTATTTCAGGGAAGGCCTCGTGTATTTCAGCAGGACAATGCAAAACCACATACTTCAGCAATTACAACAGAATAGCTTCATAGTAGAAGAGTCCAGGTGCTGAATTGACCTGCCTGCATTCCAGATTTGCATTTCACCTATAGAGAAACATAAGCTAAACAGCATTTCACAAGTACAATCCAACAAATGCAAGACAAACAAGCAGAACTTAAAACAGACTATTTATAATCCAAATAATGAGGCACCTTGGTTCAGGTGAGCGTTCCCATCACCTGACCGAGGTGCATCCTGGCAAATGAAGTCTAAGATTAACAAAAAACTACACCAAAAACACCAAAGTCATTGGGCAGCAGGCGCCCTCTAGGGGTTACCCCTGACATTTAGTTTTCATTTTATTGAAATTTAAAAGACGTCCCAAAGTTTTTGGAATTCGGGACGTAAAATAATGTGAATGACAGGTATTTTCTATAACCTTTATTTAAAAAAGTGATTATACTGAATGACCAGAGTTTTCCATTAATGGATTCTTTTCTTCCCTGATGGCATGCACATATCCCAACATTTAGATGTTTCAATCTTCCATCATTAAGTCGAGACCATGGAGAGAAATTGATCCGAGTCTGAACAGAAATAAGTGGTGGGACATTGCATAAGCTCATCGAAACAATCCCCTGGTGAATGCGTAGAATAATCAAAGCAAAAGAATGTCCAACAAAATGTTCGATGGGACTTTTTGTCCCATTATTTTATCACTCCTTATAGCTTTCATAAAACAATGTGTTTTTGCTGACAGTTTAAGGAACTCAACAACTATAAGAACCATATGTAATGTGACTTCTACTTACAATAAATCTCAATGCTGACATATATAGTCCACCCCAGCCCTGAATCACACACGCTATTTCTTTGGAAGTGTGTTGTAAAGTTTAACCCCACCCATTTTAACTATTATAAATAAGCATGTGTAGCTTCTATCATTAAACCGGCATCTTCCAGACGACTTGATTTAAAGTCACTTCTAGCTACCTGCTTCAGACGACTTCCTTGTAAGTGTTCCTGCTGTTCTTGATCCCATGATTATGATGTCTGTTGTTCAGTGTCTATGTAGATTATTTACATTTACATTAATCTTGCTGTTACTGTATGTAGTAATGTTTCATTTTAAGATTTCCTTAAATGAAATTATTTATAGCACAGTGCTCCTGAATATTAAATTAAGATTATTTTCTTTCATAGCATTCTCTATTACCATTCTTTTGTAGCATTTTCTTTAATATATATATATATATATATGGCATGCCGTTTAGGAAAATATTCATGAGAGAACGTTATGAAAACTCTGAATATATTGATTGAAACTCTCTATATATATTGAATGGATTCTGAATATATTGAATGAACAGTGAGAATATTAAATGGATTCCGAATATATTGATTGAAACTATATATATATATATATATATATATATATATATATATATATATATATATATATAGAGAGAGAGAGAGAGAGAGAGAGAGAGAGAGAATGAAAAGTCTGGATATATTTAATGTATTCCGAATATTGAATGGATTCTGAATATATTGATTGTAAACTCAATATATGAAAAAATTATTTAAAAAACTATTAAACTGAATATTGCAAAGAGAATGGTTGTATTTATTAGCAATGATAGAGTGGGTGATAGTGCAGTTGGTCTTACATGTGAAATTTCAATAGCAATTTGGTTGATTTGTCATTTGTTGCAACTTACAAGTCTGTGCCAAAGTCCATTCATTTTCATACATACCTTTACAATTATTATTATTATTTAAATAATTAAAAAAAGACCCTGACTCTCATTTAACAAATTATCTGTTTTATTAGCACAAGAATTGTTTGTCATTGTTATGCGCTAAAATGCCCCCCTGCCACAGATTGCCCCCCCCCCCCCCCCATATAATCTCCGTCGAATATTATAACAGACATTTATTGGTTTATGATTTAGAAATTACAAATTAGACCAAATGGATTTGATTATAAAATAAGCATTATAAAAAATTAAATGTTGTATAGGGAAAAAATATAAATTATAATTTTTTTTAATATACAAGATGTATTTTTGATATTGCTTATTTAATAATAAAAATAATTCCGTTAAATTTTTCATCATAAATATTTATTTAGTGCAAGCATTTTTGTATTACATGACAAATCCCTGTAAAATAAATGTGCCACAAAATAAACATTATATGAGAATTTGTATTCAAGGTCTCGACACCTGTCACGTGCCTAGGGTTAATTATAATAGTTATATCATATTTGATTACAATAAACCTATGAATTTATGTTGTAATATAATATTTGATAGAGATTATGTAGGGGGGGTGCAATCTGTGGCAGGGGGGCATTTTAGCGCATAACACCGGTCTTCCGCAGTGAAATAGCAAATACATTTCTTCATCCATAGTCTGACACTGAGTGCGACTTGTGCCACCACTCATCAATGTGTTGACCTCTCTTCATTTCTCAGAATTGCAGCAACCAAGGATCTCGCTGACTCACTCATCCTTTCTAAAGATGGCGCTGTGTTTCAATGACGTCATGTTTCATTCAATATATACAGACTTTTCAATCCATATATTCGGAATCCATTCAATATTCTCACGTTTCATTCAATATATTCAGAGTTTTCATTAAGTTCTAACATGAATATTTTCCTAAATGTCATGCCATAATATGTATATAATAGAATCAGTAAAGTAAATTGTTGCAGCATGAGAGAAATAAAACACTGCTGTATTTAAACATAGTGAATGAGATACTTCTGAGGTCTGAATATGGACATGCTAAATGCGAAATTTCAGTATTAAATACTTGCTAGGCTTGAATAGTTAATCTGTAAACATAGCCCTGTTACAGTAACTTAAGCAACTTAACATATATTGACTGTTTTATTTATTTATTTATTTATTTATTTTGTTGTCTTGTTTTGTCTTTGAAATTTTAAATATGCTTTGTCACTTGTAATCATTAATCTTCATTTTATACATGACCTAAAATAAACCTGCCTAAACGAGGGGAAATGTCCCTGGCATGCGTATGTAATGCTTCACATGCCAAGAAAAGCTCAGGTTATCAAAACCAACAAAGAGGTAAAATCCAGGGACTAGCTAGTTAAGCTAAGAGTTCTGTCACTCGCTCAGATCAGATCAGTTCTGTCTGTGTTCTCTGGTTATAACCATAGCAAGATACAGTATTGCCAAAGCATGTTGGCTAATTTTCATAATGAAAGAAGAACATTAACAGTATAGTTAAGAATGTAGGGATAAAAGAGAGAAAAGCAGGATTCAGATGTTAGCCATGCTCATATTAAAGTACATAAACTGTCATCTTGTATAAGCAGGGATAGTGCAATCTCTCTCTCTCTCTCTCTCTCACTCTCTCTCTCTGTCACTCTCTGTCATTTGTGTCTGTACACATGGATGCATGAGTGTATGTGATTGCTAACAATCTTAACATTGCTGATCCTTTTTCACCCTCAGGGCCACCTAGAGTCATAAGAGGACAGAGAGTTAATTTGCAAGAATTCCAAAAAGCCAAAAGGTGAGCAGTGAATACTCCATTAGAAAACATAAGTAGCATGGTAATCGTCGTGTGTTTGTGTGTGTGTGTGTGTGAGAGAGAGAGAGAGAGAAAAAGCAAAAGAGAGAAAGAGAGAAAGATAGAGAGAGAGATACTGTAATATTATTTACCTGATCTTTTCGGAAGCTAGAATTTACACCCTGGTTTAAACACCACCATCAAAAATCAGAAAGAAACCCATAAGAACCAGGCAAAGGTTTGTTAACAAGAGGCAAGGCAGGAGTGTCGACAATAAGGTTTTGCAGAATGACACGGCTTAGACCCATGCACTGTAGGGAGGTAAATGATGGCCAGGGACCTGCCCTTTGTCTCTTGATATCCAAAATGCTCCTTTTTTAATGTGTTTTTATTAATTCATTTAATTTTGTGAAGGTCTGGCGGCCCTTATGAAGAAGAACATTTACAAATACAAATAATTTAGCTACAAATAAAGTGACCGCCAGTTAACATCACATAATTGTCTTTAATAGTTTTATGACAGGCCCAAACTAATGGAATTGTAGTTGACGGGACAACACGGGTAGATACTTAGTGGGACAAAATTTCTCGTATTATTTCTCAAAAAAATAACATTCAGGAGCTGTAGCTGCCAGTGGGGTTTGCAGCGGTGAAATGTGCACATTGTGCTCCACAGTTGTAGGCATCTTAATTATTTGTGCTCTTAATAGTTCTTAATAGCTCTTAATAGTATTTGTGCTCTTAATAATAGTTCATGCCTAAGTTTACTGTTTTAAATGTGTGCTTATTTTATTGTAATGTACTCTTTATTTAATTGGTTACAATGTACATTGAACAAATAAATAAAATTCATGATTAGGCGGAGGTTTGCAAAGATGCTGACCCGACCAGATAAAAAGAGCACAACAGCTTAAAATAACCCAAGTATATCTTTGTTTTGTTCCTGCCATTGACAGCACATGGTGGAATATCAAGTCTTATTGCCAAAAATCTGAAACCCATTCATGTTTTCTCTCATTACTTGGTGTGAGTTTTTTACTGATTGGGTGCAACAGTTACATGTTAAAATTATGGTTACTAATAAGAATACATTAGAATCGTAACTTGGGACTTGTTTATGGTTCAAACCGTTCGATGACATCATTTTTATGCAGCTATTTTGTTTTAAGATGGCCATATTGGTCTACACAAAATATATATTGGTACGTTGGTACTATCTGCCTTGTAGAGATGTGAGGTAGAAGTTATAGGTGATTTGCTCATTTTAGTTAAGCTTAGTTTAGGTCCTCTCTATGTAAAGCATTTGCATATTAAATAAATAATAAGTCATTAAATAAACAGTTGCCTGATAACACTTCATGAACTGAATCAAGAAATATTTGCAGTTGTTTTTGATTTTTTCAATAAAAAAACAATAATTATTAAAATGACCTTAATACGCCTAATTGTCTGTTTTCCTTTTAAAGGTTAAGCTCAAGATAATGTCATACCTGGCAGATGTAGTTGCAGTTGGTGCGAATGGAGGAAACGCTTTTAAATTTATTGGGACTGAAAATGGATCCACATTGAAGAAGATCTGGGTGTGGCTCGGTGACTGGCAAGTGAAGGCCATAAAGTTATGTCTTACTGATGGTCAGTCCCAGCAGTTTGGTGTACCTGCTGGGGATGTTAAAGAGTTTATATTTGAAGATGGAGAGCATTTTACCTCCCTTTCACTATGGGCAAATTCAAGGGGAACACGTCTGGGTGCCATCAAATTCAAGACAAATCACTCCAGGGAGTTCTATGTAAAGCAGAGAAGTGAAGGGCTGAACCAAGAAGTTCCAGTTGATGTAGCTTCTGGGATCTGCATGGGAATCACAGGGCGTTCAGGTTCAGATATTGATTGCTTGGGCTTCGTGTTCATTAACACGATCAAGTCTACTAAGCTTATAGATGTTGAGTATCCTACACTTAATGATGTGATACCCAAAGTGAATGTCAGGGAAATCAAATCCATGACCTACCAGAATAATACTTCTCAAACTCAAGAATGTAAAATTGAAAGCTCCCAAAAAATCATCCAGAAATCCTTCTGGTCAGTTACGGGAAATTTGGAGTTTACATTCACCCTGCAAGTGAACTCAGGAATCCCACTGATTGCAGAGAAAAAATCTAACTATCATTTCAAACTTGGAGTTGAGGGCACATATGCTTCAGAGACCAGTGAAGAGAGAATGGAGCTTTACTCATTTCCTGTTAAAGTCCTTCCAGGTAAAACCGTGGATGTGGACATCACACTTGGCCAGGCTACAGTTGATCTCCCCTTCAAGGGCAAAGTGAAGATCACATGCCATAATGGTGGTGTGCTGGAGTTTAAAACCAGTGGAACCTACAAGGGTGTCACTTACACTGGTGGAAAGGTAGCTGTGAATGAATCAGCCAAAAACCTGGGTGGGGTCACTGAATCTGCAAAGTTTATTCTAAAAATGTAATGAAAATTTCAAGATAATGAATCTCGTCTATTAGATCATTAAATCAAAAATGTTTTCATTAGATGTTAGCTTGAGTTTAAGGATTGTTTCTTTAAATTTCTTTTTCAAAATCTGTAAACCAGTTAAAAACAGTGCCTTGATTTATCTTTAACTTCCAGTGGAGCAGACCCACATTTTAGTTTATAAATCATTTATTAATACTTTCTTTTTTTTTTAGCATTAGCTTGACTGTAACTTGTAGTATTTTAATTTGATTATTTCTTTCTCACTAATTAAGAAGATTAAATTCTGTAAAGATTTCCATCAATAAAATCAAACTCAACATAAACACACTACTGTTGTTTCAACTCATCTTTACCTGTATACGAAAGTTTCAACGACTTATTAATTTAATAAATGTGAACTTGTCATATGTTTTGGGTTCAAAATATGTGTTTACATTTACTGAAGCAGGTTTTTTTTATTAACATGTAATACAATGTAATAAAAAAAAGCTGTAACTGCATGCTTAATAGTTCTTTCCAAATTGTATTTTAAACCAAAAGGAACACACTACAACCACATTCCTTGACTTTCAAATAAAAGTAAACTAAAACAAACATGGAAAGATGCCTTTTACAGTCTAAATTTCACGAAACAAAGAAAAGAGTACAAAATAATAATAATAATAATAATAACAATTTGAAGTCTGAAAACAGCTCACAAAAGCATAACAAAGTCATAGCAGAAGATAAGTCTTAAGGGATTGTACCCTTGCAGAGCAGCGAGTGCCCAATTCCATGAATACCTTCTCAATCACCTCAAAAGTGTACTTCAGTTTTTTTGGTACTGAATTCCAAGTCAAACAGGTCAAAGGCCAAACTTTTAAGTAACAGCAGATTGCAGATCTGGAGCATCTTGCAAGACAATCGCTTCCTCCAACACAAGAGTAAAGTTTATGACACTGGTCAAAGTCGTAGGGGAGTCATCATCTTCAATCACAATAGGAACTCCCACTTTAATCCCTCTGGTCTGTCCGCCATCAGGAGTACCGTCCTAATGTAATAAAGAGTACAAAAAATCACTTTTGACATCCATCTTTTTTATGAAAGTTTTGGATCCTACTAGACTAACGTAGACAAAATGTCCAGAAAGAAACACCTCATAAATCCTTAAAATCAGTTGTCTCTGAGCTATACAAGTTTGAGGTGATCAGATAAAGTAAAATAAGAGCCGGAGTTCAAATGAATAAGAATTAAAATATCTTAATAATGTCAAGACAAACATTAAAAGCCGTATTTTTGTCAAAGTGCCTGCAGAGAATCAATGCAACATACTCACCAGACATGTTCTCAATAGTGGAGATGATCCATCACGGATAAACACATCGAGATCTTCCAGGAGAGTTTTCATTCAGTGAGCCACAATATTTGAAGTCTGAAAAAAGGGCGCTAATGTTATGCATTGTCACCTTTGATAAACCTGCAGGTATTCGTAACATTTAACATTAGGGGGACTCTAATTATGAGAGACAAATTTTGAAATATGCAATACTGTTTGCATAGAAAAAAAGATATTCAAGTTTGTGCTCAAGTGTCTCAGCATCAAATTTTTCTATGTCCGTTTCTCTCAGTTCTACATGTGCACAAGGTGAAGTCCCAGCTTCAGGTTCACTGTGCAGCTCAGGTTCTGTTTCATTCAAGGTTTTCTCTGATTCCTTATGCATTAATCTGAACTCTTTGATGTTGTCATTTTTATGTTTTCTTGTTCTGTGGCTGCTAAAGCTTGAATCTACATTTCTGTAAGAGGCAAAATACGATCTCTCTATTTCTTATATGTTTTCCAAGAGAAGAACTGTACTTCAGAGCAGATCTAACTGAACTCGCACAAGTATGTTCATCAAGGCTACATTTATTTGATCAGAAATACAGTAAAAACAGGAATACTGGGAAATATTACAATTCAAAACAACTTTTTTTCCTTTGGAATGTATTTAAATTGTTTTATTTATTGCTGTGATGTAAAGCTGTATTTTCTGCATCATTATTCCAGTCTTCAGTGTCACATGATCCTCAGAAATTACCATTTCTTTAATTCATTCATAATGATCAAGAAACATTTATTGAGTTTTGTGGAAACAATAACTTTTCCCCCCAGGATGTATAGTCTTACATAAAAAAGTAAACTAGTAAGGTATAACAAGCCTTATTTTTTCCCCTAACTTCATACTTTGTTCTTAAAATCATTAAATATACTGCATTGTAAATGTTTACTTATATGAAATGGCAAAGTTTGAGGTCTTGTGGTGAAGTCTGGAAATGTGTTTATCCAGGAAGATATTGAGAGAACGTGTTCTGAAACGTTAAATGCAAAGATTACAAACACATTCGTGGTGCAAATACTGCACATTTTAAATACCAAGTGTTGAAGAGTTAATATGAATGTAACCCAACTTTCTAGACTTGTCTTACTCTTCTCCAGTCTCTTTGGCTGCGAGTAATAAGCGGCTACAGTTAAGTTTGAAACAACATATTTTATTAAGCCAAACTGCAAGACAGAATGCAAACTGATCTCATGTGCTTCTCTCACACCGTGTCACACTCTCACCTGTCCCATGGGAAACACCAGGCAGGTAACTTGTTAGTTCCTCTTAACATAACCAATGAATCAAATATCACACATGCAGGGATATAGAGAAAATAATCACGTGCTGTAAATAATAATTAAATAATATTAAATTCTAAATTTAATAGTCTTATATAATTAAACATACTTCATAATATGCAACACCTGTAATAAATAACAAATAAATGTAGTAAACTTAAAATAATACAAAATATATTGTTTGTAGGAACTCAGGTTACAGGATGACTTGCATCTTTCTCACTGTCTCACGTTAAATAAACAACTGCACCAAGCTCTATGTACTTCACAAAGAACGCCATATAATAACGTTCATTTATGTTATGATCATTTCTACAAAGGACTTAGATATAAATATGTGCACTTACCAAAGTTTAAAAGTAGTTGTCTGTTGTGAGGTGGAGAAACGGGCTACTAATCCAGATGATGTTCAAATTACCCGCTGCACCCAACACGCATGCGCCAACTTCAGAAACGTATCAGCGCGCACGCGCCAACTTCAGAAGCGCATCAGCGCGCATGCGCCAAACCAACTTTCGCGTGTTTTCTAATGCGTGTTAACTTGCATTAGAACGTCTGTTCAGTAATTAAACCTTAGTTGACCCAGCGAGTTTTTAATTAACTTGTTTTCACTAGTTCAGTCAGCCTTTTCATGTCCTATTGTCCAGATTACTAATAAATACTCATTATGCCAACATTTTGCTAGATGGATTTTTTACAGTGTTCTTTTAAACTTTGGTAAGTGCACATATTTATATCTAAGTCCTTTGTAGAAATGATCATAACATAAATGAACGTTATTATATGGCGTTCTTTGTGAAGTACATAGAGCTTGGTGCAGTTGTTTATTTAACGTGAGACAGTGAGAAAGATGCAAGTCATCCTGTAACCTGAGTTCCTACAAACAATATATTTTGTATTATTTTGAGTTTACTACATTTATTTGTTATTTATTACAGGTGTTGCATATTATGAAGTATATTTAATTGTATTAGAAATATTACATTTAGAATTTAATATTATGTAATTATTATTTACAGCACGTGATTATTTTCTCTATATCCCTGCATGTGTGATATTTGATTTATTGGTTATTTTGCTTATGTTAAGAGGAACTAACAGGTTACCTGCCTTGGGTTTCCCATGGGACAGGTGAGAGTGTGACACGGTGTGAGAGAAGCACATGAGATCAGTTTGTCTTGCCGTTTGGATTAATAAAATAACTTGTTTCAAACTTAACTGTAGCCGTTTATTACTCACAGCCAAAGAGACTGGAGAAGAGTAAGACAAGTCTAGAAAGTCAGGTTAAATTCATAATAACTTGGTATTTATATTTTGCAGTATTTGCACCACAGTATTTGTAATCTTTGCATTTAACATTTCAGAACACGTTCTCTCAATATCCTCCTGGATAAACACATTTCCAGACTTCATCACAAGACCTCAAATTTTGCCATTTCATGTAAGTAAACATTTACAATGCAGTATTTTTAATGATTTTAAGAACGAAGTATGAAGTTAGGGCAAAAAATAATTATTGTTATACCTTACTAGTTTACTTTTTTATGTAAGACTATTTATACCCCATTTCATTAAATATAACTAAAAAGACTATTGAATATTTTGGTCAATATAATTGGTCAGATTAGCTCTGCACTAACGTTCAAAAATTTTAGATCTGTATTATTATTTGTTTTTAAAAGAGTTTTATGTTATTCAATGCTACATTTATTTGATCAATATAAAACACTACATTTATTTGATATAGTAAAACTGGAATAAGGTGAAAATGTTAGACTTCAAAATTTCTGTTGTCTCCTGGAATGTACTGTACTTAAAACTGTAATTTATTGCTGTGACATTAACCTGAATGTTCCGCATCATTACTCAAGTCTTTAGTGTCACATGGTCTTCAGAAATCCCTCTAATATGAGGATCTGATCATGGGAAAATTTCTTGATATTTTTGTATAGAGAGTTATAGTTTTTTTTTTTGGCAATTTGAATAATAATAAGAATGTTAGCCTATAAAAATGTCTAATACTGTCATTTAGTCCTGGGGGGGGGGGGGGGGGGGGTGTATTGTTTCCGCAAAACTCAATAAAATTTTCTTGATCATTATGAATGAATTAAAGAAATAGTGATTTCTGCGGATCATGTGACACTGAAGAGTAATGATGCAGAAAATACAGCTTTACATCACAGCAATAAATAAAACAATTTAAATACATTTCAATGGAAAAAAGCTGCTTTATTTCACATTATTCCTGTTTTACTGTATTTCTGATCAAATAAATGTAACCTTCATGAAAACTTGTGCGAGTTTAGTTAGATCTGCTCTGAAGCACAGTTCTTCTCTTGGAAAACAAAGAGATCGTATTTTGCCCCTTACAGAAATGTAGATTCAAGCTTTAGCAGCCATCAAAGATTTCAGATTAATGCATAAGGAATCAGAGAAAATCTTGAAAGAAACAGAACCTGAGCTGAACAGTGAACCTGAAGCTGGGACTTCACCTTGTTCACATGTACAGTACAGTCATGGCCAAAAGTTTTGGTAATTACATAAATATTGGAAATTGGAAAAGTTGCTGCTTAAGTTTTTATAATAGCAATTTGCATATACTCCAGAATGTTATGAAGAGTGATCAGATGAATTGCATAGTCCTTCTTTACCATGAAAATTAACTTAATCCCGAAAAAATTTCCACTGCATTTCATTGCTGTCATTAAAGGACCTGCTGAGATCATTTCAGTAATCATCTTGTTAACTCAGGTGAGAATGTTGACGAGCACAAGGCTGGAGATCATTATGTCAGACTGATTGGGTTAGAATGGCAGACTTGACATGTTAAAAGGAGGGTGATGCTTGAAACCATTGTTTTTTCATTGTTAACCATGATAACCTGCAAAGAAACGCGTGCAGCCATCATTGCGTTGCATAAAAATGGCTTCACAGGCAAGGATCTTGTGGCTACTAAGATTGCACCTAAATCAACAATTTATAAGTTCATCAAGAACTTCAAGGAAAGAGGTTCAATTCTTGTTAAGAAGGCTTCAGGGCGTCCAAGAAAGTCCAGCAAGCGCCAGGATCGTCTCCTAAAGAGGATTCAGCTGCGGGATCGGAGTGCCACCAGTGCAGAGCTTGCTCAGGAATGGCAGCAGGCAGGTGTGAGCGCATCTGCACGCACAGTGAGGCGAAGACTTTTGGAAGATGGCCTAGTGTCAAGAAGGGCAGCAAAGAAGCTACTTCTCTCCAAAAAAACATCAGGGACAGATTGATCTTCTGCAAAAAGTATGGCGAATGGACTGCTGAGGACTGGGGCAAAGTCATATTCTCGGATGAAGCCTCTTTCCGATTGTTTGGGGCATCTGGAAAAAGGCTTGTCCGGAGAAGAAAGGGTGAGCGCTACCATCAGTGCTGTGTCATGCCAACAGTAAAGCATCCTGAGACCATTCATGTGTGGGGTTGCTCCTCATCCAAGGGAGTGGGCTCACTCACAATTCTGCCCCAAAACACAGCCATGAATAAAGAATGGTACCAATACACCCTCCAACAGCAACTTCTTCCAACGATCCAACAGTTTGGTGAAGAACAATGCATTTTCCAGCGCATTTTGGAGCACCGTGCCATAAGGCAAAAGTGATAACTAAGTGGCTCGGGGACCAAAATGTTGAAATTTTGGGTCCATGGCCTGGAAACTCCCCAGATTTTAATCCCATTGAGAACTTGTGGTCAGTCCTCAAGAGGCGGGTGGACAAACAACAACCCACTAATTCTGACAAACTTCAAGAAGTGATTATGAAAGAATGGATTGCTATCAGTCAGGATTTGGCCCAGAAGTTGATTGAGAGCAGCCCAGTCGAATTGCAGAGGTCCTGAAAAAGAAGGGCCATCACTGCAAATACTGACTCTTTGCATAAATGTCATGTAATTGTTGATAAAAGCCTTTGAAACATATGAAGCGCTTGTAATTATATTTCAGTACATCACAGAAACAACTGAAACAAAGATCTAAAAGCAGTTTAGCAGCAAACTGTGTGAAAACTAATATTTGTGTCATTCTCAAAACTTTTGGCCACGACTGTAGAATTGAGAGAACAGGACACAGAAAAATTTGATGCTGAGACACTTGAGCACAAACCTGAACATCTTTTTTTCCATGCAAACAGTATTGCATATTTCTAAATCTTTCTCTCATAATTAGAGTCTACCTAATGTTAAATGTTATAAATACCTGAAATTTTATCAAAGGTGACAATGCATAACATTAGCGCCCTTTTTTCAGACTTCAAATATTGTGGCTCAGTGAATGAAAACTGTCCTGGAAGATCTCGATGTGTTTATCCGTGATGGATCATCTGCACTATTCAGAACATGTCTGGTGAGTATGTTGCATTGATTCTCTGCAGGCACTTTGACAAAAATACGGCTGTTAATATTTGTGTTGACATTATTAAGATATTTAAATTCTTATTCATTTGAACTCCGGCTCTTATTTTACTTTATCTGATCATCTCAACTGATTTTAAAAATTTATGAGGTGTTTCTTTCTGTACATTTTGTCTACGTTAATCTAGTAGGATCCAAAACTTTCATAAAAAAGATGGATGTCAAAAGTGATTTTTTTTTTTTTTACTCTTTATTACATTAGGACAGTACTCCTGATGGCGGACAGACCAGAGGGATGAAAGTGGGAGTTCCTGTTGTGATTGAAGGTGATGACTCCCCTACGACTTTGACCAGTGTCATAAACTTTACTCTTGTGTTGGAGGAAGGGATTGCCTTGCAAGATGCTCCAGAACAGTTTGGCCTTTAGACCTGTTTGCCTTGGATTTCAGTACCAAAAAATCGGAAGTACACTTTTGAGGTGATTGAGAAGGTGTTCATGGAATTGGGCACTCACTGCTCTGCAAGGGTACAATCCCTTAAGACTTAACTTCTGCTATGACTTTGCTTTTGTGAGCTGTTTTCAGACTTCAAATTATTATTATTATTATTATTATTATTATTATTATTATTATTATTTTGTACTCCTTGTTTTGTTAAGTTTAGACTGTAAAAGGCATTTTGCCATGTTTCTTTTTGTGTACTTTTATTTGAAAGTCATGGAATGTGGTTGTAGTGTGTTCCTTTTGGTTTAATATAAAATTTGGAAGAAGCTTTCAAGCATTCAGTTACAGCTTTTTTCATTATATTGTATTACAAAAAAACCTGCTTCAGTAAATTTAAACACATATTTTGAACCCAATACATGTGACAAGTTCACATTTATTAAATTAATAAGTCTTTGAAACTATCAAATCACTTTTAACTTAACAAAAGAATATAATTTGGGAGGCCTTACTCAGTAAATTTAGTTAAGTCAACAACAAGTTGATTTAACTCAAAATTTCAAGGCAACTTGCTGCACAGCTTTTTTGAGTTAACTCCACTTTTAACTCAAGTTGTTGATTTAACTCAAAATGTCAAGGCAACTTGCTGCACAGCTTTTTTGAGTTAAGTGAACAAGTTGGGTTAAAAGTGGAGTTAACTCAAAAAAGCTGTGCAGCAAGATGCCTTGAAATTTTGATTTAAGTCAAGATTTTATTTTTTACAGTGAAGTTGTCTGTTGTGAGGTGGAGAAACGGGCTACTAATCCAGATGATGTTCAAAACACCCGCTGCACCCAACACGCATGCGCCACTTCAGAAACATATCAGCGCGCATGCGCCAACTTCAGAAACGTAAAAGCGCGTATGCGCCAACTTTCGAACCAACTTCTGTGCGTGTTAACTTGCATTAGAATGTCTGTTCAGTAATTAAACCTTAGTTGACCCAGCGAGGTTTTACTGAACTTGTTTTCACTAGTTCAGTCAGCTTTTTCATGTCCTATTGTCCAGATTACTAATAAATACTCATTATGCCAACATTTTGCTAGATGGATTTTTTACAGTGTAGGTGTATACAGCTTAAAACCTCTATCGGTTATTAAAGATTAAAGATAAAGTCTATTTAAAGAAATCGCCACGTTTTCTGAGATTTGAGCTTCAGGAAATCGCCAGGCACTCACAGAACACCGGCTCAACAAAGCCTCATCTCTGGAAGAATTTCTGAAAACTGCCACCGGCTGTGGTGTTCCTGTAGTGGTGTAAACAGTATTTTATTTTGGGTATTTCTAACTGGCATTCTTATAATACGGTTATATTATGATATATTGTGGCTGTGTGGCGCATTCTGTACTCTGCATTCCAGACTGGTGGAGGCTGTTCATGTTTGTTTTAAAGGTTTTCTTGTCTTTGAATTACACACAGTGTCTTCCCACTTGGGAGTTTCCAAGCATACTGTATATCAGATTGATGGACATGAGTCCTTGTCACGGACAACCCCTAGAGGGCGCCTGGCGCCCAGAGACTTTTATATATTTTTTTGAAGGTAAACTTCATTGCCCAGAATGCACCTTGGTCAGGTGATCGGAGCACTCACCTGATCCAGGGTGGCTCATTAGTTGGATTATAAATAGCATAAGTTCTGCTTTTTGTTTTGCAACTGTTGGAATTATACTTGGGAAATGCTGGTTTGTTTGTTAGTTTGCTTCATGGCAGTTCATTTCAGCTCCTAGGTCTGTTTTGTATAGACTCCTGTTTGCTTTATTTTCATGTTAAGTATGTTTGTTTCTGTTCTATTTCTTTCTTATTAAAAACATCTAAACGTTTTTACCTCCGCGTTTATGCCTCGCCTACAACACCACCACCCTACAAAACCTGACAGAATGCAAGACCTGTACAGAGGCATAGCGGAGGAGCATCCCCTGGAGATTCTTGTGGGGGGGCTGTGACCATGACGCTGTGGGAAGCAGATGTTGTGGGCAGTCGGCGTGTCATCCGGCGTAACTCCATGGAGCGCGCAGGAGCAAAGTCCTGGGTAGCGCCCTAGAGAGACCGGAATACGTGAGCAAAGGGAGCAGCCAATCTGGGAATGCTATCGGCTCGCGATTCACCGCACGCCGTTCAAAAATGGTGCAGCTCGGGGTGATGTGAGTCCCCGCGCTGACCATAAGGTACGGACGGGCCAGGAGGTTTACGTGTGGCGGTGACTAGGGTAAAGAGGAACCCCAGACTGAGCGTCATTGGAGGGCGGAGTGCGAGGAGTATCGGTGGCAGGTAGTATTCCCCCAGCAAATAAACAATGTCTATATGTTATGTGCAGAAGAAAATAATAAGCAGATACAAGCCCTGTGGGAGCAGGTGGAACTGCTGCAGGGACTGTTCGCCCAGCCAGCCGCGGTGGAGGCCCAGACCTGCCAGCCAGCCGC
Organism: Clarias fuscus; assembly: GCA_030347435.1. Lineage (NCBI taxonomy): Eukaryota > Metazoa > Chordata > Actinopteri > Siluriformes > Clariidae > Clarias > Clarias fuscus. Next base: position 35,158,460 of record CM059205.1, read on the forward strand.
GGTGGAGGCCCAGACCTGCCAGCCAGCCGCGGTGGAGGCCCAGACCTGCCAGAGAGCGCCGCTGAGGGCCCAGTTAACCCCGAGAGATATGCACTGTTTAAGCCACTGCTTGCCTCTCTGCCTGGCTTTGAAAACATCGCTCTAGTCTCGCCGCCAGACTTTGACGACGTTCCTGCTTCGACTACGGCGAGCTCCCTCTGTCGCCCCGCCTCGGAAAAGGTGAGGAATCCCTTCTGTCATGCCATCCTGCCCAAGGGACACAATCGACAGCTTCTGTGTAAGGTGGCCACACACGGGACCTTGGGGAGGGTGCCCTGGACCTCCTGTGGCGCTCCGGAGAAGCACCTTTTGAAGGGGGGTTAAGTCAGGGATAATCTCTAGGAGGCGTCTGGCGCCCAGCGACTTTTTATTATTTTTTTGTAGTTTCGGTTAAGTTAAACTTTTGGCCAGAATGCACCTCGGCCAGGTGATCGGAGCACTCACCTGGACTGAGGTGGCTCATTTAGCCTAAGTTCTGCTTTTTGTCTTTGTGCTTGTTAGTTTGTTTTATGCCAGTTTAGTTCAGCTCCTAGTTCTGTTTTGTTTACACTCCTGTTTGCTTTATTTTCATGTTCAGTATGTTTGTTTCTGTTCTATTTCTTTATTAATAAAAAAAACATCTAAAAGTCTTTACCTCTGCGGTTATGCCTCGCCTACAACAACACCACCTTACAAAACCTGACAGTCCTTATCTGTTAAATTTTTTTCTGGCCACATTTAATCAATAATACTTATTGTTTTATTGTTCTAGTTCTTAATGTTATTTTGAAGAAAATGAAACATGACAATGTAATATGTAATAATGTAATGGTTAAAATGGTAGAATAAATATTTTAATGGTTTAAATAGTTAACATAAATAGTAAAAATATTAAGATGGGTAATGTTTGATGTCATATGGGCATTATGAGATTTGTACTTAAAACTTCTAAATTGAAGGTGGAAGCTGGCACGCCTAAAAATAGACGCAGGATTATTTTTTATAGTCTATTTTTTATCATTTTTTATTTATTGTTGTTTAGTTGAAATATTAGTTTTTTTTGAGGATTGAGCTTAGGATGCTATGCCGGCATCATGATCCTCCTCTTTAATTTCCTACGTAGTCTAATCAGTGCTTAACCGCAGTTTGGATAAAAGTAATTTTCTAGAGCGCAGAGGAATTTTTATATAAAGTATAATCAGGGCCTTTTATTCCTATTTATTCTAGGTTGTTGTTGTTTTAGGGTTACTGTGTGTGCTCTACAATGTCAGACAACAGTCAAATACCAATAATTCCCCCCTCCCCAGGTGTGAATCAGCTGTTCTCATTTATATATTCTTACCGGTTTTAATCCCTGGAATAGAAGAAATTGAGATTTTCTTTATCATAAGATGTGTTGGATTTTTTTTAATCACCCCACATACAACACAATTTTTTTGGTGTTTTTATTAAATATTAGAATTTTATATTTTATATCAAAAAAGAAAATTATTCCATTTGTATTTAGCATAGCAAAAAAATCATGGCTTGTGTATAGAGTGGTTGAAAACAATGCATTGCATGATATTATAAGGAAACTTTCCATCTCTTCTATTCCAGTGATTAAAAAACAGCAACAATCTCAAATTTAGAATCCGCAGAAGCTCAGTGGTGCGCGCATAACCTGTCGCGGGCACGCCTTTCTCTGAATACGTCATTGTCACACTGGTGGGGCTAAGAAACACACATCTCGATTTATTAATCCGCACGTCTGGCTTAGATTTAGTATCCAGTTTGTTTGATAGTGGAAACAAACTCATTGATAGTCAGGGAAAAACAACAAGGAAACTGACTCTGACCATTTTAATAATTCATTGATAAATTAGTGATTTCTTTGGTTATTCTGTAGTGATGAAGATAATCATGTCATCTCGTCATATCCACAGCAGTGGATGTACCTATAATAAACGTTTCATATAAATTTAATAATCTAAAATTAGTTTTCCATTAGTTAATATGAAAGCAGACATTTTGCGTTCTATAAGTTTATATTTTTCATGTCTGTGAGCAAAGTATAGGTGGAGTTTCTGTTCATTTTCTGATGCGCTCAAGTTCACCAAAAACAATACAGAATAGTGCACCCTGTTTACTTTCATTATTTTACAGAATGATAACGTTTTGTTGTCATTCTGAGTGCACTTAAATAAAAGTAGAGTCTTATAAAGACTGTGTAGCTCATATAGTTTTATTATATAGTTTTTTGCACACTAATCTAACAAACGGTCATGGAAGTAGTAGTACGGTCGCGATTCAGGAAGTATAAAAGGAAACAAGATGGTGCCGCACATCACTCAGTCATTGAGTTTTCCAATGCCATCTCTGATGCTATCTCTCCAATTTCGTGAGTACTCACCATTTTGTGCCATTTTCCTGATTGAGTGTGTGTTGTTAGAACGCGGGTTTAATTGTGTAAACTCTTGCTCTCTGTGTGAGAGAGTTCTAAGAATAAATCGCGTGGTTATCCTGCCTGCTCGCGCTGCTTCCGCGTTTGGGTTTATCCTCCACACTACATGGGCAAACTGCTAATCTTCTGATTCGCCTCCGGTTGTCCTGTGACAGAATGACTGAGTCAGCAGTAAACCCAGCGTATTACGCTCACCTCTGCGATGTGATGAAAGGACAGGCTAGGCTGATTGAGCAGCTGCGCAGTGAGGTCGCAGCTCTCCATGCTAGCGTCCAAGACATCGCAGGCTTACGCCGCGAGGCCACGAAGCTGCGGCAGGAGAGCGCGCCGCTCCGCGAGGCGGCTTCTCGGCCGGCTAGGCCGTCACCCGTCGCGGTGGCGCCGCCACTCGCTCCCCACTCCTATGTGTATTTAGCTTTACCGGACAAATGGGACGGCACAGATGGGAAGTGTAAGGTTTTTTTAACCACACTGGATCTTGTGTTTGAGTTTAATTCCACCAGATACTCCACAGACCGTCTCGTTGCTGTCAGGGCAGGCAGCTGAGTGGGCCACGGCGGTTCTTCGCTCCGATTCGGACACAGCACATTCATATAATGAGTTCACCCGTCAACTAAAACTCACTTTTGAACATCCTGCTGCCGAGGTGGAGCATCTGCGGCAGGGAGAATTGTCTGTGAGCCGCTACACGGCAGATTTCAGGATCCTCGCCATTCAAACCACCTGGGGAAACACCGCCCTCCGGACGGCCTACTACGAGGGACTGGCTTCCCGTATAAAGGACGCACTTGCTGGACAAGAGCTTCCCACTACTTTGGAAGGGCTGATCCAACTCGCCCTCCGAATACACCAACGACTGCTCTCTCGCCCGAGGCCAGCTCCCCGGACCCTGCCGCCTGCCACTTCATCACCATCTCCGACCACGCAACGACCCTCCACGTTCCTCGCCTACAATCCAGTCCCTGAAGCACGCCCCTTTTCCACTTCCATCACCACCGGACCTGTTGGATCTCCACCTCCCGCCGTGGTTGACACCGGAGCCAGGGAACCCATGCAATTAGGATGCGCCTCCTTGCCCGCTGCAGAGAGAGAATGATGTTTCAGAGGAGGGCTCTGTGCATATTGTGGGTCAGCGTTGCATCACAGAGCTATCTGCCCTCTTCGCCCGGGAAGACGCTCAGGCCCGGTGAGTAAGGAGGGCGACTCGCCATGTTCCCACCTCTCTGCCACCACTACCAACATTTCCCATCCCACGGTGCAAGTACACCTCCAGTTTGGCCACAAACGGGTCAGAAGTACGGCGTTCATCGACTCCGGTGCCGCTGGCAACTTCATTGACTCTTCTTATGCCAAAGAACTGGGAGTGGAACTCGAGGCGTTATCCCAGCCCGTTCGGATTACATCTGTCGATGGTCGGCCCCTTTCATCCAGCCCTATCATCACCCAGACCCAACCAATCACATTAATCATCGACTAGCACCTAGAGCAGATCCGGTTTCACCTCACCCCCATTTCATCTCCCCCCCCCTCATCTTCGGGCACCCTTGGCTACTGCAACACGACCCGCTCATCTCATGGACACAAAACCGAATCCTTCAATGGGGCCCAACCTGCACCAAACTTTGCCTAGGGGCCTCGGCTGGGACATGCTCTAGGGAGTCCGAGGCCCCCGAAGTCGACATCAATGCCATCCCCGTCGCCTACCGAGACCTGGCTGAAGTGTTCTGCAAGAGACGGGCCACTCACCTTCCTCCTCTTCGCCCCTACGACCTGGCGATTGACCTTCAGCCGGGTTCTGTTCCTCCCCGCGGCCACCTCTACTCACTCTCTGCCACCGAGACGCAGGCCATGGAGAAGTATGTCACTGACGCCCTCCGCGACCGCCCTGACACGACCATCATCTCACCCCTTCATCCTCAACTCTACCGCCATCTCCGCCTTTCAGGAACTGTGTCATCGCTTCACCACCGCACCAATCCTCCTCCATCCAGATGCAAGTAAGCCATTCGTTGTGGAGGTGGACGCTTCGGATGTGGGCTCCGGAGCTGTTCTCTCCCAACGAGGTCCAGACCAGAAGCTACATCCTTGTAGTTTCTTCTCTAGGAAATTTAACCCCACTCAGCAGCGATACGGGGTGGGGGACTGCGAGCTGCTGCCCATAAAGTGGGCCCTGGAGGAATGGCAACACTGGCTCCAGGACACCAGAGAACCGTTCATCATCTGGACCGACCATCAAAACCTAATCACCATCCGGAATCTAAGACAGCTCAACCCAAGACAGGCGCGGTGGGCTCTGTTCTTCGAGCACTACAATTTCCATCTGTCGGACCCCGCGCCTGTCCTCCCACCATCCAAGATAATTGCACCTCTCCGCTGGGATTTGGAGACAAGCGTTCGGCAGGCACAGGCTGAGGAGATGGAACCGGCAGGAGTGCCGCCTGGACGACTCTATGTGCCTCGTGATGTCAGAACGGAGGTCCTTCAATGGGGCCAATCATCCCCCCTCTCCGGACACCCCGGCACCAAACGCACCCTCCAATTCGTCCAGCGTGCCTTCTGGTGGCCGTCCATGGCAGAGGACACCGAGGAATTCGTCCAGGCATGCCCAGTGTGTGCCAGGGCTAAAGACACCAACCAGCCAACACCGGGGTAACTTCAACCGCTCCCGGTTCCCCATTGGCCCTGGACACACATTGCCGTTGACTTCATCACGGGCTTGCCGGTCTCCGAAGAGAAGGATACCATCATGACCATCGTCGACCGATTCTCCTAAGCCGTGCACTTGGTGGCCCTCGCCGGACTCCCGTCAGCTAAAGCCACAGCTGAGCTGATATTAGAGCATATAGTCCGCTTCCATGGGTTCCCAAAGGACATCGTCTCGGACAGAGGGCCCCAGTTCACTGCTCAATTCTGGAAGGCCTTCTGCCATCTGATCAACTCCACCTGTAGTCTCTCATCAGGATACCACTCTCAGACTAATGGTCAGACTGAACGGGCCAACCAACAACTGGAGCGCTATCTGAGATGCTTCGCCGCCGATCGTCAGCGCTCCTGGGCCCGCTACCTCATCTGGGCTGAACTCTCCCACAATCTCCATGTGTCGTCCGCCACCGAGTTGAGTCCATTTGAGGTATGCCACGGTTTCCAACCTTCGATGTTCAACCACCAAGAACCGGAGGTTGATGTGCCGTCGTCCCAACGGTTGGTCCGTAGGTGTCGGCGGCTGTTGGACCAAGCAAGAGCAGCCATCCATCGTGCCAACACTCGCTACACCACTCAACATCGCCGTCGACACCCTCTGGGACGGTTGTAGAATGTAGGTGACAAGGTCTGGCTATCAACAAAGAATCTGCATCTTCAGACAGAACCCCGTAAACTTTCACCCAGGTTCATCGGTCCTTACCGTGTCACCCTCCGGATCAACCCTGTCACCTACCGGCTCCAGCTGCCTGCGGCGCTCCGAACCCACCCGGTATTCAAATACTACTGTTTAGAGATGGCGGCGCAATGTTTGGTTGCAGCGGCTCATGGCTCCCCTTCTCAGTGCTCTTTTTGTTGTTTATGTACGTTTTTTTTGTTTGTTTGTTTGTGCAACACTGGATATGCGAAAATACGCTACACACGTCAAGAGCTCATAGATGTCGGAGAACAACATCAAATACCGGTATCTAGCGATTTTCATCACGCATATAATATCCCAGATGAGATAGCGAGACCAGCGGGTTCGCCATGGATTGTTGTCTGCATTAAGAGGCGGCGTAGACGGAGGAGGGAGAGGAAGCAGAAACGAGGCTGTAGGTCTGGTATCATGCTAAGGCTCAGGAAGCAATCACATAAGCCACCTCTACCAAGTCTGTATCTTGCTAATGCCAGATCCCTGGTAAACAAGATGGACTTTTTAGAACTACAGCTCGCTGGAAATCGTTATGTGCGTGACTGCTGTTTATTAATAATAACAGAGACCTGGCTTCATCCGGAGATACCTGATGCTAGCATACAGCTAGCAGGCCGCACTTTGTTACGCTGGGACAGAACAAAGGATTCCGGTAAGAACAGGGGTGGGGGGCTCTGTATGTATGTCCATGACAACTGGTGTAATAATGGGACAATTATTAACAAACATTGTTCTGCGAACTTAGAGTATATGTCAGTAAGATGTCGACCTTTTTTTCTACCGAGAGAGCTAACAGTGGCGCTTGTTATGGTTGTGTACATTCCACCCGACGCCAATGTAAACATTGCTCTCTCTCTCCTGCTGAACACCTTAAACGAACAGCAACGGGCTCACCCTGATGGGGTTCATATAATCGCAGGAGACTTTAATAAGGCCAATCTGAAATCGGTACTACCGAAATTCTACCAGTATGTGAAATGTCCGACTAGAGGAGAGAACCCTCTGGACCATGTTTATTCTAACATCAAGCATGCTTACAGAGCTATACCCCTCACTCATCTTGGCCAGTCAGACCATCTTTCCCTTTTGCTCTCCCCAGCTTACATACCCCTCAGTCGCAGTTCCAGGCCTACTTGGAAATCTATAACGACCTGGCCTGACAACGCGTTATCCAAACTACGGGACTGCTTCGAACAGACAGATTGGGATATGTTTAAACACTATGATCTGGAAACATTCACGGGAGCAGTGTTAGACTAGATCAAGTTCTGCATTGGGAATGTGACAGTAGACAAAAATATCAGGGTTTTTCCAAATCAGAAACCCTGGATGACTAGCCGGGTCCGTAGTCTCCTCAAAGCCCGTGATGCTTCCTTCAGATTAGGCAACAGAGCCCTGTATGGAGTCGCTCGGGCCAACCTGAAAAAAAGGTATCATAAAAGCTAAAATGGAGCATAAAAGGAGACTAGAGGCCCATTTGTCCAGTAACAAAGCAGGAGAAGTGTGGAAGGGCATTCGTGACATTACCAACTACAGAGGCTGTGACGTGTCAGCAGGAGACTTTAGTGCGTCACTGGCAGAGGAGCTGAACAGCTTCTTTGCCCGTTTTGGAATTGAACAGCAGCAGCACTCGTCTGCCCCAGCCTTGCTCTGCCCCCCACCCTCATCTAGCACCCCACTCATTGTAACAGAGCAAGATGTCAGACGGGTGCTCTTAGCAGTAAACCCGAGGAAGGCAGCTGGTCCAGATGGAGTACCTGGCAAGGTGCTTAGGGCATGTGCCCCCCAGCTTGCCTATATCTTTACTGAAATCTTTAATTTCTCTTTAACCCAGGCAGTTGTCCCGTTGTGTCTGAAATCTGCTGAAATTATACCAGTACCGAAGAAGTCTCCCATCACCAGCATAAATGATTATCGTCCTGTGGCTCTTACTCCTGTAATCATGAAGTGCTTTGAGAGATTGGTTCTCCGACACATTAAGGACTACCTACCCCCAGTTTTTGACCATTATCAGTTTGCTTACCGTAAAAATAGATCCACAGAGGATGCTATTGCCTTAGCCCTCCACACTGTGCTTGGACATCTGGAGCAGCGGCAGAGCTATGTTCGGATGCTTTTCGTGGATTACAGCTCAGCTTTTAATACAATCATTCCGGACATACTTATCAGTAAACTCGATATTCTTGGTCTCCCTCCGCTCACATGTGCCTGGATAAAGAACTTTCTAACAAACCGGCCTCAGGCAGTAAGACTTGGCACCCACTTGTCCTCCACCCGCACGCTGAGCATCGGCTCTCCACAGGGCTGTGTGCTGAGCCCCTTCCTGTACTGTCTCTACACCCATGACTGTAGTCCGTTCCACAACAGTAATCAAATTGTGAAGTTTGCTGATGACACCACAGTGGTCGGACTCATCTCGGCGGGTGATGAAACGGCGTATAGAGAAGAGATCCTGAAGTTGGCAGCTTGGTGCTCAGAGAACAATCTAGTTCTGAACACCAAGAAAACCAAAGAGATCATCATTGACTTCAGGAGGCAAAGCACAGATCTAGCCCCTACACATCAACGGAGAATCCGTTGAGAGGGTCCACACTTTCCGGTTTCTTGGTGTCCTTATTTCAGACAAGATCTCATGGACAGAGAACACCTCCGCGATTATTAAGAAGGCCCAGCAGAGACTTCACTTCCTGAGAGTCCTCAGGAAGTATAACCTAGATTCCAGGCTGTTGTTGTCCTTCTACCGCTCATCCATTGAGAGTCTGTTAACATATAGTATTATAGTCTGGTATGGCGGCTGCACTATGGCAGATAGGAATAGGCTTCAAAGGGTAGTCAAAGCAGCACAAAAGATTATAGGCTGCCCTCTTCCCTCCCTGCTGGACATTTACACCTCCCGCTGTCGTAACAGAGCTGAGAAAATCATTAAAGACAGCTCCCATCCTGCATCTGAACTGTTTAACCTGTTGCCCTCAGGAAGACATTATAGGTGTATTAGTACAAGGACAAATCGTTTTAAGAATAGTTTTTTTCCAAAAGCGATCACCTTGCTTAATCAGTATACACATTGATTTTACAATAGGAATACAGTATTATAGCACAGCAAAACTGTATCTTAATGTACACTCCATTGTACAATTGTTTAATCATACTAAATGTACAATATTCTAAATGTGCAATGCATTATAATTGCTGTGCAATTACATCTGCGATATATCTGTTCTAATATAGATCTGTCTATTTAATATCCTAATGTCCCCCACCATCCTTATTTAATGGTTTAATGTCTGAATGTCTGTGTGTATTGTTTATTGTTGCACTGAGTAGTGAGATGCTCTCAATCTCATTGTACATGTATATGGTGCGAATTGTATATGTGCATAGTGACAATTAAAGGCATTCTATTCTATTCTATTCGACACCTCTCAGCTCAAACCCTTTATCACTTCACCTATGGTTACACCCACCCACCCAACTCCTCCCCGGATCATCGAGGGCGGTCCTGCCTATACTGTACGGCGGATCCTCGACTCGCGGCCTTGGGGCAGAGGTATGCAGTACCTGGTCGACTGGGAGGGCTATGGCCCCGAGGAACGGTCTTGGATCCTGGCCCGGTTCATTCTCGACCCCGAGCTTATACGGGACTAACGTCGTCGGGTATCCTCCACCCCAGGACCATCAGGAGCCGGTCCTGGACGGGGGGGGGTATTGTCATGCGCACTCAACGCGACCGGCACTAGGACCCGGAGTAGTACGGTCGCGATTCAGGAAGTATCAAAGGAAAAAAGATTGCGCCGCACATCACTCAGTCATTGAGTTTTCCAATGCCATCTCCGATGCTATCTCTCCAATTTCGTGAGTACTCACCATTTTGTGCCATTTTCCTGATTGAGTGTGTGTTGTTAAAATGCGGGTTTAATTGTGTAAACTCTTGTTCTCTGTGTGAGAGAGTTCTAAGAATAAATCGCCTGGTTATCCTGCCTGCTCGCGCTGCTTCCGCGTTTGGGTTTATCCTCCACGCTACACGGGCAAACTGCTAGTCTTCTGATTCGCCTCCGGTTGTCCTGTGACACAAACTTTTTCTAATGCACACTCAGAGTCTGTTTTCTGGCTACGCTAGTGTTACATATAATAGAATCTAAAGGCTAGATATAAAGAGGTACATTTACTTTGATTAAATTAGATGCAAATAAGAAACTCCTATTCTTAATCCAATTCTAAATTTGTACTGTAATTTTAGTACTGTGATTTGTGAATTGGTTTAATGTTTCACTTGTATTTCCAAAGGTTTTGCCAGCGGTGGAACAGCACAACAAATCTACTACAAATTGAAAGAACACAAAGTATAAGATGCGAAAACCCTACACTTTTCTAATTACACATGATAAAATCTGGTAATCACTGGGTAAATGTTTACTTTGCTTAAATTCGATCCTAATAAGATTTACTCACTCACTCATCATCTATACCACTTAATCCTGTATTCAGGGTCACGAGGAGCCTGGAGCCTATTGCAGGAGACCTGGGCACATGGCGGGGTACACCCTGGACAATGTGCTAATCCATCGCAGGGCCTAATAAGATTTACTTAATTTTTAATTTAACTTAATTTGTACTGTAATTTTAGTATGGTGATTATGAATTTGTTTCATAAGGCTTCACTTGATTTTATCTGCAACTTTGTGGAGCTCTAAAGGAGCTGCGGCTCAATAATCCTTGAGAGAATCAACTAAGTTGAAAAAGCCAGCAAACGCACAATTGGAGCTGATTTTTATGAACCCTGCATCAGTGCATGATTCATACTGAATATTGTGAATTGTATGTAACAAGGTGTGTTGCTTTTTACAAATTTATTATTATACAAATTTGAGTGTAATTCAGAGATGTGTTTTGGATTCAAACTGTTACTTTTTGAATTCTTGTTTTTTTTAAGACTGTCACGAGTCAAGGTTAAATGCTCACCAGTAATATGTGTTGTTTGTATTGATAGAAGTATGGAACATGGATTGTATAGACTACCAGTCAAAAGTAGTTACACACCTTCTAATTCCATATTCTTTCCTGATTTTTTAAATATTTTTCTACATTGGAAAAAAAAAACGCTGAACACATCTAAACTATGCAATAATCTCCTTTGAAGAGTTGATAATGAGATGTGTCTGCTACTTATGCTCTGTAAAGCCTTCATAACAGCTCTAATCTGAGATTCTGTTAATTGGTGAGTTATGACGCTGGTAACTCTAAATGAACTCCTCCTCTGTAACACAGGTAAGCTTTGGACAAAACTGTTCTTGCAAGAAATGATGCAGAACAGATGACCCTCGTGTCTTAAAATAATTACCTAATTAATTTGTGTTGTTTGAAAGTATCCAGTTATATATTGTTTTTTATTCATTATTGTTTTTGAATGTAGAAATTAAATTAAAGAACAAAAAAAAAACATTGCACTAGAAGATCAGTTTAATTACTATAGATGTAAAACAAATCTTAATTAAATGTAGAAAAGGGCTAAAAATGTACACTGGGAAAAATAACAGTATGGCTACTTGTAAATGTACACAATTACTGTATGGGAGTTTGTTTTCTCCAATATGTTGAAACATTTTACTAGTTAGACTGGTATCCATCATATTTTGTTAATTTTAAAGGCTATATAAATGCACTATGTAATTTGAGACACAATGATTATTTGTTTTGTGGAAACACAGTGCCATTGTGCAGTACTGCCTCCACTGGTGTTATTTGTGTTGCACCATTTGCCAATTTCTGAGGACATTCAAAAGTGATTCTCCTGCAATCTAGCACCATATGAACTGTTTAGAAAGAACAGAAAGGATGAAGACAGACTTTTGTATACAGGTAAAGATGAGGTGAAACAACAGTAGTGTGTTTATGTTGAGTTTGATTTTATTGATGGAAATCTTTACAGATTTTAATCCTCTTAATTAGTGAGAAAGAAATAATAAAATAAAATTGTTACAAGTTACAGTCAAGCTAATGCTAAAAAAAGAACGTATTAATAAGTGATTTACAAACTAAAATGTGGGTCTGCTCCACTGGAAGTTAAAGATAAATCAAGGCACTGTTTTTAACTGGTTTACAGATTTTGAAAAAGAAATTAAATCAAATAATCAAGAAGGATTATTAAAAGTTAACAATTAAAACAAACTCAAGATAACATCTAATGAAAACATTTTTGATTTAATGATCTAATAGACGAGATTCATTATCTTGAAATTTTCATTACATTTTTAGAATAAACTTTGCAGATTCAGTGACCCCACCCAGGTTTTTGGCTGATTCATTCACAGCTACCTTTCCACCAGTGTAAGTGACACCCTTGTAGGTTCCACTGGTTTTAAACTCCAGCACACCACCATTATGGCACGTGATCTTGACTTTGCCCTTGAAGGGGAGATCAACTGTAGCCTGGCCAAGTGTGATGTCCACATCCACGGTTTTACCTGGAAGGACTTTAACAGGAAATGAGTAAAGCTCCATTCTCTCTTCACTGGTCTCTGAAGCATATGTGCCCTCAACTCCAAGTTTGAAATGATAGTTAGATTTTTTCTCTGCAATCAGTGGGATTCCTGAGTTCACTTGCAGGGTGAACGTAAACTCCAAATTTCCCGTAACTGACCAGGAGGATTTCTGGATTATTTTTTGGGAGCTTTCAATTTTACATTCTTGAGTTTGAGAAGTATTATTCTGGTAGGTCATGGATTTGATTTCCCTGACATTCACTTTGGGTATCACATCATTAAGTGTAGGATACTCAACATCTATAAGCTTAGTAGACTTGATCGTGTTAATGAACACGAAGCCCAAGCAATCAATATCTGAACCTGAACGCCCTGTGATTCCCATGCAGATCCCAGAAGCTACATCAACTGGAACTTCTTGGTTCAGCCCTTCACTTCTCTGCTTTACATAGAACTCCCTGGAGTGATTTGTCTTGAATTTGATGGCACCCAGACGTGTTCCCCTTGAATTTGCCCATAGTGAAAGGGAGGTAAAATGCTCTCCATCTTCAAATATAAACTCTTTAACATCCCCAGCAGGTACACCAAACTGCTGGGATTGACCATCAGTAAGACATAACTTTATGGCCTTCAATTGCCAGTCACCGAGCCACACCCAGATCTTCTTCAATGTGGATCCATTTTCAGTCCCAATAAATTTAAAAGCGTTTCCTCCATTCGCACCAACTGCAACTACATCTGCCAGGTATGACATTATCTTGAGCTTAACCTTTAAAAGGAAAACAGACAGTTAGGTTTATCAAAGTCATTTCAATAAATATTACTGTTTATTTAATGCCTTATTATTTACTTAATATGCAAATGCTTTACATAAAGAACGGCTTAACTAACCGTAATTAAAATAAACCAATCACCTATAACTTTTATCTCACACCTCTACAAGGTAGATAGTACCAAAATACCAATATATATTTTGGGTAGACCAATATGGCCATCTTAAAACAATATGGCTGCAGTGAAATGACATCATCGCACAGTTTGCGCCATAAATGAGACCCTAGTTGTGATTCTAATTAGTAACCATAATTTTCACATCTCTTGCAACCAGCCAATAAAAAACATCCAAGTAATGAGAGAAAACATGCATGAATAGATTGCAATAAGTGTTTAATATTGCTACTATATTGTGTCTAACTAAATAAATTTGCCATGTAAACAACTTAAATTGTTGTTTTTTTAATTATTATATATATATGTATTTTTTTTAGATTAGCAAATTGATTATTCAAGTCATGAATTTTATGGTTAATCCAGCAATCATTTTCTGGTTCGCTGATTAAGATTTCTATATACTTGCCAATAAATAATAATGATAACTTCAATGTTGTGATCTTTTAACTATTTAATCAAGCATTTACACATAAAAATACGAATTTTACAAATTAACATTTTCACAAATAAAATATTTTCAAGAATTATGAGTCCAGGACATTGACAGAATTCATAAAGAAAGAATCTTGTCACTAAAAAAGTCTATGAGTTTGCATGCATGGATGTATATGTGCTGTGAGTGAGCCATTTGCATCGTGTACAGAGCACCATTTTATTCGGAGTTTGTTAAAAGCATTATAATCTCACAATGGGTTTCAGATTTTTGAAGATAAAACTTATATTCCACCAAGTGCTGGAAATAGCAGGGATGAAAGCAAAATTGCATACTAATGGATTATGCACTGCTCACCTTTTGTCTTTTTAGAATTCTTGCAGTTTACCTCAGTTTCTGTCCACTTATGATTCTAGTTGGCCCTGGGGCGAAAATGTATAAGCCATGTTACGGTCGTTAGCATGCACATACACTCAAATGACAGAGAGAGAGAGAGAGAGATTGCACTATCCCTGCTTATACAACATGATAGTTTATGCACTTCAATATGACCAGGGCTAACATCTGAATCTTGCCTTTCTCTTTTTTATCCCTACATTCTTAACTTTACTTTAACTTTTCTTCTTTCATTATGAAAATTAACCAACATGCTTTGGCAATACTGTATCTTGCTATGGTTATAACCAGAGAACACAGACAGAACTGATCTGATCTGAGCGAGTGACAGAACTCTTAGCTTAACTAGCTAGTCCCTGGATTTTACCTCTTTGTTGGTTTTGATAACCTGAGCTTTTCTTGGCATGTGAAGCATTACATACGTATGCCAGGGACATTTCCCCTCGTTTAGGCAGGTTTATTTTAGGTCATGTATAAAATGAAGATTAATGATTACAAGTGACAAAGCATATTTAAAATTTCAAAGACAAAACAAGACAACAAAATATATAAATAAATAAATAAAACAGTCAATATATGTTAAGTTGCTTAAGTTACTGTAACAGGGCGATGTTTACAGATTAACTATTCAAGCCTAGCAAGTATTTAATACTGAAATTTCGCATTTAGCATGTCCATATTCAGACCTCAGAAGTACCTCATTCACTATGTTTAAATACAGCAGTGTTTTATTTCTCTCATGCTGCAACAATTTACATTAATGATTCTATTATTATTTTTACTATTATTATTATTATTTTTATTATTATTATTATTTCAATTAAAGACTGGTGCATAGTTATAGAAAATGCTACAAAAGAAAATGATCACAATTTTAAATTCAGCAGCACTGTGCTATAAATAGTTTTACTTAGGGAAATCTTAAAATGAAACATGCAAGTTTAATGTGAATTTAAATAATCTGCATTGACACTGAATAATGGACATCATGACAATCATGGGATCAAGAATAGCAGGAACACTTACAAGGAAGTCGTCAGAAGCAGGTAGCTAGAAGTCTTCTGGAAGATGCCGGTTGAAGAACAGAAGCTAGCCATGCTCATTTATAATAGATTAAATGGGTGGGGTTAAACTTTACAACACACTTCCAAAGAAATGGCGTGTGTTATTCAGGGCAGGGTCGGACTGTATATGTGCGCATTGACATAAATAAAGTAGACCAAGAATGACTGCTAGATTCTTTACTTCCATTATGTAGTGTTTTAGCACTGGGTCACAGGTATATCGAGTCGTTAAGGATTCGGGTTAATTTTTGTTAAACTGAATTAAAACTTATAGTCAACGACACTTTATTAACCAATTCTGTTTATCCCGCGGCCAACGATGATAATACAAAATCTGATATTTATCAAATTATGAGTAAGGTAACTTAAGATCTGGGCTAATGTTTAAATGTTTTAATGTTTAATCTAACGATACATGAAACTAGGCTACTTGAACACATGCACGCACACACATTCACATACACAGACATGCAAACAGTTTGCAGGGTGATAGTTACTCTAGTACTGATTACTAGATCAATGAAAGTCAAAGAAGCAGAGTCTTGGGTTTAATCTTATGGTTTCAGTTATGAAACGAGCACCAATTTTCAGCAAGGTATGCAGCCTTGTTTGTATGCTTGCGTTACGTTTCGTTCTCATCCTGTGGTTCGCCTCCAGTGAAGGGAATCATGGTGTTGCTGATTGGTGGGGCCCATCCGATTGGAGTTTTAATACCTTTTATAAAGTAATTTTTCATGAACTCTGTTCATGATACCATGTTTTGGTGTACACCACTGTTCTTTGAATAAATTTAGCTCTTGATTGATATCAGACATCCTGTATCTTATACACTCATTTATGCCTTAATTTAATAAAAAGCGTTTGTAAATGCTGATAATACCTTTAAAGTTATGCAGAATAATCAAAGATAACACAAAGACGTAAAACATACTGAATATACTGTATGTATATAGAATTTTGCCCTACTGGCACACTTTACAGATTGTTTAAATAGTGTCTCTGCCGTATGCCTCTTTGTTCATTGATAGGCATGTGGAGAAACTCGGGACATCCTGTGTCCTGGGGTCAATGAGATGGTTAGTGGTCTGAGTTAGGGAGGGTTTTTCCCCCAATCAGAGGTGTAAAACTGCCTCCTTTGTTTATCCGATTGGCAATTTACACTATTGGAGTTCAAGCTCGCCTAGACTTTAATGGCTCCAGGTGCACAGACTACCTTTCCCAAGCTTGGTTAATTTTCTCGCTTCTTCATGTTAGAGATGCTGCCTTGTCTCAAGGGGCAGATAAGATTAGCGAGATGGCGCCATGGAGGCTGGAAGAGGGTTCTGGAATGTGACCGATAGTTTGCTCTCTTTGTGGGCCTGTTCATCCCTACAACATTAACTGTCACTGAAATATCTAATAAGGCATGTTTGTTCTTGACTAGATTCTGCAAAAAATAATTCAGAAGAAACTAGCAGGTCTTGAACAATACATTACACTACCAGTGAAAGGTGAGTGTTTGCCTGTACAGTTCCTGTTAGATGGAAGCCTTATTATATATGACTTTCCCATAGGTTAAATGTTTTAAACTGTCACTGAATTATCTAAGAAGGCATGTTTGTTTATTTGGCAAAGACAGTGACTAGATTCTTCAGAAGAACTCAGAAAAAGTAAATGGGGCATTAGAATGTGTTCCATGAATTGATGGTGGGACAAGGTTAAACCCCCAAAACAGCCTTAAGTAAGACAATATCAACTTTTCATGAGACAAAATGGCACTTCACCTTAACTTGCCGCGATTTCCAGCCATGAAAAAATATTTTTTCCCTTCCATTTTTTATTCATTAATTTGACATGTCAACCTTAATTGATTCATATTATCAAACTAATTTTACTATTACACAAAATTATTATATATATTATAGGAGAAAAAGTTTTCCAGCCCTACCTGGCCGTAGGGTTAAAACTAATTGAACACAATAGTCGATTGTGTTTGCCGAAAGTGATTTCCGGAAGTATTCCTGGGCCCATTTAATGATGTCGATTATGCAATCATGCCGATGACTGTCATCTGAAAATTCCCTGAACCTTTTGATGCTGTTATGATGAGATGATGAGATTTGCAAAGCCTTTGACAACTGACCTTGAGGAACATTACTTTTAAAGTATTCCACAATCATTTCATGCACTCTTTTACAGATTGGAGAGCCTGTAGACAGTATTTAGAGTAAGCATTTCTACATTGACTTTTGGACAAATATGGCAATGATTTTAATTTTATTGTTTGTTTTTAAGGGACTAAATGGTGGGACACCTGACATGAAAACTATTCTCATTCACACTGTGTCAATTCGTGACTTTGTGTTTAATCGTGACTCAGTCAATTAATAATGAATATGCCATGAATATGCCATTGTGCTTTTTTAAATGTTAAATTTCTTTCAGCTAGACAGCACTTAGGTTAGCTTTGACTTATAAATGTGCCTTTGAGAAAAAAATGAGATGAATGATACTTTCAAGTGTCTTTGTACTCAAGGCATCTTCAATTCATAAAACCATTGATTATAAAATTACTTTAAATGTAGGTGATTCTCAGGTTAATTTGTTAGATTAAATTGGAGAAATTCGGGTAAGACTGAAGCACAACAAATACATTTACTGGAATCAAAAGACAAAATGCAGAAGAACATTGCCAGTATTGGACCGTTCATTATACTTCCAAAGAAAGGTGAGGGGGTCCCATTATGTTTTCGCTGGAAGGCATATTACATATATTACACATTAACTGTCACTGAAATATCTAAGAAGGCATGTTTGTTCTTAACATAAGAAACTAACCGGTTTTGAACCATACATTACACTTCCAACGAAAGGTGAGGGTTTGCCTGACCAGTTCCTGTTAGATGGAAGCCTTATTATATATGTTATCACCATAGATTAAATCTTTTAAACTGTCACTGAAATATCTAAGAAGGCATGTTTGTTCTTTTTGACAAAGACTGTGACTCTTTAGGAGAACTC
This sequence comes from Clarias fuscus, assembly GCA_030347435.1. Classification (NCBI taxonomy): domain Eukaryota; kingdom Metazoa; phylum Chordata; class Actinopteri; order Siluriformes; family Clariidae; genus Clarias; species Clarias fuscus. The sequence continues at coordinate 35,176,638 of CM059205.1, forward strand.
AGAGGAAGCTAGGCAGTCTTGTACCTTACATTCCACTATTTTACTTACATTACACTACATTAAAGGTCAGTGTTTGCCCGTGCAATTTATGTTAGATGGAAGATGTATTACATATGCTTTTCACACAGGTTAAGTTCTTTAAATTGCCACTGAAATATCTAAGAAGGCATGTTTGTTCTTTATGGCAATATAATCATAAATTATTTACATTCTTTTTTATTTCAGTACTGAAGAACAATAAAGCACAAAAAGCTCACATGTAAGATGTGGGGGGAAAAGTTTCAGAATTAATTATTTTTGGAAGAAGTGACTTTGATAATTGACTCTTAGAATGCATTTCATAAATTGATGGTGGGACAATGTTAAATAAACCCCCAAAACAGCTTTATGTAACAAAATATCAACTTTTTGTGACACAACATGGCACTTCACCTTAACTTGCCTCGATTTGCAGCCATCTACAGATACGGTGTCAAAGTATTTTAACCCTCCCATTTTATTTTTCATATTGGTCAAACTTAATTGATTCATATCATCAGACAAATTTTAATATTAAACAAATATATAAAATGCAGTTTTTAAATTATGGTTTTATGTATTATAGGAAAAAAAGCTTTCCTGACCTACCTGGCCATAGGGTTAAAACTAATTGGCCCTGACCCAAATAACTGGCAGTGCCACCCTTGGCAGCAACAACTGCAATCAAGTCTTTGCAGTAACTGGTAACATCGCTGTGGAGGAATTTTGACCCACTCTTTTTTGCATAATTGTTTTAATTCAGCACCATTGAAGGGTTTTCAAGCTTGAACCACCAGTTTAAGCTCCTGAACCATGAACCATCTGAGCTCACTTTAAGCCTTTTTTTTTTGGTTTTATTACACTTAGTTCGAATAATCCGAGGGCCATGTGCACCATGTACTGCTGTTGAAATGAGACATTATGTTTGTTTCTAACATGGCATGTTAATGCACACAAAAAAAAAAAAAAAATCAAAGTTATGTTACCTGACGAATACACAAGTTGCCGTCAATAATATACCATCAGAGGTAGTCTAACATCACTGTATCCATGTTCTTCAAGAGCAGCCACTCTGAAAATACTGTACAGATTCTGATTCTGTAACATTGTGCTACGTCTTAGTCCAGTCTTGCAGAGCGCCAACTGAAGAAGTGCTTTCAATCTAATAGACATAAAAGGGTCACACACTCAGTAATAAAGTATATACAGTCATCCTCATGCCTACATTTCTATTTCACTATATAAATAGTTTAACCCTACTTTAATCCTGTACAATGACTACATACATCCTATAGCCAGGAGCTTTCACAATAATAGCCCATGAAAGCTGAGCATGAAAGTCTGGCAACTAGTACATGGATAGGAAGTGGTGCTGAAGTGAAAAGGTAAAATGCATTTGTTTTACCTTTGAATTAAAGTAGACATTGGAAAATGTGTTCAAACATTGATTGCTTAAATTCAAATTCATTGTGTGGTGTACAGACACAAAAATACAAAAATTGTCACTGTCAAAATACTAGACTCATCCAGATTGTAAGAAATGGAAATTACCATCACTGTAGTATTTTGTCAATTCAACTTAAAACCCTTAGGAGTCGGCGGTCCACTCTAATTATATTTTAATATTGTGGCCAATGAAAATATAACTTTGCGCCAACTGCCGGTCATTTTACAAATGACTTTGAAATGCGAATTACATAATTTGGCCGCTGTCGTTTTGCCGCGGCGGTGAGCACGGTAGTAATAGACATTCCCGTTGACGAACTATTGTAATTTCCAGGAATTGCTTTGCAAGATGGAGGTTTCAAGCAAGTACAGTGAATTCCTACTGTAGGTTTATCCTTAAAAAAAAAAAAGAGACATTAATTTTGCAGAGAATGTAGAGCATACTGCACTTAACTCAGCTATTCATTATCACACAGCAATTTTGCAACAATTAAGATATTTAAATATTTACTAAATTATGTTAAATCATTTTGTCATAAGAGAAACCACACAATATCAATGACTGCACACTTTATTTTGTTAAACAAAAGTTATTTTTAGTTATTGTTACTCTTGGATTATGTGACACTTCCACTCTTTGTATGAGCTGTTACTATCGGACTAGTAATGTATTAGAATGTGCAAATTCATATTACATTTCAAATAAAAATTGTATTTGTAGCATGCACAGTACGATATGCTGTAACCTTAAAAAGAACAAGATTACCATTTAGAAATAAATTATGGAATAAAATAAGAATCACATATAGAAACGTTTAGCTATAGAAAATATAACTATAAACTATAAGGATAAAATTGAATATTAAAACTTTGCTGTACAAAATATAGAAATGTGACTGTACAAAAATAGAAAATATAGAAATTGTTGTGTAAATTGACATAGAATTAAATATAAATGTCCAGGGTGTGTGCAAATGTGCATGAATGTGTAAATGTGTAATGTCAATAAATTGTCCATAAACATTTCGGGTGTGAGCAAATGTCCATAAAAGTGCTGCGTGCAAAAATGGTTTAGTCATGTGTGGTGTTATGATTGAGAGACCATATCACCTGTGGGAAGAAGCTCCTCCTCCATCATTCTGTTTTGGCCTTCAGGAAGCGGAGGCACTTCCCTGACCGCAACAAAGACAAAACTCCTTTACTGGAGTGGCTGAAGTTTTCACAATCACCCTGACCTTGGTCCAGCATTGCTTGCTGTAGATTGAGTGCAGGTCATGGAGCTCGGTGCGGATGATGAACTCAACTGATTGCACCTCCCTCTTTAAAGCTCATCTGTCCTCCATGGTGCTGTTCTTGAACCAGGTCGTGATGGTTCCTGTCAGGATGCTCTCTATGGTGCAGGAGTAAAAGTTCCTAAGCACACTGCCGGGCAGTCTAAAGTCTCTCAAGGGTCTGATGTGGTAGAGACTCTGCCATGCCCTTTTCACCATGGTGTTGATGTGACAGGACCATGACAGGTCTTGCATGATGTGAATACTGAAGTAACAGAAGCTGACCACTCTCTCCAAAGGTTCCTTTGCTGCTTTGTATTGAAGTCCACTTTCAACTCCTTTGTCTTGCTGATATTTAGAAGGAGATTGATCCTCTGGCATCAGTTCTCCTGAACTTCTCCAGGTAGGCCAGCTCATTGTTGACCGATAGAAAGAAAAAAACTGGTAAGTTTCTAGAATACTCACTCACTCACCATCTATACCGCTTAATCCTGTATTCAGGGTCACAGGGGCCTGGAGCCTATCCCAGGAGACTTAGGGCACATTGGTGGGTACACCCTGGACAGGGTGCCAATCCATCGCAGGGCACAGACACACACACACTCACTCATTCACACACTACGGGCAATTTGGGAACACCAATTCTTTGGACTGTGGGAGGAAACCGGAGTACCCGGAGGAACATGCAAACTCCATGCACACAGAGACAGGAATCGAGCCTGGCCGGGGATCGAACCCAGACCCTGGCGGTGCAAGGCGACAGTGCTAACCACTACACCACCTGTAACATATTTAACGTACAAAAACACAATCTATTCATCTAGAAATCATGGAATAGATAGCCGGTTCAGCATTACAAGGGCAAATGTTTGCGACTGAGCAGTCTGAGATTCCAGGCGCGTAATGTATTGAGAAGCCTGTGACATGCTGGTCAGGCTTCTCAATATATTACATTACTGAAAGGTTACTCAATTTTTAAAGGACCAGCAGCGCAACGTTTCTTGGTCCACAATGCAAAATGGTCTGAATGGTGTCAGATGTGTATCTTTGTACACAAATATTTACAAAAGCATTATTTATTATTTATATTAAGTACACTTTGGGAAAATACTTTGGGAAAACATTCCTAAGTCAATCACATACACAGCAATAGCAGCAATTATACATCATACTTACAGTCAGGATGAGTATAGTATGTTGACAGTGACAATTTTTGGATTTTTGTGTCTGTACACCACACAATGAATTTGAAATTATGCAAACAATATTTGAATACATTTTGCAATGTCTACTTTAATTAAAAGGTAAGTTAAATCTTTCTAAAATACATTTTTATAGCACCAAAATAATTGGACAGTCACAATATTAAAATTAAATCATCATAAATATCAGGAATTTGTTCAACACTCGTAGGCCCAATCAATGATCGTATCCACACTGTCTTCAGGGTGAGTACACCTTGCTTGTCCCACTAACACCACTTCAGCACCACTTGCAGTACATGTGACTTCCTATGCAGGTACTAGTTTCCAGACTAAACCACTGCTCAGCTTTCATGGGCTATTATTGTGAAAGCTTCTGGCTATAGCATGTACCGGATGTAGTCATTGTACAGGATTAAAGTAGGATTAAACTATGGATGTAGTGAAATAGAAATGTAGGCGTGAGGATGACTGTATATACTTTATTTACTGAGTGTGTGACCTTTTTTTGTCTATTAGATTGAAAGCACTTCTTCAGTGGGCGCTCTGCAAGACTGTACTAAGACGTAGCACAATGTTACAGACTGCTGGTTGTCAGAGTGGCTGCTCTTGAAAAAAAATGGATACAGTCATGTTAGCCTACCTCTGATGGTATATTATTGACTGCAACTTGTGTATTCGTCAGGTAACATAACTTAGATTTTTTTTTTTTTTTGGTCATTAACTTGCCATGTTAGAAGCAAACATGATGTCTTATTTCAACAGCAGTACATGGTGCACATGGCCATCACATTATGCAAAGTAAGTGTAACAAAACCAAAAAAGGCCTGAAGAGCCTTCCCCAAGGACTCCTGTAAACAGAAAACTTTTGCTGATGATTTCATTTATTAAGGGGAAAAAGCTGTCCAAACCTACCTTGCACTATGTGAAAAAGTTATTTGTCCCAAAATTTACTTACCAGAGCACAATTGGAACTCATTAATGAGCTCATAAATGAACTCGGGGCAACATCTAAAAAACTGCAGTTTAAGACCTCAGTTAAACAGGGGGTTCCTGCTTGAAAACCCTACAGTGGTGCTGAATTAAAACAGTTCTGCAAAGAAGAGTGGGCCAAAATTTCTCCACAGCGTTGTTACCGGTTATTGCAAACGCTTGAGTGCAGTTGTTGCTGCCAAGGGTGGCAATACCAGTTATTAGGGTCAGGGGCAATACATTTTAACCCTATGGCCAGGTAGGTATGGGAAGCTTTTTTCCCCTGTAATACATACAATCATTATTTAAAAACTGCATTTTATATATTTTTGTAATATTTAAATTTGTTTGATGACATGAATCAATTAAGTTTGACCAATATGCAAAAAAAAAAAAAAGAATAAATAAAAAATGGGAGGGGTAAAATATCTTTCATGACACTGTATCTGTACAGGGCTGGAAATCAAGGCAAGTTAAGGTGAAGTGCCATGTTGTGTCATGAAAAGTTGATATTTTGTTACTGAAGACTGTTTTGGGGGTTTATTTAAATTTGTCCCACCATCAATTAATGAAACTCATTCTAAAAGTCAATTATCAAATTCTATTCTTCTAAAAATAATTAATTCTGATTTTTTTCCCCGCATCTTATGCCTGAACCTTTTGTGATTTATTGTGCTTCAGTACTGAAATATAAAGCATCTAAATAATTCATTATTATATTGCCAAACATAATAAAACATGCCTTCTTAGATATTTCAGTGACAGTTTCATTTAACTAGTTTTATTTTAATATTTAACCTACGACAAAAACATATATAATAAGAGGAACTGTACAGGCAAACACCCACCTTTCATTGGAAGTGTAATATATAATTAAAAACCGACTAGTTTCTTTTGAAATCTTCTGCAGAATCTAGTCACCAAGAACAAACATGTCTTTTTAGATATTTCAGTGACAGTTTAAAACATTTAACCTATGGTGAAAACATATATAATAAGGCTTCCATCTAACAGGAACTGTACAGGCAAACACTCACCTTCCGTTGGAAGTGTAATATGTAGTTCACAACCGACTAGTTTCTTCTGAATTCTTCTGCAGAATCTAGTCAGTGCCTTTCTCACCAAGAACAAACATGCCTTCTTAGATATTTCAGTTACAGTTATTGTGTAATATATGTAATATGCCTTCCAGCTAAAACATAATGGGACCCCTTCATCTTTCTTTAGAAGTATAATGTTAGGTCCAATACTGCCAAAATTCTTCTTCATTTTGTCTTCTGAACCCAGTAACTTTCTTCATTGTGCTTCAGTCTTCCCCAAATTCCTCCAATTTAATTAAACAAATTAACCTGAGAAGCAACTACATTTAAAGTAATTTGATAATCAGGCAAGTAATCAATGATTTTACGAGTGCATTTATAAGTCAAAGCTGACCCAAGTGCTGTAAAGCTGAAAAAAAATTTAACACTTAAAAAAGGACAATGACATGACAGCATATTCATTATTAAATATTAATATGGTGACAAGATTGAATTCCATCAATAGTTGGATCTGATCTTCCTCTTAAATTTATGATCTTCCACAATGTATAGGAAGTTCCTGAAAAAAGTACATCACCATTGTGTTTAATCTTGACTGTGAGATGGTTAGCAGTAATTCATCAGCATGATTGTATCATTGACATCATTAAATGGGCACAGGAATACTTCCAGAAATCACTGTCAGCAAATCCACCGTACCATCTGCAGATGCAAACTAAAGCTCTATAATGCAAAACGGAATCCATATGTGAACATGGACCAGAATCAACATCCTGTCCTGTCGGCCAAAATGAAAAAAAAAAAATAAATAAAAATAAATCATCCTCTATGGTCAGACGAGTCCAAATTTGACAATCTTGGTACAAACCACGAAAGCTGTGTCTTCCGGGCTAAAAAGAAGGGAGACTTTCAAGCATGTTATCAGCATTTAGTTCAAAAGCCAGTATCTCTGAGGGTATGGGTTGCATAAGTCCATACGTTATGGGCAGCTTGCATGTTTTAGAAGGCACTATGAATGCTTAAAGGTATACATTATAAAGGTTTTAGACCTCGTCTATTTCAGGGAAGGCCTCGTGTATTTCAGCAGGACAATGCAAAACCACATACTTCAGCAATTACAACAGAATAGCTTCATAGTAGAAGAGTCCAGGTGCTGAATTGACCTGCCTGCATTCCAGATTTGCATTTCACCTATAGAGAACATTTGGGACAACCTTAAACAAAAAATATGTCAAAGACGACCACAAAATCTCACAAGCTGGAAACTTATATCAGGGAAGAATGGAACCAAATTCCAACACCAAAACTCCCAAAACTCAATGCCCAGGCATAGACGTAGAGGTTAAGACGTTTGATGTTTTTTAAAATAATAATAAAGAAATCAAACATGAACTGGCAAGAAACTAAATTAAACATAAGCTAAACAGCATTTCACAAGTACAATCCAACAAATGCAAGACAAACAAGCAGAACTTAAAACAGACTATTTATAATCGAAATAATGAGGCACCTTGGTTCAGGTGAGCGTTCCCATCACCTGACCGAGGTGCATCCTGGCAAATGAAGTCTAAGATTAACAAAAAACTACACCAAAAACACCAAAGTCATTGGGCAGCAGGCGCCCTCTAGGGGTTACCCCTGACATTTAGTTTTCATTTTATTGAAATTTAAAAGACGTCCCAACGTTTTTGGAATTCGGGACGTAAAATAATGTGAATGACAGGTATTTTCTATAACCTTTATTTAAAAAAGTGATTATACTGAATGACCAGAGTTTTCCATCAATGGATTCTTTTCTTCCCTGATGGCATGCACATATCCCAACATTTAGATGCTTCAATCTTCCATCATTAAGTCGAGACCATGGAGAGAAATTGATCCGAGTCTGAACAGAAATAAGTGGTGGGACATTGCATAAGCTCATCGAAACAATCCCCTGGTGAATGCGTAGAATAATCAAAGCAAAAGAATGTCCAACAAAATGTTCGATGGGACTTTTTGTCCCATTATTTTATCACTCCTTATAGCTTTCATAAAACAATGTGTTTTTGCTGACAGTTTAAGAAACTCAACAACTATAAGAACCATATGTAATGTGACTTCTACTTACAATAAATCTCAATGCTGACATATATAGTCCACCGCTGCCCTGAATCACACACGCTATTTCTTTGGAAGTGTGTTGTAAAGTTTAACCCCACCCATTTTAACTATTATAAATAAGCATGTGTAGCTTCTATCATTAAACCGGCATCTTCCAGACGACTTGATTTAAAGTCACTTCTAGCTACCTGCTTCAGACGACTTCCTTGTAAGTGTTCCTGCTGTTCTTGATCCCATGATTATGATGTCTGTTGTTCAGTGTCTATGTAGATTATTTACATTTACATTAATCTTGCTGTTACTGTATGTAGTAATGTTTCATTTTAAGATTTCCTTAAATGAAATTATTTATAGCACAGTGCTCCTGAATATTAAATTAAGATTATTTTCTTTCATAGCATTCTCTATTACCATTCTTTTGTAGCATTTTCTTTAATATATATATATATATATATGGCATGCCGTTTAGGAAAATATTCATGAGAGAACGTTATGAAAACTCTGCATATATTGATTGAAACTCTATATATATATTGAATGGATTCTGAATATATTGAATGAACAGTGAGAATATTAAATGGATTCCGAATATATTGATTGAAACTATATATATATATATAGAATGAAAAGTCTGGATATATTTAATGTATTCCGAATATATTGAATGAACCGTGAGAATATTGAATGGATTCTGAATATATTGATTGTAAACTGAATATATGAAAAAATTATTTAAAAAACTATTAAACTGAATATTGCAAAGAGAATGGTTGTATTTATTAGCTATGATAGAGTGGGTGATAGTGCAGTTGGTTTTACATGTGAAATTTCAATAGCAATTTGGTTGATTTGACATTTTTTGCAACTTACAAGTCTGTGCCAAAGTGCATTCATTTTCATACATACCTTTACAATTATTATTATTATTTAAATAATTAAAAAAAGACCCTGACTCTCATTTAACAAATTATCTGTTTTATTAGCACAAGAATTGAGAGATTGCTCCCCCCCCCCCCCCCCTATATAATCTCCGTCGAATATTATAACAGACATTTATTGGTTTATGATTTAGAAATTACAAATTAGACCAAATGGATTTGATTATAAAATAAGCATTATAAAAAAAATTAATGTTGTATAGGGAAAAAATTATATATTTTTTTAATATACAAGATGTATTTTTGATATTGCTTATTTAATAATAAAAATCATTCCGTTAAATTTTTCATCATAAATATTTATTTAGTGCAAGCATTTTTGTATTACATGACAAATCCCTGTAAAATAAATGTGCCACAAAATAAACATTATATGAGAATTTGTATTCAGGGTCTCGACACCTGTCACGTGCCTAGGGTTAATTATAATAGTTATATCATATTTGATAACAATAAACCTATGAATTTATGTTGTAATATAATATTTGATAGAGATTATGTAGGGGGGGCAATCTGTGGCAGGGGGGCATTTTAGCGCATAACACTTGTCTTCCGCGGTGAAATAGCGAATACATTTCTTCATCCATAGTCTGACACTGAGTGCGACTTGTGCCACCACTTTGGCCCGTACACGCACTCATCAATGTGTTCACCATCTCTTCATTTCTCAGAATTGCAGCAACCAAGGATCTCGCCGACTCACTCATCCTTTCTAAAGATGGCGCTGTGTTTCGATGACGTCATGTTTCATTCAATATATTCAGACTTTTCATTCCATATATTCAATATATATAGTTTCAATCAATATATTCGGAATCCATTCAATATTCTCACGTTTCATTCAATATATTCAGAGTTTTCATTAAGTTCTCTCATGAACATTTTCCTAAATGGCATGCCATAATATGTATATAATAGAATCAGTAAAGTAAATTGTTGCAGCATGAGAGAAATAAAACACTGCTGTATTTAAACATAGTGAATGAGGTACTTCTGAGGTCTGAATATGGACATGCTAAATGCGAAATTTCAGTATTAAATACTTGCTAGGCTTAAATAGTTAATCTGTAAACATCGCCCTGTTACAGTAACTTAAGCAACTTAACACATATTGACTGTTTTATTTATTTGTTTATTTATTTATTTATTTTGTTGTCTTGTTTTGTCTTTGAAATTTTAATTATGCTTTGTCACTTGTAATCATTAATCTTCATTTTATACATGACCTAAAATAAACCTGCCTAAACGAGGGGAAATGTCCCTGGCATACGTATGTAATGCTTCACATGCCAAGAAAAGCTCAGGTTATCAAAACCAACAAAGAGGAAAAATCCAGGGACTAGCTAGTTAAGCTAAGAGTTCTGTCACTCGCTCAGATCAGATCAGTTCTGTCTGTGTTCTCTGGTTATAACCATAGCAAGATACAGTATTGCCAAAGCATGTTGGCTAATTTTCATAATGAAAGAAGAACATTAACAGTATAGTTAAGAATGTAGGGATAAAAGAGAGAAAAGCAGGATTCAGATGTTAGCCCTGGTCATATTAAAGTACATAAACTGTCATCTTGTATAAGCAGGGATAGTGCAATCTCTCTCTCTCACTCTCTCTCTCACTCTCTCTCTCTCTCTCTCTCTCTCTCTCTCTCTCTCTCTCTCTCTCTCTCTCTGTCATTTGTGTCTGTACACATGGATGTATGAGTGTATGTGATTGCTAACAATCTTAACATTGCTGATACTTTTTCACCCTCAGGGCCACCTAGAGTCATAAGGCGACAGAGAGTTAATTTGCAAGAATTCCAAAAAACCAAAAGGTGAGCAGTGAATACTCCATTAGAAAACATAAGTAGCATGGTAATCATCATGTGTTTGTGTGAGAGAGAGAGAAAAACCAAAAGAGAGAAAGAGAGAAAGATAGAGAGAGAGATACTGTAATATTATCTACCTGATATTTTCGGAAGCTAGAAATTACACCCTGGTTTAAACAGCACCATCAAAAATCAGAAAGAAACCCATAAGAACCAGGCAAAGGTTTATTAACAAGAGGCAAGGCAGGAGTGTCGACAATAAGGTTTTGCAGAATGACACGGCTTAGACCCATGCACTGTAGGGAGGTAAATGATGGCCAGGGACCTGCCCTTTGTCTCTTGATATCCCAAATGCTCCTTTGTTAATGTGTTTTTATTAATTCATTTAATTTTGTGAAGGTCTGGCGGCCCTTATGAAGAAGAACATTTACAAATACAAATAATTTAGCTACAAATAAAGTGACTGCCAGTTAACATCACATAATTGTCTTTAATAGTTTTATGACAGGCCCAAACTAATGGAATTGTAGTTGACGGGACAACAAGGGTAGATACTTAGTGGGACAAAATTTCTTGTATTATTTCTCAAAAAAATAACATTCAGGAGCTGTAGCTGTCAGTGGGGTTTGCAGCGGTGAAATGTGCACATTGTTCTCCACAGTTGTAGGCATCTTAATTATTTGTGCTCTTAATAATAGTTCATGCCTAAGTTTACTGTTTTAAATGTGTGCTTATTTTATTGTAATGTACTCTTTATTTAATTGGTTACAATGTACAATGAACAAATAAATAAAATTCATGATTAGGCGGAGGTTTGCAAAGATGCTGACCCGACCAGATAAAAAGAGCACAACAGCTTAAAATAACCCAAGTGTATCTTTGTTTTGTTCCTGCCATTGACAGCACATGGTGGAATATCAAGTTTTATCGGCAAAAATCTGAAACCCATTCATGTTTTCTCTCATTACTTGGTGTGAGTTTTTTACTGATTGGGTGCAACAGTTACATGTTAAAATTATGGTTACTAATAAGAATACATTAGAATCGTAACTTGGGACTTGTTTATGGTGCAAACCGTTCGATGACATCATTTTTATGCAGCCATTTTGTTTTAAGATGGCCATATTGGTCTACACAAAATATATATTGGTACGTTGGTACTATCTGCCTTGTAGAGGTGTGAGGTAGAAGTTATAGATGATTTGCTCATTTTAGTTAAGCTTAGTTTAGGTCCTCTCTATGTAAAGCATTTGCATATTAAATAAATAATAAGTCATTAAATAAACAGTTGCCTGATAACACTTCATGAACTGAATCAAGAAATAATATTTGCAGTTGTTTTTGATTTTTTCAATAAAAAAACAATAATTATTAAAATGACCTTAATACGCCTAATTGTCTGTTTTCCTTTTAAAGGTTAAGCTCAAGATAATGTCATACCTGGCAGATGTAGTTGCAGTTGGTGCGAATGGAGGAAACGCTTTTAAATTTATTGGGACTGAAAATGGATCCACATTGAAGAAGATCTGGGTGTGGCTCGGTGACTGGCAAGTGAAGGCCATAAAGTTATGTCTTACTGATGGTCAGTCCCAGCAGTTTGGTGTACCTGCTGGGGATGTTAAAGAGTTTATATTTGAAGATGGAGAGCATTTTACCTCCCTTTCACTATGGGCAAATTCAAGGGGAACACGTCTGGGTGCCATCAAATTCAAGACAAATCACTCCAGGGAGTTCTATGTAAAGCAGAGAAGTGAAGGGCTGAACCAAGAAGTTCCAGTTGATGTAGCTTCTGGGATCTGCATGGGAATCACAGGGCGTTCAGGTTCAGATATTGATTGCTTGGGCTTCGTGTTCATTAACACGATCAAGTCTACTCAGCTTATAGATGTTGAGTATCCTACACTTAATGATGTGATACCCAAAGTGAATGTCAGGGAAATCAAATCCATGACCTACCAGAATAATACTTCTCAAACTCAAGAATGTAAAATTGAAAGCTCGCAAAAAATCATCCAGAAATCCTCCTGGTCAGTTACGGGAAGTTTGGAGTTTACGTTCACCCTGCAAGTGAACTCAGGAATCCCACTGATTGCAGAGAAAAAATCTAACTATCATTTCAAACTTGGACTTGAGGGCACATATGCTTCAGAGACCAGTGAAGAGAGAATGGAGCTTTACTCATTTCCTGTTAAAGTCCTTCCAGGTAAAACCGTGGATGTGGACATCACACTTGGCCAGGCTACAGTTGATCTCCCCTTCAAGGGCAAAGTGAAGATCACATGCCATAATGGTGGTGTGCTGGAGTTTAAAACCAGTGGAACCTACAAGGGTGTCACTTACACTGGTGGAAAGGTAGCTGTGAATGAATCAGCCAAAAACCTGGGTGGGGTCACTGAATCTGCAAAGTTTATTCTAAAAATGTAATGAAAATTTCAAGATAATGAATCTCATCTATTAGATCATTAAATCAAAAATGTTTTCATTAGATTTTAGCTTGAGTTAAAGGATTGTTTTAATTGTTAACTTTTAATAATCCTTCTTGATATCCTTATTGACTATTTGATTTAATTTCTTTTTTAAAATCTGTAAACCAGTTAAAAACAGTGCCTTGATTTATCTTTAACTTCCAGTGGAGCAGACCCACATTTTAGTTTATAAATCATTTATTAATACTTTCTTTTTTTTTTTTTTAGCATTAGCTTGACTGTAACTTGTAACAATTTTATTTGATTCTTTCTCACTAATTAAGAGGATTAAAATATATAAAGATTTCCATCAATAAAATCAAACTCAACATAAACACACTACTGTTGTTTCACCTCATCTTTATCTGTATACAAAAGTCTGTCTTCATCCTTTCTGTTCTTTGTAAACAGTTCATATGGTGCTAGATTGCAGGAGAATCACTTTTGAATGTCCTCAGAAATTGGCAAATGGTGCAACACAAATAACACCAGTGGAGGCAGTACTGCACAATGGCACTGTGTGTCCACAAAACAAATAATCATTGTGTCTCAAATTACATTGTGCATTTTAAAAACACCTTATATAGCCCTTTAAAATTACCAAAATATGTTGGATACCAGTCCAACCAGTGTAAAATGTTTCAACATATTGGAGAAAACAAACTCCCATACAGTAATTGTGTAGCCATACTGTTATTTTTCCCAGTGTATATTTTTAGCCCTTTTCTACATTTATTTAAGATTTGTTTTACATCTATACTAATTAAACTGATCTTCTAGTGCAATGTTTTTTTTTGTTCTGTAATTTAATTTCTACATTCAAAAACAATAATGAATAAAAAACAATATATAACTGGATATTTTCAAACAACACAAATTAATTAGGTAATTATTTTAAGACACGAGGGTCATCTGTTCTGCATCATTTCTTGCAAGAACAGTTTTGTCCAAAGCTTACCTGTGTTACAGAGGAGGAGTTCATTTAGCTTTACCAGCCTCAGAAATTACCAATTAACAGAACCAATTAACATTTGTTAATTACCAATTACCAATTAACAGAACCTCATATTGTTATGGAGGCTTTACACAGGATAAGTAACAGAGACCTCTCATTACAAGTCTTACAACTCTTTCACAATTACACATAAGGAAGGGCTCATATCTGCTTAGATTTAGCTAAATCCTGTCACGTTTTGGTGTGCGAGGCATAAGTGCAGAGGATCCAGGTGGTAAAGGAAACGATTTTTATTTAAATAAAAACCAGGGAAAATCAAACAAACACTTAACTATATAATAAAACAAACCAAAACACGAATAAAGACAGCTGTAAACATGAACAAAACTCACAGACATTTATCACGATACGTTAACAGACGCAAGACAAGAAACTAACTGAAACTAACCTATTTATAATAAAACTAATAACCAACTCGGTTCAGGTGAGCGCCCCCTGGTCACCTGACCGAGTTGCCACATGGGAACTGAAGTCTAAACAAAGGAACTACAAACAAAATCACAGGGCGCTTTGGCGCCCTCTAGGGGTTATCCCTGACAAATCCTGCCAAACCAATAGGACACTGCTTCACAGTACAATCAGGAAATGGACTAAAACAAATATTAAAAGCAACTCAAGAGTGTCTTAATGAAAAGTTCTTTGTATGTTCTTAACCCTGACCTCAACCCAATTGAGTATGCATTTCAATTCATGCAAACACAACTGAAAACACAAAGATTGTCATGACAAGTTTTTTGTATTTCACCAAATTTTAAACAAAAACCAAACATCTTTGAGTAGAGAATAAGCGAAAAAATGTATTAAAGACAAACACAGATACAGCTCTGCGCTGGTCAGAAAGACAGACACCCCACAAAGCTCTAACTACAAAGTCCTTGAAGAATTCATAACTTCCTTAATTTCACATGATTTATATACCTACAGTAACAAGTACCTCCTTGTTCCTCTGTTGGATTCAATTTTTATTTCATATATTTATATACCTATTTTCATATTTAATATTCAATAGATATACTACTGTATGTTAATTTGTTTGGCCTAGTGGTGTGGTGGCTCTAAATTTCATACTCCCACGCCTCCCATCTCATCTTTTATTTATTATTTAGTCATGTCTGGGTTAGTTTATTGGGCCTTTAAAAAGTTTATTCTCCTTTTTCCTTTTTTTTTCATAAAGAGTTCGGTTTGTTCCTTTTTTCCTAACTAGAATATCGACCAGTAGTGCTGACGGCTTCATTTTTCCACCAGAGAACGTTTTGTGATTTTTCCAAGATGCGTAATAATCTTATTCTTATTTTCATATTTTCCTAATTCTTTTCCACCAGTCATATCTCACCTGTCCGTAGTATGATTTAAGTT
Organism: Clarias fuscus; assembly: GCA_030347435.1. Taxonomy (NCBI): domain Eukaryota; kingdom Metazoa; phylum Chordata; class Actinopteri; order Siluriformes; family Clariidae; genus Clarias; species Clarias fuscus. The sequence goes on from CM059205.1 coordinate 35,192,268, forward strand.
ATTGAAATCATTTATTTATCATTTTATATTTTTAATACATTTTTTTTTCTTTTATGATCTCGAGATTACATTTCATATAATGAATAATTATTGTACTTAATTACGGTTAGGATAAATATGATTCATTTTGTCAAAACTTGATTACTTTAAATGATATAATTTATTTTTATTTTTATTATTGCTATCATTATTTTTCCTGATTTAAAAAACTGATCATTAAAATTCTATTCTCATCATTGATGAATTTTGGTTATGTAGTGTAATATAAAATAATAAAGTTAGTTAAAAAAAATAATTATAGTTAAAGTAAATAAAGTATAAAGGGTTAGTTTTAATATCACTATTGAGTTAGTGTTATATTATCTTAGGAGGTTTACTTTTTGTTTGATTGTTGCTGTTGTGTTTTCCTTAATACACTGTACTATGGTACTGCAGCATAAATTCTTACTTTAAGCAAATCATTGTTTAATTTAAATTTTGAATTGATTCAGTTATTTTGTAGGTATTCTGTTTTTATAGCCCACTGACAGCACAGATCATCCCTGAGGAGGATTTTGATGATAATCAGCAAATTCTTTTATTATTGATAATTGATTCCTTTGTTTGTTCTTAGCTCTTAAAATGGCTGACCATCTATATGTTCTGTATTCTGTATATGTAAAATTATTCTACTTTTCCAATACACTTTGTCTACAAGTTTCTTATTTTTTGCTCTTTATGTCATCGGGTCATCCTTCGTTCATGCTCCTTGGTCACAATCTAAGTTTTCTACAGTTTTCTACTAGATTAAGAATTTTTTTTATAATAATATAAAATATGAATCGTATTATAATCTTAGTATATTGGTAATTTGGATATTATGTTATGTTATATGATTATGTATTAACATTTTGTTTTAAATCGGTCTCTGCCTCTTGCCCATGTACTTCCCCAATTTGCGTGCCTGCAGGCCCTGTTCTTTCTTTCTTATGGTTCTTTCTGGGTATTTGACATTGAACTTACTTCAAACTCTAAGGGACTACCATTAGAGGTTGCTGTGTGCACATGTTTGTTTTTGCTTTGTAGTTTTTGTTAGTCGACTCAGTTTCCCAGAAGGCACCTCGGTCAGGTGATGCAGGTGCTCACCTGAACCAAGGTAGCTCATTAGTATTGTTATAAATAGCTGGTTGTTCTGGGAAACTGGGTCGAGCATTAATACTGTCAGTGGGCATGTCTTTTGGTTTGGTTCTATTTTGTTTTGATTGTTTTATTTTCACTTATGTTTGGTTATTTGGGCTCTGATGTGTTCTGTGAGTTGTGTGATGTGTAAGTGTGTCTTTTGGTTAGTCAGTTCAATTATGTGTGTACTGTACTGTGTATTCCTTGTGTAACCTATAGCCTCCCCTTTTTGTCTCTAGCCCTTTCTCATCCAGTCTCTAGCCCCCGTGTCCCTGGTCCTGTCTGGTCTCGTCCAGTATCTAGTATTCCTGTCCCGTCCGCTCTCGTGCTGGTCCTACAGGGTCTGAAATGCTTATATGGTCTGTGAATGTCTAGAGAAGTCTTTATTTGTTAAGAGAAACCTGTCAATGTTTAAAGAAGCCAATATCTGTATAAAGAGACGGGATATATGTGTCTGTATGTCCACCCCTGTGTTTTGGTTGTTAATTAAAGACTTTTATGTTGAAAAAACCAACCCCTCTGCACTTATGCTTGCCTTTTATGCCCATGGCAAATAACATCCGCCCGAGCTGCCTGTCATGGCTTATTTAGAGTAGTAAAATATAATCGAAATTCAATATTTTTTTTCACAAGATCCACAAACAAAAAACAACTGAAAGTGGCTGCAGTAAAAGCCTGGCAAAGCAGCTCAAGAAAGGAAACTCAATATTTGGTGATGTTCTTTGATTATAGCCCTGAGGCCGTCAGTGACTGGGAAGACATCTTAAAACATGCAATTCCAGTACAGACCACACCCGATTTCTGTGTTCAGTGTTACATTAGATTAGACAGATTGATAATATGGAATAATGTGGTCCACCTGTGGATGTTTAATCCTCACTCACTCATCGTCTGCTGTATCCTGTATACAGGGTCGCGGTTTATTAAATACAATTTGCAAATTTAATTACATGGCTTGGCAAACAAAACATGACTGAAAACACATTTGAAATCTATACACTGGGTATGAAAACCTCTTCATCTCTTACAAGATGCTTCTTTATCTGTTGGTCTGGCCTCCTGCTCATTTTTTTTTTTCTTCTCAAAAACGTAGCTTTATTCTTACAATTTATTTATACCTGCACAGATTAACAAGCTATACTATTTGGGCAAAACAGCTGTTGAGGTGTCAGACATGTTCATTACTGTTTCAGTGTTTGGCAGTTCTACCATACATACCAAATACACTTTCTCATACATTGTGTCTTTTATTATTCGCAGCCTAGTTGTTTTAAACATTTACACTAGGTGGAGCCAGTTGGTTGTGGCATGAGAATGCATTTTGTCCAATATGATAAGTTTGCTTCTTTGTATTCTTTGTATAAAGAAGATTGAGTTTTTCTGACATTTGACAACATTTTATCAGTGTATCCTTAACATCTGTTAGAATGTTACTACCCAGTCCTCTCCTCGTAAAAACTAGCAGCAGTAGAACATTGAGTTTGTTCTTATCTTTCCCAGTTTGTAAAGTGCATAGTGATGGTTCAAGTAAAAAAAAAAAAAAAAAAACACAAACACACAAACTCAATACAAGAAAAATATTTACACCATCTGCTGGCAAGGGATTCACTTTATCACTTATGTAAAGGTATAATAATAATAATAATAATAATAATAATAATAATAATAATAAATCAAAAGGTTATAATAAGAGCATTTTCACCACTTTGGGCTTTTTGTCATTAAAGGGATGGGAGAGAGAGACTGCTCAACAGCAGGGGCACAAAAATGGGGTATGCAGTATATGCAGTGCATGGGGGCGCCACAGGGAGGGGGGCACCATTGTGGAAAAATAAAATATTTGAAAATTGTCTTTAATAAAGCTTTTAAAATATTTAAACATTTATATTTAAGAGACTATTTTTGTTTAACATTTTAAACGAGTAAAAATAATTAAATAAATAAACAAACAAATAAATAAAATATGTATATATATCAATTGAGCCCCCCCCCCTCTAATAGTTGCCAGTCACGTATGCAAAATGGACAGAAGAGGGAAGAACAGAACTGACGCGCAGAACAGAAAATTTAAAAAAGAAAATGAAAAACAGTGTTTTGGTAAGCTTGACATATCAGTTTGTATTACTGTACTGTAAGGATTTAAGTTCGTCAACATTTAACGTTATTGCCAGCGAGGCTGAGCATAGTTACCGTCCGTTAATATCAAATCATTATTCCTGAACAAATAGGTGTTTGGTTAAAAAAAAAAATACCTTATTGTTAAAAATGTTAACTGAGGTTCTCACCACCAAGCACAACCAAGTTATTGGGCTCTTGCCTTATCCTCTCAGTTCGTTATGTTCAGTCCAGGGGTGCAATAAAAGCCCTGCTGTGTAACCAGAACGAGACTAGCGTATGGATCCCTCTACACCTTCATTCATACAGTATTCGAGACCCTATTGTAAGCTTTTTGTAAACAGGATTCTCAAAAACAGCTTGAAAAACCACAAAGTTTCTAAAAATTATGCAGTTTAAATGTATTAATGCATGAGCCTTTTTTCTGTTTCTGTTGTAATAACAGTGTTAATGAAATTACATCACTGTTTAGCAAATACAATCATTTTAATGCGTTGTACATGAGTGTTCATAAAAAAGACGAAAAAGATGAAGCGTACAGAGAGAAAGCAAATAAGTCAAGAGCAGGTGAAGAGAACAGGTAGGAGCTGCCACACAGGATACTATGACTTAAAGGGGTCATGACATACATTTACCATTTTAATGTGTTTTCTGATGTACACTTACAGTAAGTTACAGTTTTTTGTGCAGCAGAATTACAAAATGTTTTTTATAGTGCATTGACCTCTTATTTGTCAAAAAAAAAAAATCAAGTAAAATTTAATTCATCTTGTCATGACCACTTTAAACAATATCAAAAAAACAAAAAATTTTGGATTGATGATTTAAGGTATATATATTTTTTGAAATATCTGGTTCATTTACTTAGCCATGAAGATGAGGAGGACAATGAAGCAATGATAGAAAAGAGCAGGTAAAGAAAACAGGAAGGTAAAAGCCATACAGAAACATGCAGAATAAGTTATTGTAGCCTTAAGAAACAAAGTTTGTGAAACATCTATTTTGCTTACTCAGTTGTGAAGATGAAGATACGCCAAAATCCACTGCAACGGTCACATTTAAAAAAATGGCCTTGATGTGGAAAAGTGCTTTGCACCACGTCAGGGTCTAAGCATATGTACTGTACTTACTTTTCCTTATCAGAGTACTGCCGGTTATTTGAAAATCTAAGTTATTTTTGCAGCTTGCCATTCTAAGGATTTGGACATTGACTGATGCTATTTTATATGTAAATGACATTAAATAGAGGGGGCGCAACCCATGATCTCGCATACCCCTGCTCAACAGCAATTTATAGTATTTCAAGAACGTTACGTCCCGTAGTGTTTTGGCTCCCGTATCTTTCAGGTCTTGGGATTGGACATCGCCCCTGTCAATCACTGTTCCCAGCGCGACAGCGAATCCCAGGGGAACCAATGAGGCGGCCCCAGTCGGGACACTCTGGGACAAAACTCTGGGAGGTGGAGTGTTTTTAATTTTTGTCATTTGAGCTTTTTAACATCCTTGTGACCCAAAGAAATCATGCAATAAAGAAGTTTATTTGGCTTGGTTAAAAACTTAATTCTGCAGGTCAGACTAATTCACACAGATTGATTAAACAGCAACAGATTTGGCTTAGTGCCTCATTCATTTATGATCTGGCAACAAAATTTTACTTGGTTACCTCACTAAGAAGTACCAGTGAACTTCCTAAAACACAAGTTTATTTTGGTGACAGTCCTTTTTTTTTTTTTTTACTTTGGGCTCATTTTGACTTTGGGTCATGTGTAGGCCTAGAATTAAGATTTTATTATATAGAATCTATTATTATTTGGGAAAAATACTATAGGCAAATGCAATATCAGCGAAATTTAACATTATATCTCAGATGTACAGCCACTCACACACAAACAGGTAAACCTTGGATTGCAAGCATAATTCTGGAAACATGCTTGTAATCCAAAGCAAATGGCAAAATATCAAAACAAATTTCCCTATAAGAAATGATGCAAACTCAGCTAATTTGTTCCATAACCCCCAAAATAGAAAATATTCATATAAAAATTATTAATACAAGATATAATGTAAAAAGAAAAAAAACTTGCTCTTTAGCTTTGAAAATAATTGTGGCTGGTGTGAGACAAGGGAGAGGAGAGGAGGAGGTGCAGCTATTTTATAGGGTGACTTTCATACACGCACAAACACTAATTGAATTACTGCTCTCCAGCAGAGAGTCTGTCAGCTCACTGGAATCTTCTTTCTGTGTGACTTTAACAAGGAACCTCTCTAATGACACTTGCTTTTGCCTCCTTTGAGTATTTTGCAGAAATGTTACAACTTAGCTAACCACTAAGCCACCATGCCGCCTTTAACAACATTATTCATACATTCATCATTTATACCGCTTATCCTGTAGAGGGTCTCGGGCTACATGGAGTGTATGCCAGGAGGCTTTGGGAACAAGACTGGGTACACCCTGGGCAGGGTGCAAGTTTATCACAGGATACACATACACATTTACAAAATAAGGTCAATTTGGCAACGGCTATTCACCTAATCTGTATGCCTGCAAGCGGCTCGGTGGTGGAGTGGTTAGCACTGTCGCCTTGCACCTCCGTGATCTGGGATTGATTCTCTGGTGTGCATGAAGTGTTCATGTTCTCCCTGTGCTTGGTGGGTTTCCTCTGGGTACTCCGGTTTTCTCCCACAGTCCAAAGACCTGCAGATTAGGTTAATTGGTGTTCCCAAATTACCTGTAGTGGGTGGGTGAGTGAGTGTATGTGTGTGCCCTGCAATGGATTGACACCCGGTCCAGAGTGTACCAGTGGGGCAGTCGTGGCTCAGAGGGCTAAGGCACTGAGTTACTGATCGGAAGATTGGTGGTTCGATTTCCAGCTCAGCCAGGTTGCCATTGTTGGGCCCTTGAGCAAGGCCTTTAAACTCTATCTGCTCCAGGGGCGCTGTATCATGGCTGACCCTGTGCTCTGACTCCAGTTACACTGGGGTATGCGAAGAAGGAATTTCACTGTGCTATAATGCATATGTGATAAATAAAGGCTTTACTTTTTACCCCGCCTTGTCCAAGTCTCCTGGGATAGGCTCCAGGCCCCCTGCGACTATGAATACAGGATAAAGCAATATTGACAATGAGTGAGTGAGTGTATGTCTGCAATCGGGACTGTGGAAGAAACTGGAGTACCCACCCATGAAACTCACCAATAATGGGGAGAACATATAAACTCCCTGCAACAGAGCCAAAGCGCTAAATGCTAACCACTACAGTCAACATTTTAACAATGTTAAGACTATCTAACTGTATGACAGTACTGTATAACTAATGCACATGATGCAAGTTTCTCTGTATTTGGTTAAATAAAAGCCATGGTACCTAAGCTGTTCCTGAAATGTACTTGATTGTACCTCCAAACCAGTTACGTTATCCCTGAATCATGTAGGAATGGAGATGATTTAAAATACTTTTTTTTTAAATAAAATTTTGATTTGCAAATAAGTTGACCTAAAATATACACTACTGCTCAAACATTTAGTATTCCTGTCAAATGTGTTTGCTATTGTTTGTCTCTTTGTTTTTTACGGTGGCCGAGAAGTGCAAAACAACTTAACAAAATGAAAACAAAATAACAAATTCAAAACCAAATTAACAAAATGAAAACAAAATAACAAATTAAAAACCACAATAACAAAACCCAAAACAAAATAAATCATTCAAAAACAAAATAACAAAACCCAAATCAAAATAACAAATTCAAAAACAAAATAACAAAACCCAAAACAAAATAACAAAACCCAAAACTAATTTGTTATTTTGTTTTGCGTTTTGTTAATTTGTTTTCGGTTTTGCTATTTTGATTTTTAGTTTGTTATTTTGTTTTTGTTTTTGATATTTTAATTTTGAATTTGTTATTTTGTTTTCGGTTTTGTTAATTTGGTTTGCACCTCTCGGCCGTTCAGAAACAAACCGGAAAAGGTAGGTATAGTTTGCGAATTAAATTCTTACCGCTGATTGGACGAGACATCTGTCACTCAAGATATACAGGAAGTACTGTAGCGGCGGTAGATTCGTGTGTATGAATGTGCAAACATGTACTGTCCTTATTGTGGTTTCAAATATGGCGTTCTGCCAAATTTGTGCAGTTCTTGTGGATTTTTTTTTCCTTTTAAAAGAGACACAGCAGTTCGCAAACTAATCTTTATACCGTGATATGTCATCAGCATATCCAAAATCACGGCATACGAATGTCTAGTTATGCACACCGAAATTTTTTTTTTAAAATGAAGCAGAACACACAAGAAACAAAGTTAGAGACACAATTTCCTACTTCCTGTTTATTTTGAGTGACAGGTGTCTCGTCCAATCAGCGTAAGAATTTAATTCGCAAACTATACCTACCTTTTCCGGTTCGTATCTGACTGGCCGAGAAGTGCAATACAAATTAACAAAACCCAAAACAAAATAACTAATTCAAAACCAAATTAACAATTACTTTCGGGTTTTGTTATTTTGTTTTCGGATTTGTTAATTTGGTTTTGAATTTGCTAATTAGTTTTCGGATTTGTTAATTTGGTTTTGAATTTGTTATTTTGTCTTTGAATGTTATTTTGTTTTCGGTTTTGTTAAGTTGTTTTGCACTTCACGGCCACCGTAGTTTTTCCTTATTCTACAACAATAACTGGGGATTTAATTATGCAACAACAACAATAGTCAGTTGTCATTTTAAGACATGAAGGTTAGCTGTTCTAGAGTTTAGCAGCTAGTCCAAAACCTCTTACCTCTGCTGCAGAGGAGTAGTTCATTTAATAACATTAAATCAATGATTTAATTAACACTTTAATCAATTAACTGTTCAAATTAGATTATTGCATATTTTGGATGCTTTCAGTATTGCTTTTTGATGGGGTACGTCAGTGTCCAGCATAAGGCAACGTATTATAATACAACACCACATCTCGCCACTTTGACACTCTAGGACTGTTTGTAGATATTATAAAAGGAATTAGGCAAATGACTGGAAAAAAATTTGATTTATCAAAATCATGATACTAAAATTACATAAAATAAAGTCAATAGACTAGTATTTTTTGTGGAATGTTCTTTTTTAAGTTGGTTAGGATTTATTTTTTTATGTAATTATTTATTCTAATGAAAATGCCAAATAAGCACAGTATCATGTTATATTAATATAATCATAATAACCTCTCTCTCTCTCTCTCTCTCTCTCTCTCTCTCTCTCTCTCTCTCTCTCCTAAATGCTTTTCGGGTTGCCAATTATTGCTTTTGTCAGATTTTGCCAGCCATTATGCATTAACAATGCTTTTTATTTCAGAACATTGCTTTTAGAAGGAAATATCTTAATATTTATCATTTGACTGGTTTTATTGACTACTGCTTTAGCATTTAAATGTAGGTAACGCCAGTTCTGTCACACACCTGGCAACCCAGCTCTTACTTGAAAATAAATAAATAATGAATAACTCCTCTGTTCCTGTTCAGTCTCCGTGTGGATCAGTTTCATTTCTGTGTTTGAGGTTTTTCTGGTAATACAGGTCTCCATGTATAAGTGTACTATCATCACTTTTTAAAATAATGGTGTGTTTGTTTACTTCTTTAGTGTAATCGGTAAAGTCATTTAATCAGGTACTTGTAAGTCATTCTTTCACACACATGTTTTCCACACAGCTTTTATAAACACCAACCAGGAAGTATAACCATAGAACCAGGAAGTGTGATCTGCCGTCAGTGACTGTGTGTGAGTTTGTTTCTCAGTAAAAATGGCAGAAGGAAATATTTTAGGACTCAGCTGTTCAATCTGTCTGGATCTACTCAAGGATCCAGTAGCTCTTCTCTGTGGACACAGTTTCTGTATGGAGTGTATTAATAGCTGCTGGGATCAGGAGGATCAGAAGGGAGTCTATAGCTGCCCTCAGTGTAGACAAACCTTCACTCCAAGACCTGCTGTGAGTAAAAACACTGTTCTGGCTGAAGTAGTGGAGACTCTGAAGAAGACAGGACTCCAATCTACACCTCCTGCTCAGTATTCAGCTGGACCTGAAGATGTGGAGTGTGATTTCTGCACTGAGAGAAAACACAAAGCCATCAAGTCGTGTCTGGTGTGTCTGGCCTCTTTCTGTGAAACTCACCTCCAGCCTCACTATAAATCTCCTGCCTTTAAGAAGCACAAGCTGGTCGAAGCCTCCAGACGACTCCAGGAGCAGATCTGCTCTCAGCATGACAAACTGCTGGAGGTTTACTGTCGCACTGACCAGCAGTGTATCTGCATGTTGTGTATGTTAGATGAACATAAAGGACACGATACAGTATCAGCTGCAGCAGGGAGAGCTGAGAAACAGGTAACAATATTACACAGCTTTTGTTTAAAACTGCTCAAGTTAAATAAATAAATAAATAATTAAATAAATAAATAAATATGATACAAACCATAACAATATTTACATGACCGTTTTACCGGTTATGCTTCACATGTTTCTATGTAGTGTATGGGTTTTTTTTTAGATTCAGTTTGTCTGTTTATGTACTGTACTGTATGAGCACAATTTTCAAATGTAAAGGATTGAATTGGTTTTATTACATTTTCCTCATGATGCTGAATTCAAATGTCAGAACATACACTTTAGTACATAGTCATACTAAATAAGCATGAATGACATAAATATCCTTCACATTCTGTTTTTTTTTTTACATTAGTAACATTTTAATTACTTTTAAAATGGCTAAGAGGTGATGGTGCAGTTTATTTTCAAACACAAAGAATAAAAACTGAAATATACAATTTCTAGATCATTCTAGAACAACATCTAGATGCACACAGATACACTATGTTGGTAAAAGTATTTGAATCAGCACATCCATGTACATGTATACTCTCCCTACTGTTGCCACAATGTTAGAAGCACAAAACTGAATAGAATGTCAATATATACTGTAGCATTTTACTTTCTCTTTGCTGCACCTAAAATGCACAGAACTGATCCAAAGACATCTACATTAAGAAATTGTTTGCCTAGATTGTGGTGGAAGAACTTAAGTGTCCTGCACAGATTCTTCACCTCTACCACATGTCACACAAAAAGATTTGGGATGAACTGAATCTGCACCCTCACTTATCATCCATGTCTGACCTTACACATGGCCTTGTGTTCTCAAACAAATCCCCATAGCCACATTTCCTCTGCCTCCATAGGTTTATACATTGGTCACTATGCATATGTTCTGGGATAGGCTCAATCTGGACTCACCAGACTACATGTCTTTGTTCCATTGCTTCAAAGACCAATCTTTATGATCTCTATCAAATTCTTGGCACATTTCTTCTACAAAGTTGATGGTTCCACATTATCCTTCCAGAGTTTGATAAGGTGTTGAAGGGTTCTTAACCTGGTTCCACATCTCCTTAGTTGTTTTCTTTGCTTAATTCAGCCTAATAATTTGACTCTTCTGAAATGTTGACTTTTTTGGCCAGGAAGTGCATATTACATTTAATGCACTGAAAGTGAATTTGTTGCTGTGTTTCTGTGCAGAAGCAGTTGTTGGAGATGCAGGAAAAATCCAAGCAGGCTATCCAGGACAGAGAGAAAGAACTTCAGAAGTTAAAAAAAGCTGTGGAGACTCACAAGGTGAGTTTTCATCTGGAAGAGCAGTTTCAGGATCACCCAGACTGTTGTCATCTAAATATTGTGTTATTGGCAGTTAAAAAGTGGAATGAGGAAGATCCCATATATCTCTGTGCCCTAACAGCATTCTGCACAAACAGCAATGCAGGAAATTGTAAAATTTTTTACTGAGCTGATCAAAGCAATTGAAAACAGACAACATGAGGTGGCACAGCTGATCAGAGATCAAGAGATGGCAGCTGTTAGTCAAGCTGAAGATGTCATTAAGCAATTGCAACAGGAGATTGTCGAGATGAAGACGAGAGATTCTGAGCTAGAGAAGCTTTCATGCACTGAGAATCCCATCCAATACCTCCAGGTACTAGCACTGAGACATACTTGCATGAATTAGCTTTTAATAGATCAATTTGAGAGAAAGTAATTAATAAGATTAGTATGTTGTTAATTTTCATCAAGGCCGTTGGTTGTTGTGTTCCAGGTGCATACTACTTTATCCAAGTTAATCCATAGACATTGTTTCCTGTCTCTATGTAGAGTTTTCAGTCTGTCCCAGCTGCTCCTGGATCTGCAAATTTCACCACCACCACAGAAAGTTTTTCTTTAACTTTTGAGAAAGTACTGAAGTCTGTGTCTCAACTGAAAGACAAACTAGAAAAATTTTTCAACAGCGAGTTTAAGAACATATCACCTGAAGGTAAACTGTCTCTTAATTGCCTCTGATTGCCATGTGTAAGACCAAGCTTTTTTTAAACACAGTAATTGTACTAATGGCACTTAAACTAAATTTGTTTTTGTCTGTCCCAAGTAGCTTCAAAAATTAGCTTTTTCTTGTTACTACAGTGTGGAAATTACCATTCATGCTGAATCTCTCCTACTGCGAATATCCTGGGACTCAAGCCATTTATCCCAGTTCCACATCAGAGTTACAAATCCTGTTTTATATGTTTGATTAAATTGTTGCATGTTTTCTGTTTTCTGTTTTCAGAATATCTTTGATAAACTCTGGTCTGAATCAATTTAATGCCCACTATTCATATAATTCTTGTAGGGCAGGTGACATAAATGCAGTGCCTTTATCTGTCTGTATCTCTTTATACACTGTGTGCAGAAATGTTGCAAAGAGGCCTTGCTTCCATAGTATGACATAGTGGAGTCCACTATACCTGGCACAAAGCAATGCCATGAGGACTCCAAAGTCTATGTAGAGGGCAATTCTTTCAAAGTATTTTTAGAAGTTAAGTTTAGCCTTTATTTGTTACATATACATTACTGTGAAATTCTTTATCCTTTGCATATCCCAGCTCTTGTTAGTGCGGTGGGGTCATAGCCATTTTTATGGCGCCCCTGGAGCAGACAGCATTAAGGGCCTTGCTCAAGGACCCGACAGCGGTAACCTGGCAGAGCTGGGGCTCGAACCGCCGACCTTCTCATGAGTAACTCAGGGCCTTAACATGCTGAGTCACCATTGACACTAGGAACTCAACATTAGGCTAAACAAAAAATTACTTGGGCAAAAGGAGTGACACTTCAGGACCTCTGCACCTACAGATGGTATTCCCCTCTTCTTCCACTAGCACCTCTGGCCATCACACATGAGCCAGTCAAGCATATTTTAGACTTACGGAACAGTTATGGTAAGCAGCAGGACCTTATTAAATTAGTTGGTTTTCTGCCTAAAGAGAGATGCGTTTGTGATGTGATCAATCTGCTACTGTGGTCCACAACCGAGGGGGAGAACTAAGGAAGCTTCTAGACGTAACCTTTTGAAACGAGTTTCCGTTGTGTCAGTGCGAAAATTGGTGTACGGCTCCCAGAACTGAACACAGTCTTTGAACATCACACAGCACTTCGTACATTATTTATTAAAGTCCTATTTACCTCTAGGTGTCCTTAACTGTCACTTGACCTCATGTAGACTTGCCTCCATAATTTTAATAAAATAATAAAAGTAAATCCAGCATCACTTTTACCTCATCCAAAAAACTTATTAAAAGATGATACACTTTTAAAAGTGTATTATCCAAGTCATTAAATTGGACAATAGCACAGACTGTGTTTGGTCACATCATGTTTACGTTTATCAAAACCTTTTCTGCAAATTAGTCCTACCACTCAATTGATTTAATGTGCATTCTGAATACTTTAAGACGGGAAAATTTAATAGTAAATGAAGTGTCTAATGTCTCACAGCTCATACCAGTGAAGATGCAGAGGAATCGGAGTCTATACTTGCCTGGGAAAAGAAGCTGACAATGGAGGAGGAGAGAAAGGCCAAGAGCTGGCACCTGCCCCCTACTTATTTCTGTGGTACTAGGAGAGATTCAGAAATCAAGTCTGACAGTCTAGAGGACTTTGAAACAGAGCTACAAAAGGTAAAAGCAAACAAAGTCGCAGATTTGAATTTTATAGAGCTCTGGACAAAAGTACAGGAGCTATTGGCGGAGTTCATAAAATGTGAAGAATTTGTTAAATGTAACAGAGACAAGACTAGTTGTAGCCTCTTTTTGGGACCTATACACAAGATCAGCAGCCCTATGTGGGCCTACACATCAATATGCTATAAATTTGGAGGGTTTCCTTAAATATGGAGAAAATGGTTAAATGCATCCTCTCCAGTTTTCTCCATATTTATGGAAATATTGTTATAATATGGAAATAATATATAACATATTTAGTGTTATTACATAAGATCCAAAGACAATCTTTGTACCCTGGTGGTGTACTGTATAACGTTCATAGAAACTTAAACAAAGGTGATGCCTCACTTTTTCTAAAGTTGGGATAACTTTCAGAAAAGTCATTAAATTTCAGGTCGAGGGGTTTCAACTTTGCTGCAAAACATAGCTGCAGGTCATTTCTGACCCTGAAGATAGCACGAGGATTATAGCTTAATGGTTCTCAAATAGTTTATCCTGCAATAATAAATCCTAAATGCACTACACTCAAGAAACAACATATGCTGTTGGTAATCATCTTTCATAGTTATGTCACAATATTTTATGTTTTTAGTAGGCTTTATAAAAGCATTTTTCCAGAGAGAAATAAACTGGCAAGAGGAAACAAATGAGAGCTGCTTTGAACAGGCTGAGAGCTGTCCTGTTGAAAGCTGAAACACTAAACGGGCAGCACCAATCATGTTTGTTTATTTTTTTAAGAGCAGGCATGATTTTCTGCAGACAAAACATTGAATATGTAGTCTATTTTTTGGTGACAGAAATGTTCAACAGCATGCCTAGAATCATGCTGTCATGTAAATTCAAATGTAATTTCTATGATTTTATTGATTGAGATGCATGAGTTTAGCTACTATCATCAAATTTAATTAAATATAAACCAGTAACTTCCTTTTGGTTTCTTGTTTTTAGATTGTGGTAGAGCCTGGTGAAAAAGATGAGGAGATACTTTTTAAGCACTGGGCAAAACTATTTAGATGGGACCGTGATCTTGACCAGTGGAAAGAGCGTGGAGTTGGTGATATGAACATCCTCTTTCATCCGGTGAAAAAGTACTACCACATCCTGATGAGGCATGACAATACTTTAAAGGTGTGTGCTAACCACATCATCACTAAAGACATGGAGATAATAGGCATGACCATGTCTGCTAATGCATTGGCTTGGATGGCCATTGACTACTCAGGTCAGAACACTACTATGTTCTGCAATTAATCCCATTACTTTTGGTTCAATGTTTTGTCAAGGTTGAAATTTAAACCTCTTGTCTGTACAAAATTTTTACTTTTTATCAAACAGGGGGCAATGCCAAGCTGGAGCATCTTGCTGTCAAATTCAAGACACCAGAACTTGCTGAATCCTTCAGGAAAATCTTCACAGATTGTCAGAGGTGCATGCCTCAAGTAAATTTAGCCTAGTGTAAAGGCATGAACATTTCCAAGCAAACCAAGCAACCCAGTTGTATTTTTCACTATAACTGCTGTCTCTGAGTAAATCACACGTTCACAAACGTTTTGCCGATATCTTCCCTAAAGTTGCAGAAAAATTCAGAGCTTTGTGCACTGGCGAGAAAGGATTTGGTTACCAGAATGCAATTTTTTACAAAATTATCCCTGATTTCATATTCAGTGAGATCTGTGGTCACAATCATTTTAGGGCCACATTACATTGAAAATTTACAAGATATTGAACATGTGTAGACATTACAATATATGTTAATACATCAATCTGCTTTTTTTTTTTTTTTTTTTTTTTAGGGGTGGTGATATAACCAACCATGATGGCTCAGGTGGAACGAATATCGATGGGGAAAAGTAAACTGTAACCAGTAATAAAATCACTTGAGTAAAGTAAAGATAAGTGAAAACTTTACTTAAGTACAAATGTACTTAGTTACCTTGCACCTCTGTATACAGTAAGTGACATTACAGAATTAAAATATGCTAGTAACAGGGTTTAAGATCTAGGCTAATATTAGCCATTGGAATTATGTGTAACTGACAAACACATTTTTACAAGGAATGTACAATTGTTTCATTAATATTTATTGTTGCTGTAGTTAATATTATTACCAGGGTTAAAATGTTGAGCTGGAGGAAGTTGCACAATGTTGATACTATTTAATAAATATGGTAAATAGTTAAAAGGAAAAGGTGGTGATTGATTTATTAAATATTGAACAGTTATTAAATATATTAACTTGTTGGTAAAATAAAATAAACCATATCTGATCAAACACTGCAGACTAAAGACTGGCCTTTTTAACTGCCAATGGCATGTGTCCACTTTTATTCTTCAGGTAATGTCTTGGCCAAGAGCTGTGTGTGACAGTTAAGTGATGTTAAATTAATTTAGTAAAGCACTACAGGGTGGGCCATTTATATGGATGCACCTTAATAAAATGGGAATGGTTGGTGATATTAACGTCCTGTTTGTGGCACATTAGTATATGTGAGGGGGCAAACCTTTCAAGATGGGTGGTGACCATGGTGGCCATTTGGAAGTCGGCCATCTTGGATCCAACTTTTGTTTTTTCAATAGGAAGAGGGTCATGTGACACATCAAACTTATTGGGAATTTCACAAGAAAAACAATGGTGTGCTTGGTTTTAACGTAACTTTATTCTTTCATGAGTTATTTACAAGTTTCTCTTTGTTCACAGCCATTGACATGTCGAGGTTAACACGTGATGAGCGGATCGAAATTGTGTTGATATCTGGTGAACGCAGTAACCGGGTCATTGCAGATCATACATATAAGCAATAAACAACACCCAATTAATTGTACAAATCATAGAAAAATTTTTTTTTCAAAAGCACAAGATCAGATAATACAAAACAAGTTCAACAGCGACATCATTACGATACATTACTGAGAAGCACTAATGTCTGAGAGCAGTGCTGGTCATTATCTCCCAACATCAGGATGTAGGGGTTCGGCCTTGACACTTCAGCCTGCTGGAGATATTCCATAGTGTTCGTTCCAACCTTAGAAAGAAGGAAAATAAAGAAAGTAAAGTAAAAGTTTATGGAAAAACCGAGAGGGTTGGCTAGTATGCATATTTGTAAGAAGATTAGTGTTTTGCAACACCTCAGCTTTTTATATATATGTCACGGCTGGTCCGTGTGAGGCAGGTTTGGAGGACCCAAAAGCAGACACAATAGGTTGGATTCAATATAACGGAGTTTAATTCAAAATGAGGAGGTGGAACAGAGAGAGAGAGATGATCAAAAAGAAACCAGTACTTGGGGTGCTGTCTGAAAAGAGCTGTGGCGTGGCTTGGTTGTGGCGGTGGATGAGAGACATAGAGCACTGAACGCACAGGTTGAGCAAGCACGGCAGAGGAGTGAGCGTGGCTGTGTGGAGAGGTGAGGGCTTTGGTGCACATGTAAAATCCGATGTGCAGTTTGAGGGAGAGATTGGAGTCTCAGTAATCCTGAGGATAAAGGCAGGGCCGGAGTCAAAAACAGAAGCAAAGGTTCAAAGCCGGGTTATCAATCAACGTAGTGAACAGTTCCAACTCGTGAAGCTAAGGATATAACCAGAAGAGAAAGAAGGGTCAATAACATGAAAGGTAAAAAGGTATTATTTTCACAAAACACTAGACACAAAAAAACACTAGGCTTGTGGCACGCAATAATTCGGCACTGGATGGTTGTTTGTGGCTGGTTTAAATAGGGAGAAAGTGACGAATGAAATGCAGAGCAGGTGCGCTCATGCCGGTGAATGAGGCGGCAAAACAGAAGCCGTGGGATAGAATGTGGAGAGGAGTTGCAGGTGATCATGGCTTGGTTTGAGCGGAGGGCGTGACATGGCGTACTGTTACAATATATGGTTGCTAACACTAGCAACCTAGGTAAATGCTAGCATCATGCTGGCACTACAGTTAACAGTTTAGCTTTCATTCATCACTTCACCATCTTCATACACCCTGCAAGCATTCTACAAAAGAAAGCTAAAAAGCTCAGACATTTTTGCAGTTTCTTTCATACACATGTGGGTTTCTTTGGTTTGGCTAGTTAGCAGCCATTGTCAGATAAACTAGCATGCTATAGCACAGACCAGGCTGAAAGTTTGAGTGTAACATGGTAACAGTTATACATGTTACATACAGTGAACAAATTCAGTCATAGGTGAGTGAAATTGTGTATACAGACCTTATATTTAACATTTACATTTCCTCTTAAATGCGTGAGGAGGAAGACCAAAAAAACGACACGAAGCTGACACAGCCACTGAATACACCGGTGAACTTCGGGGGCGGGGCGGTCTTGTCTGTGATGTTAGCTGTCGCTAGCTAACCCAACTCCAACCCAGCAAGTTGGGTTAAACAAAAAGTACCCAATTCCCTGTAAATAACCCAGAAAAATTACCCAACAGAGGCAACCCAGCATTTTTGTTCAGTGTGAATCCTAAATATGATTAAAAAAAACTAAATTAATTTAGAGATTATTTTTAAATTTAAAAATTGGAACACATGTATACACACCTATAAAGCGTTCCCACAACACACACACACACACACACACACACACACACACACACACACACACACACACACACACACACACACACACACACACACACACACACACACACACACTTTGGCCTCTTCCTGATTTTTAGACAGTGTAAAATCTAAAATTCAGCAAATAAAAAAAATAGTTTTCTTTTTAATAAAGACAAACGCCATATTTGACTGGCCCCATATACTGTAGGTTAATTTTGTTCCTTGCAAATTTTTTTATGATTTCTCTAAGTGATGAAAAAAACTAACTAGAAGTATGGTACCACGATGGATCAGGCAGTTCTGAAGGGCAAAAATGGTCAGGATCAGTAACTTCCTGATTAATATTCCATCACCTTGTGACTGCTATAGGTGTGGTTCATTGCGGCCATCCATATAGATTACCTGAACTAAAAAATATGTGGTTTGGGATGATCTCAGGGCATTGCTTAACATCAAGGAAGTGCTTAGAGTAGCATAGTGGTCTTGGCCCCGAGGCAAATAGGTTGGTCTGGTTTGTGTTGACTATAGATTAGTCAATGTAGTGTCTAGATTTGAAACCTCTCATCAAATTCTGTCAGAAATTACTAATTTTATTTTGACACTGGACTTGACTAAAGAATATATCTAAAAATAATAATAATTAAAAACATCTCTGATATCTCCCCCCACCCCCCAAAATTAAGCCTTTGCCATGCTGTGGCCTTATTGTCTCCAGTGTTGGAGGAAGAAAAACACCTGGTGTTGAACATCACTTGCAAGACAAAATCATAATCCGCTCGAGTTGCTTCTCTGTATGAAAATTAACAACAGGCAGATGGGATAAGGTGCTGGACTACTTGATTAGAAGCTCCCAACTTGGTACCACCAAGCTGTTATGGTTGGTCCCTTAATCAAGGCCCTTAACCCTCAACTGCTCATACTGTATGTGAAACCAAAAAAAAAAAAAAAAACTTAAGACACTCTGGATAATGCCATAAGCATAAAATGGAATGTAGATCACTTGTTGTTATCTGGTGCTTCAGTCATTTAAGTCTAAGGTTGTTCAGCGACTGTGGCAGATTTGTCTATATTGTCTGGATTATCCTTGGTGACCAAATCTATTACACACTGCTTGCAAGATTTTTTATACATTTATTTAATTAACACATTAAACACACATGTTAATATGTCTTTTCTGGTCATGACATTAGACTTGTATAACATGATGCCAAAATGAGTTTGACATCCCTGACCTAACTGAATAACAACACTAAATGAAAGTGAGACCTGAACCTCTGACAATCTGTAAATATTTTCCTGAAGGATTCAGCAAATCAAACCTCTATGTGTACAGACATATTCAAGGGTTTCGTCTTGATGTCCTTGGAGATAACTTCAAGGTTAGCTGAGAATGGGAAATCATCACACACACACACACACACACACACACACACGCACACGCACACCATTTAAAAATGAAGTGAAATATCCTTTTTTATATTTTGATAACTACAGCTTATAGCTCTTAAAAAGTAAAAAAAAAACATTGTGGTTAAACTCAAATTATCAAAGATTTTTCATTCTTGCTTTATTAATTTACTTGTAGCATAAGAAATTTAATTTATTATTTGTTGTCACCTTTACCTTTACAAATCTATAAATGTTTGTTTTGAAAATGTGCGACACAACTGCTGCAGGATTTATGTGGAAGAAAATCATTTCTCAAAATGGGAACACAAACAAACAGGATTTGTGCAGAGTGTTCCATAAATAACCTTCCACTGCACTTTGAAAGACTTACAGAAACATATGCCTACCTTTCTTTATATTCACAGAAACTGGGTGTGACGACCCTGAAGTCTCGCCAGATCCAACTGGGAAGAGTGTGGCTGATCCTGATTGGCCATCCTGTGATTAATTGCAAATGGGTAGCCTATAAAAGACACTGTGGGGGTTAACTAGAGGTAGACTTGGTGGGGAGGGAGTCTCAGGAGTGGTTTCTTTAAGTTTAATATGTAAACTTTTGTTGACTCTTTAAATTAGTTGGTTTCTTTTTTTTTGTTGTTGTTGTGGTGCATTTCCTATAACATGTAGTTTGTTTTGGTTGTGATTATATGTATATTTTCCTTTACCCCTAGACTTATGTTTATTATTTTGATCGCTGTATCCGTATAATTAAATAAATAATTTGCATTGATTATACGTTTTGGTTTGACTCCTCTTTTATGTTGCGACCCTAAACGAGCGGGTTGTGACATAAAATTGGGCGCTCGTCCGGATGCTACATGTGTGAGTAAATGCACAGAAATTTTGTGTGTTTGCTTGTGTAAATGAGTAGACTTCAGTAGTTAGAGTGTCCTCAGCTGGATTTATAATCCTTCCATCGAGGCACTGTTTGTTATTTTTCCTTTGTTATTTTTGAAGGCTATTCTGGACGGAGGTTTTAAATCTCTGTCGGGGGTACGCTTCGGGCTTTTGGTTTGAAATGCCAATTGTCTTCGAGTTCAGCGTTTAAACGCCGCCCCGAGTCCGGTACACCTTTGAAGACTAGATAGGTTAGTTGGTTTTGTTTGTAGTTATTGGAGTCTCTCATTTTTCATAAGGTAACATTTTTTTTGTATGTGTGGTCTGTCTACCCGAGATCAAGATAATTTAACAAATGACTTAAGTCTTTATTTATCTTGTAACGGTGAGTTTTCTCTCTCAGAGTCGGTTTGTTGTGACGGTCCCTGGCGAAGTGTTTGATGGGATCTGTATTTTTTTTTTACGCTCTG
The DNA here is from genome assembly GCA_030347435.1 of Clarias fuscus. Lineage (NCBI taxonomy): Eukaryota > Metazoa > Chordata > Actinopteri > Siluriformes > Clariidae > Clarias > Clarias fuscus. The sequence goes on from CM059205.1 coordinate 35,212,886, forward strand.
GTTACACGTGTGCTCGCGTTGTTGTGTGTAGGCTCTGTTGTCTCTTCTAGTAAGCATGTCGTCATCCTCAGTAGTTGAGGATTTTCTTGCATTTCCTTCAGAGATATTATTGGAGAGGTGCACGAAGGAAGAGCTTGTGCAGATTGCCGAACAATTTGATGTTGAGATAACGAGCAGTGATAAGAAGCTGAAGGAAACGCTGATTAATGTTATGAAGAGCGCACTTTCTGAGCGAGGCGTTTTAGAGGTAAGAGCTCAACCTATTAACCCTGAGGAGTGTTTATCCCCCACTATCTGTGATGACGATCAAAATACAAAGCTTAGTGAGATGGCTTTACAAGAGAAACAGGTGTGTACTGATCCGGAAAAACTTCGTGCTGAACGTGATGTTCGTGCTTTAAAAGAAAAAGAGTTAGAGAATGACTTTGAAATAAAGAGGCTACAACAGCAGTTAGAGTTACGTAAAATAGAATTAGAATTTCAAAAGGAAAGAGAGGAGAGAGAGTTTCAGCTGCGGAAACTTGAACTAGAGCTGAAAGTTAAAACCGATCCACCTGCTGTTCAAGTGTCATCCGTTGAGTCCGTGGTTGCTGTGCCTGTGTTCGACGTTTATAAAAACATTAGGCTTGTCCCGCCGTTTTTGGAGAAAGAGGTAGAGAAGTATTTCCAACACTTTGAACGCGTTGCAGAGTCTTTAAAATGGCCAAGGGAATTTTGGACTTTATTATTACAATGTGTGTTGGTAGGGAGAGCACAAGAGGTGTATTCTGCATTAACAACTGAGCAAAGCGCTGATTATGAGATTGTAAAATCTGCTATATTGCATGCTTATGAATTGGCACCGGAGGCATACCGCCAGAAGTTTAGGACTCATTTTAAGTCTGAGAAGTGTACTTATCTTGAGTTTGCTAGAGAAAAAGAGAATTTGTTTGATCGTTGGTGTTCCTCTGTAAAAATTATCAACAAGGAACAGCTTAGGGAGCTTATTCTTATAGAGGAGTTTAAAAGTTGCGTTCCAAATGCTGTTGCTATGTATCTCAATGAACATAAGGTGACTAAGTTGTCTGATGCTGCTCTTATGGCAGATGAATTTGTTCTCACTCATCAAGGAACTGCTCACATAAGTGAATTGAACAGATCAAAGCTGAGTGTTTTAGGTAAAAATAAAAAGATGGTCGCACGTCAGAATGTTGTATCCACTTCTGCTGACAAACCCTCATTTACACGCATAAAAGGAGAATTGGTTTGCTTCTATTGTAGGAAACCAGGACATAAAATATCAGACTGTGTTGTACTTAAAAAGAAAGATAAAGCTGTTAAACCTGTTGGGTTAATTTCTACCTTAAGTTCGAATCTTAGTCCTGACAAGCAAGTTGGGCAGAGGAACATCCCTGAAATGGAGAATGGTAAAAATGGTGTTGACTTTGGGCCATTTCTCACTGATGGAAGCGTTTCTTTACCTGGTTGTGATGAAAGGGTGCCTGTTCGTATCCTTAGAGATACTGGGGCTGGGCAGTCATTTTTGATTGAGGGACTTTTGCCTTTGTCTGAACGTACTGCCATTGGATCTCATGTGCTGGTTAGAGGGCTTGAAATGGACTACCTGGAAGTTCCTTTACACCGTGTTCACCTTAACTCCAAACTTGTGACCGGTGAGGTGGTTGTAGGAATTCGTGAAATGCTTCCTATTCCTGGTGTTACTTTTATACTTGGAAATGACTTGGCTGGAGGTGATGTTTGGGAGAAGCCAGATGGTGGAGTTTCACCTATAGTTACTTCTATTCTAGAGCGATCAGGTGGATCTTCTGACTGTCCTAACTTATTTCCAGCTTGTGCAATAACTCGGGCGATGGCCAAGAGGAAGGTGCAAGATGAAATGGATGTTCTTAGTGACACTTTTATTTCATCTATAAATTCTCAACCAGAGCCTGATACTATGTGTACTGCAGAAAAAGATGACATTACTGTACATAAGTTAAAATGTGCTGGTGATCAGATTGATAAGTCTGTTTTCGTGTCTGAAAGACCATTTATATGTGATGACCAACCTAATATTTGTTCTTTGTCCCCACTTTATAAGGTGACTCGAGCTGAATTGATTAACGCACAGCATGCAGATAAAACTCTTCAAGAAATGTATTCCTTAGCTGATGCTGGACATGAAAATAAAACTTTGTCTCCCTTCTACTATCTTCAAGATGGATTGCTTTGCAGACAACCTATGAATTCTGATTCTTCACTCGCTCCTAGGATCCAAGTTGTAGTTTCTATAGTCTTTCGTCAGGCTGTTTTACAACTAGCACACCAGGGCCTTGTTGGTCATATGGGGGTACGGAAGACGTATGATAGAATTTTGAGGAAGTTTTATTGGCCTAGAATTAAGAGAGATGTGGTTAACTTTATAAAATCTTGCCACATTTGCCAAATGACGGGAAAACCAAATCAAAAGGTTCCATTGGCCCCTTTACAACCTATTTCTGTAGTTGCCACTCCATTTGAACATTTGATTGTTGATTGTGTTGGTCCTTTACCCCGATCAAAGGCGGGGCATGTCTTTTTGCTTACTGTAATGTGCCAGTCTACACGTTATCCGGCAGCCTATCCGCTGAGATCGATTACCACAAAATCAATTTTAAAGGCTTTAACGAGTTTCATGTCTGTTTTTGGCATTCCAAAAACCATTCAATCTGATCAGGGCTCAAATTTTATGTCTCGACAGTTTTCAAAAGTCATGCAACAACTCAAGGTTAAACACAACATCTCAAGTGCTTACCATCCTCAGAGCCAAGGAGGATTGGAAAGATTCCATCAGACTCTTAAGTCACTCTTAAGGTCGTATTGTGTTGAACTTGATTGTGACTGGGAGGACGGACTTCCTTGGATGCTGTTAGCTATTCGTGAGGTTGTGCAAGAAAGCACAGGTTTCAGTCCAAATGAGTTAGTTTTTGGACATACTGTCAGAGGCCCTATTGCTGTTTTGGCAGATGAATGGAAAATGTCTGAGCCGCCTGAGAATGTATTAGACTACGTGAGTAGTTTTCGTTACCGACTATATGAAGCCAGAGCTATCGCTCTACGAAAACTGGGTAAGTCTCAGGAAAAGATGCGGAGGTTGTTTGATCGTAAGGTTGAGTCCCGAAGTTTTCAGGTAGGGGATCAAGTGCTTGCTTTATTACCTGTAGTGAATAGTCCATTCCAGGCCAGGTTTACTGGACCTTATACGATAGCGAAGTGCTATCCTAATAACAACTACCTTTTAAACACGCCTGATCGTCGTAAGAAAGTTCAGGTTTGTCATGTTAATTTATTGAAGGCTTATGTAACTCCTGTAACGTCTCTGCTGGTTGATGTGGTTGGTGACCTGGTAGATCCAAGTGTCTCGGAAACGCCTATAGAGATGTCTGGTGTTCTGGAGGGGGAAAATGGTCCTTCTCGTAATATAGTGGAAGGACGACTTAATAACTCTGATATTCTTGCAAATTTGTCTGATTATTTGCCTCATTTGTGTGAAAGAGAGAAGACCGATATAATTAACTTGATAAGTTCATTCTCCTCACTTTTTTCTGATGTTCCTACCCGAACTCATGTCATTGAACATGACATTGATGTTGGGATAGCTAAACCTGTAAAACAACATCCATATCGAGTAAACCCTATAAAAAGGAAGTTACTTCAGAAAGAGGTGGATTATTTACTTGCTCATAATTTAGCAGAACCAAGTTTTAGTTCTTGGAGCTCTCCTTGCATTCTAGTGAATAAACCTGACAATTCTTACCGTTTTTGTACTGATTACAGGAAGCTTAATTCTTTCACAAAGCCTGATTGTTATCCTCTACCCAGAATTGATGACTGCGTTGATCGTGTGGGTTCTGCACAGTTTGTCAGCAAGTTCGATCTCCTAAAGGGATATTGGCAAGTGCCGTTAACATCTCGTGCTAAGGAACTATCTGCTTTTGTTACACCTGATAGTTTCTTACAGTATACCGTTATGCCCTTTGGAGTTCGAAACGCTCCCGCTACCTTTCAGCGTTTAGTCAGTCGAGTGTTGTCTGGGTTGACGGGTTGTGAAGCCTACCTGGATGATATTGTTTTGTACAGTTCTTCTTGGTCTGAACATCTCACACAAATTAGTGAACTTTTGGTTGAGGCAAATTTAACCATAAATCTTGCTAAGTGCGAATTTGGAAAGGCTACTGTGACTTATTTAGGGAAGGTGGTTGGTGGAGGATGTGTAAAACCTAACAACGCAAAGGTGGAAGCCATCTGTAATTTTCCCGCTCCCACTACGCGACGTGAGTTACGACGTTTTCTTGGGATGGTGGGATACTATAGAGGGTTTTGTAAAAACTTTGCAGATGTAGTTGCCCCTCTAACGGATCTATTGAGTCCGAAGAAGTCATTTGAATGGTCACAGCAGTGTCAATGTGCCTTTGATAATGCAAAAGCACTTTTAGCGAGTGCTCCTGTGTTGATGGCACCAAATTTTGAAAAACCATTTTTGCTTGCCATTGATGCTAGTGCCTATGGTGCGGGCGCGGTTCTTTTACAAGAAGACGCCAAAGGAATTGAACATCCGGTAAGCTATTTTTCAAAAAAATTCAATCGTTATCAACAAGCGTATTCTACAGTTGAAAAAGAGGCTTTAGCCCTAGTTTTAGCCATTCAACATTTCGAGGTTTACCTAACTTCACTCTGTGGTCCTATCATTGTTTATACTGACCATAACCCCTTGACTTTTCTGAATCAAATGCGTGGTAAGAATCAACGAATTATGAGATGGAGTCTTATTTTACAGCCCTTCCACCTGCATCTTAAACATATTCGTGGTAAAGACAACTTAGTTGCTGATGCTCTCTCGCGGCTGTAAGGTATCCCCGTGGTGTTGGGGTACATCTCTCTTTTCTTTCTCTTTCCTCTTTAGTAGTTTTTTTTGTTTTCAATCTCCCTCTTTTCTTCTCTAGTTTTCCTCTCTGATATTCTAGGGCCCAGGAGTCCGAGAGGGAAGTGGAGTGGGGTTTATGGAGATGAGTACTAAATTACAAAATGTTATTATTAAATTGGGTGTTTGTTTGGGTTTCTTTTTTATGTTTGTTTTGTCGGTTCTTTAGATAACCTCCTTTTGGAATGGGAGGTGTGACGACCCTGAAGTCTCGCCAGATCCAACTGGGAAGAGTGTGGCTGATCCTGATTGGCCATCCTGTGATTAATTGGAAATGGGTAGCCTATAAAAGACACTGTGGGGGTTAACTAGAGGTAGACTTGGTGGGGAGGGAGTCTCAGGAGTGGTTTCTTTAAGTTTAATATGTAAACTTTTGTTGACTCTTTAAATTAGTTGGTTTCTTTTTTTTTGTTGTTGTTGTGGTGCATTTCCTATAACATGTAGTTTGTTTTGGTTGTGATTATATGTATATTTTCCTTTACCCCTAGACTTATGTTTATTATTTTGATCGCTGTATCCGTATAATTAAATAAATAATTTGCATTGATTATACGTTTTGGTTTGACTCCTCTTTTATGTTGCGACCCTAAACGAGCGGGTTGTGACACTGGGGTTTCAGCAATTTATTTAAATTCTTTCTCTCTCTCTCTCTCTCTCTCTCTCTCTCTCTCTCTCTCTCTCTCTAATCATCTACTGTATACTGCTTTATCCTGTATACAGAGTCACAAGGAGTGGATCCTTATAGCACAAGGCCAAGTACACCCTGGATGGGGTGCCAATCCATCACAGGGCACGCACACACACACTCATTCAGACTACATGCAATTTGGGAATGCCAGTTAGTCTAATCTGCATGTTTTTGGAAAAAAACAAAAACAAAAAACAGAAAACCTGGTAAAAAACCACCATGCACATGGAGAAAATGCAAACTCCATGTACAAAGACCAAAAGCGGGAATCAACCTCGGACCCTGGAGGTGCAAGACGAAAGTACTAACCAAGCTCAAACGTTTGCGTAACTTGGAAGAATTTGCAAGATGTATACAAGATATATATTTGCAAGTTCATATGTAAGGCATAACAGAAAGACACAATCATCAAACAAATCATGACAAAAAAGAAAATGAGGAAATAATCCCTGTTTCAACTAAATGACTTCACATGACCACTATCCTTAAAGAAGAATTCATTTATATTAAAAGTGACATTGACAATTCAATGATATTCAGTCATATTTTCAAAATAAATACCAATGTTAAACAGTTTCTTTTAGGGTATGCAAACTTTTGAGCACAATTGTACTCACTTTTAACAATGTAAACATTCTAATTATCAGGTGGCAGTAGCGAGGAAAAACTGAGATGGCAAAAGGAAGAAACCCTGAGAGGAAACAGACTCCTGCTATCTGATATCAGACTTCCGGTGATATCAGATAGCAGGGACTGATTTGCGGTCATACTGTCTCATAGGAGGCTGGAAGTTTAGTAGAACAGGAGAGGTGTGTAAGTTAATATGAGAGTCCACTTTCATTATTGTAGGCTCAGGTACAAAACTGTTTGTCGGATTTTCAGTCCTGACCTATTAACTCACTCCAGTTACAAGCCATCAGTGTACAGCTATCTGCATCAGTCGAGTCCAAGACAATCTTCATGATCAAGTGGAATCGTCCTCAGTCAGTACATGAATCCCACGCAGACCACAAAAGGTCATGCTCAGCAACGAGCCATGGATGAGACCTCAAACCAACAGTGGGGAACCAGGCTGAGGGGGTCTAGATCAATGAAATCTCAGGAGTGCTATGTTTAGCTTGAGAGAGAGAGCGAGAGAAAGAGAGAGAGAGAGAGAGAGAGAGACTGTTATGCTAACAGTCAAATAATGTATAATCTCAATCTAAATTTTATGCAGAGTGCAAGCAGTGAATAACTAAGACAGTATAACTGAAAGGGAGAGCCAGAAGGAAACACAAACATGAGGGCTCCCTGGGAAGTATAGCAAGCAACCAGTCATCAACAAAGCTGAGTGATCAATGAGAGTAGCAAAGACAGCATCTAAACATACCAATTCACCGTGATACTCTATGTCCTTGAGACCCCCAGATCTGCACCATTACCAAATCTATTTCCAGAAGGATTGGCTAAATAAATAGGGTTTTAGCCTACACTTCAACACTGAGACTGTGTCTGAGTGCAGAACATTAATTGGATAGCTATTCCATAACTTTGGGTCTTTTTACGAAAATGATATTCTCTCTGCTGGAGTTCCAAAATTGTGTTCAGGCTCCTCTGCCGGTGCATCAAGGAAAACAAACCGGTTTGACACAGAGCAGGTGTGTTCTGGTGTGCCAGCCTTAGCATTAGCTGTGGCTGAGCGATTACTATATGCAGCTGTGTCATCACCCACTCACTCTACTGTGAGGGCTCTAATACTGGAGTTGGAGGATGGCTATCACCTATAGAAATATTGCTGCTCTCATGCTCACTAACCTTCTCTATGGTCTGATTCACTCCTCCAATGCTACAATGTTCTCAGTCAGAGTGTTAACTCAAACACCTCTTACAGATGAGGTTATTACTACTGACAGAGGGAGAATGACTCTGCATTCCACACTCCTGCACTTATAAGCTCTGTGTTGGCCATTATAAATATTTAACATACCTTTGTCAGGTTTTTTTAGCGGGCAATTTATGATGCGTTTTATCTGGGACACGTGGAAGGTGGGGTGAATGCGTCACATGGAAGAGGGGAGTAAGAGTCGTAACAGCACAATACCTTGGTTATTATGAAGGTGCCGATGAAACTAGGAGAGAGCTTGCGAGACAATGTCTTTAGGAGAATGTCCCTTGTGGTGAGCATGACTCTGTCTCCTACACGGTATTTGGGGGCTTTGGTGCGGTGGCGGTCCACCTGTCTCTTGTATGAGGAGACAGTTCGTAACGGGGTTCGTCTTGCGCGACGTCTGTTTGCAGTGGCGGACTAAGTGTTGGGCTGAGGTAGTCTCCACCTCTAATCCTTGTTCTGGGAAGAGCGGAAGTTGGTAGCCTAAGCAATACTGAAACGGGACCCCAGTCTGACACGACGTTCGTGAGGAGGCCATGGAGCCGAAATACGTAGAGGATGAGTAGCTCCGCAGTCCCCTTGGCGGATGGCAGCTCGGAAAGAGGAATGATATGCACGGATTTGGAAAAGCGGTCAACAATGGTCATGATACAGTTGTTGCCTTCAGATGAAGGTCGACCAGTGACAAAGTCTACAGAGATGTGAGACCAAGGATGTTGAGGAACCGATAGGGATCTCTGAAGCCAGTCAGTTGTCTCTCTTACAACGGGCGCAGATGTCGCAGGCCACCCGAATCTGGACACTCCACTCCCCAATGTGGACCACCAGAATCGTTGCTGGATGATGAAGTGAGTTTGGGCGGCGCCCGGATGGCAGGACAGTCTGTCCATTGCTTTGTCCGGGCTCTTTGGCTAGAGCCTACTGAACCCTGGTCTCTATGTCCAGATCCATAGTTGTGATGAGATAATGGGACGGGAGGATGGTGTTGCATGGCGTAGGGTCCTGGGAGAGAGAAAACTGGCGTGAAAGAGCGTCTGGCTTAAAATTCTTGTAGCCCGGCCGGTAAGACAGGATAAATTGAATCTGAAGAATAATAATGACCAGATTCCTATGGTTGGTCCACACAAGAAACAGGAGCTCAATCCCCTCCAGCCAATGACTCCACTCCTCCAGAGCTAGCTTGATGGCCAAAAGTTCACGGTTCCCTACGTCCCCTAGTTTCTCTGAGCTGGGGATAGGCGACGGGAGTAGAATGCACAAGGATGCATCTTGTTGTCCTGGGTGGACCTTTGGGAAAGAATACCCCCAACGCCGGTATTGGAGGCGTCAACCTCAACCACAAACTGGCGAGACGGGTCAGGAATCGTGAGGATAGGAGCACAGGTGAACCTTTTCTTCAGCTCAGCAAAGGCTTGATCCGCCTCCTTATTTCAGCAGAACCGAGTTTTGGCGGAGGTTAGCGAGGTCAGAGGCGTAGCGACAGAGCTGTATCCTCAGATGAAGCATAGGTGTTGGCATAACCAAGGAACCATTGGAGGTCTCGCTATGAGGCTGGTGTGGGCAAGTTGGTGACTGCCTGGATCTTGGGTGATTCCATTTCTAGCCTGGACGGGGAAATGACAAAACCCAGGTAGGTAGTGGAGGATGTGTGGAACTCGCACTTCTCTGCCTTGACGTAGAGGTTATTCTCCAAGAGTCTCTGAAGAACTTGACAAACATGGTACCGGTGTTCCTCCAGGCCTTGAGAGAAAATTAAAATGTCGTCTAAGTATGCGAACATGAAGGCATTAAGGAAGTCACGGAGGATGTCATTAATGAGGGATTGGAAGACAGCAGGGCATTGGTCAGACTAAAGGGAATCACCAAATATTTGTATTGTCCTGTAGGTGTGGTAAAGGCTGTCTTCCACTCGTCGCCCTCACGGACACGTACAAGGTGATAAGCATTGGAGTCGATGCGGGGGAAGTGACGTGGCTCAGGTTTTGCTGAAAACCTGCTTGAAATCATGATAATGAGAGGGAACTTTGGAAATATCCGGGGTGTCTGAAGAACCAGAGCAGAACCAGAGAACCAGAGAACCGGAGAACCAGAGCAGCGTGTGATTTATTGATAACAAAAAGGCAAATTTTCTCAGAATGATTCCACAATGTTCTTAGAGAGAGTGGAAGAGTTCTGTGAGTGATGGCCAGTAGGCGACTTCCATCCAGGGCTCAAACTGCCAATGAGTGCATGAATGGGATGAGATTGGTCGCCGATAATTATTGTAACGTAGAGTAGGGGTAAGACTGAGAGTTTGTCGGAAGGAGTGCCCTCCAGAGCTCCCAGTCTGACTAGAGGGCGCCTCCTTTTAACGGGCAGTTCTTTAGGCATGTGACCTGAACCCCCACAGTAGAAGCAGGCCCTCTCCAGGCAGCGGCATCTCTCCTCATCAGAAATTCAGGTTCTGCCCAGCTGCATGGGCTCCTCCTGATTAGTCAGTGTTGGGGGAGAGGATGGGTGGGATGTCCTGGGGGTGTCCGTGATCATGGTGCTGCATCTAGGCGGTGACGTCCTTGAGTGTCTGTCTGGTGTTGACAAGCTCCTCCTGATGCTTACCAAGGAGAGCGCCTTGATTCTCCAGCGCTGCTCTTGGCTGCAGAGGTGGATCCAGACACAGGTGCAGAGGCAGAGCGTTGTCGAATCGTTGTCGAGGAGGAGGAGCGTGGGGTCAAAGCCGTGAGATCTGTCAGCATAGCACCGATGTAATAGCATGAAGAAAAATCATAGTCAAGAGAGCGCTTGTGTTGGGTCAAAAGCCGTTAAATTAGTGAGCGTGGGGTCAGCGCCAAAAGAGGAAGAAAAGCCGTAGTCGAGAGAGCGCGCTTGTTGGGTCGAGAGCCGTTAAGTCCATGATTGTGGTGTCAGTGACGAGACGTGTAGACAAGCCGTAGTAGATAGAGCGCGAGTGTTGGGTCAAAACAGGGAAATCCATCAGCGAGGCAAACATATCCGAATTGTGAGGCAAAAAGGGGAAAAATGAGAAACAAGATAAACTTTGGTAAAGTGAGCACTATGAAAATAAACGCGAGAGAATTGGGTAGGGCACTCAATAATCTGGCAAAGAAATGGTGTGCTGCTCTTCCTTATGAACTCAAAAAAAATCAGCGCCGGATGAGAAACCGGTGTGCAGGTGGGGCGGTCCGGGGGCGTGGGAAGTGACATGACAGCTTGGGAAAACAAGCCCACGTTGTGAAGAGCATGACAGTGTGGGAACGGAAATGTCAAGGGGAGGAAGCGGGCTTTGAATAGCGTGAGAGTGCTGAAAGCGTGACGAGTGCACTTTATTTAAGCATTAACCAGTCCTCACTCTATCACCTGCAGCTGGTTCAGAATGCTGCAGCATGTCTTTTAACAGGTACCACTAAGCATCCACATATCATTCCAGATTTTTTCTCCCTTCACTGTCTACCAGTACATCATAGAGTAGAGTATAAAATTTTACTATTTGTTTTTAATGCTTTGTGGTATGGCACCAACATGATCTTATCCAGTGGCACACCCCTAGCCATACTTTGAAATCCTCTGACAGCATACTATTGAAAGTACCTAGAACAAGATATAAATCATGGGATGATTGTGCTTTTCCAGTGGCAGCTACACAACTCTGGAATTCTCTCCCTTCTGATCTTACCTCTGAAAGGACATTCTTCACATTCTATGTCAAAGTAAAGACATATTTATTCAGTAAAGCTTACATTATGTAGTAGTGTGCTTACGCTTTCCAACTTGCCTTATAATTTGATCAATTGTGGTGCTGTTATTGTTTTATCTCCTGATACATATATGTGTGTCCTTTTGTCTTTTTAAGATTTAATTTTGTTATTTTAGTCTACATTTGGAATTTTGCACTTATTTCGCCACCTACGAACAACTTGGTAGTTGATAGGTGCTATATAAATAAATATTGATTGATTGATGTTTACCTTAATGAAGAGCTGTGTGGTCACCACCAACACAATCAGAGGTTCCTCCTCACTGTAAAAACTGAGATTGGGGTGAAGTAATATTTAATAAAAAAATTTAATTAACATTTACACAAATAAAAAGAGTGCAGGTAGTTTTAAACAACATTAAGCTTAATTCAGCAAATTTGAATAAACATTTAATTTATTTTACTCAATTTTTGTTGAAAATTATTTGACCAAATATATTGAGTAGAAATTAAGTGAGGAACATTAAAGTCACAAAAAAAGGATGGATTTAACTCAAAAGACTCTGATTTTAATTAACTTCCACTTCCGCCTGCATCACATGGACATTGCCCATAGGAGCTTGTTGGATTGTCTACATTTCAAGTAAAGACCTCAAGGTAAGATGTTTTGGCATATACATTTCTAGTAGCAATGTTGGCGTAATGAAATTTGACAGATTAACATGAGTTAAATTCATTGCACATGAGCTGCCAAAATTAAAAGCTACTATAGTTAACAAGTGCTTAAAGTATCTTTAAGTAACTGAAGTCATGTTAATGCTAAAGTTATGTTAACTTATTGGTGCTGAATTTGCGGAAAACAAAGTAATTGCATTCTGTTTGTGTGTTGTAACAAGAGGAGTGTGACAGACATCTTGATTTGATTCAGGACATGGTTAGGACTGAGGAAGGCTGTCTAACTATATAAATCTGGTAAGAACTTATATCCTTCTAATTTAAAATGATAAAGCGTGACACTAATGTCCCCTTCTATATTTGACCAGTTCTGTAGTGGCGGCCTGCTATCTCTGTCCCGTCGTCAAAGTATGATTAGCAAAACTGCCACATGAGAGACGACAAAATGCACAAAACAGGTCAAATAAACATAAGTAAGTCAGTCAGGGGTAATTTTTGGCAATTTTGATATTTTATTTAATGACTACATTTTAACAAAGTTAATTAAAAAAAAACATTTTCCTGTTTCCATTTCAACGCGCTCAAGTTTATATTTTTCAACCAATAATTTGCATGTGTCCGTGTGAACGTGCGAATCCTCTCTCTCATTGGACGAGAATCTCTTCAGCAAGTCAGCTCTTCTTAACCCGGCCACCTGTTAGCGTGCTAACCGAGTCAACGATGTTGTTAGGTTAAAGTCCGACAAAATGCTGACTGGCACGGCAGCCTCAACTTCGCCGGCGGCTTGTCAGGTGGGAAGAAAGAGTTGAGATGATCTGGGTGTGTGTATAACGTTAGGGTAAATGTTCTCGTGTTTTAGTGACTGCTTCGCCTTTGACACCAGTGATAATCACCCCAGAGCGGCTCTCTCACTCTGTGTATCCGGGTGTCGTAAGTTAACGTTAGTTACAGGTAATATTATCCACCGCAGAACCTCTCGGTAGTCATTAGCATCGGCGCTATTCCTGTGGTGTGTGTTGGATTCCACAAGTTGGTACTTATCTGACTGACATTTGCTAACATGACAAGCTTTCTAAAATATCTACATGACATACAGAACCAGTCAAATGTTTGTACACATTTAACTGAATGTGAAAGTTTGTCATAACCTTTGACTGGTACTGTATCTGAATCGAACATGTTTTTAAATATCTTTTGTGATAAAGTCTTTAACATCTGACTGAGTTAATTCTGATAAGTTCCCTGTTACGTGTTTTATACTATTAGTGAATGTAATTTGAATGTATGAACAAAAACATATTTTTTGCACACTTTTACAGGTGCATGCAGCCTCTGACTGACTGAAATTTATCAACAGGTATTTACACCATACATACAGTGTGTCAGGGATTTTGTCATCAAACTGGACTGTATGATGAAAGTTAGGACCAGAAGTTTTTGGACAGTGACATAATTTTGGCTCTGGACACCACAACAATAGATTTGGAATGAAAAATTGTGCTTGAAGTGTAATAGCTTTAAACACAATAGCTTTAATTTTAGGGCTTTGCCTTCCTATTTTTGAGGTTGGCATCCTGTGACAAAACCACTGTATTCACTCTGGTTTAGAGTCTCTGACACAGATCCCCCTACATCCGAGAAGGTGTTCTTGTTCTTGACAGCTGTTCTAAAGGGGATTTTCTTCAGAAGAGGAGAATTCTTCTGTAATCCATCACAGTCTTCTAGAATGTTGTTCTGAGCTCACCAGTCCCTTTTGTCTTTTTAAGAACGCACCAAATAGTGAATTTGCACACACCTAATGTTTTTATTATCTCTCTGATGGATTTGTTCTAGCTTTTTAGCCTAATGATGCTTGTTCCCCTGCAGTAACAAGTCTTTAGACTTCACATGGCCAGTTGACAGCAACAGGATCCAAATACAACACTTAAACTCTAGACCTTTTATCTGCTGACTTGTTAATGAACTCAAGAGGAAATGCACACCTGGCCATGGAACAGCTGAGGAGCAAGCTGTGCCAATATTTTTGTGCCACCAAAAATGGGTGTCTATGTACGTAAATGTCTGTAATGCCTACACGGTTCATCCATTTTTTTTTCCCGACCAAGCCCCTAAATGTTATTGTCTGGATACTTCTGGTCCCATCTGTACTTATTACTTCAGGGTAAAGCTCATTTTGCAATCTATTTTCTTGGAGAGAAAGGTATTACAGTAACTACAGTATTAATTACAGTAAGATGATGATAGAGTTTTTTTTTCTTTTCTGCCATTTCAGGCCCCAAACAACCCAAGCATCAACATGACAAGGGATCTTATGATGTGCTGCTTGATGAAGTACATAGGGGAACTAGATCAACTCATCAAAGAGTATGATGTAAGTGAAGTACAAATGTGAAATCTGTAAAAAAGTGCTCTCTCGCTCTTGCTGGCGTTTGAAAAGGGCATACAGATTTTTTTTACTTAAGCCATACCTAAATTTCTCTTAAATAAATGGAAAATGATTGTGTTTTAGCATGTAATCATTCAATTGTGTCAAAAGTTAAGGCTGTTTGGCATTTTCATTAAGCATCTCTTAAGGACGACTGCAGTAATATGTTACCTGCAAAATGTTTTTTTTTTTTGGAAAGTGATATTTCTCTTACTATTTCTGTTCATACATTGTTAAAACAACTTTATTTTTATATACATATTTGATTACTTGCCAATTTGAGATTTTACACTGAGCATACAACTGAGACAAGATGCATACTTGATTATGATAGAGATCATGTTTCATGAATAATTTACTCAGGAGGTCTAAAGTGATGAGACATAAAGTAAGGTATGGTAAACTATTCATCAGTACATAAGGAGTAACACCAAGAGAATGTGGGTTATGTCTACATGAATTGATAGTTTTAATAGATTCAGTTTACAGCTATTTAGAGAGAGGTTTCCAATCTTGATACATATTTTTTTGTTTTTCCAGAATGTTGATGGAGACAGTGTGTTGCATGACCTTGCAACACAAACGATGAAAATCTATGTGACCAAGAACATTCTGTCAGAAGAGCCAGTGGACTGGGATCATAATTTAGGGGGTAAAAGTTATGACTGGGCTGGACATTGTTTCGAATGCTTGCTGCATGATGGTTGGACTGACACATGATCTTGCCTATCCCAAAGACCTCAAGTACACATTTGAGACTTTTCAGAAAATGTCCCTGGAGCTTCTCTTTAAGAAATATTATGTTAAATGTAAATATTATTTTTGCAAACTCTTTGAAATGGCCTCCCTCAGTTATGGACCTGCTCAGGTGGTGGTGGTGAAGTTATTAACATTAATTTTATGATGTGGTTAACGTTCTTAGTAGATTGAAACCAATTTCAGACCAGATAATGAGTAACTGTAAAGCTTTAAATTGCTTTATATTTACTTAATGCATTTGATTACATCAACTCATAATTTCCTATATTATTACTAAATGCAACACAATTTAGCTGTTGCTTTTATCACAATGAACTTAATATTTTTATTAAATTTAAATAAATTATTTAATGGATTTTACTCAATAATTCGGCACTTAAAATCTACTAATTATTTTAAGTGTCACTTTGTTGCCTCAATTTTTTTGAGTATCCAGTGGTCAAATTTTTTAGAGTGCTCATTCTGAATATCACCACGCCTTGACCCTCTGGTCTGTTCCTCATGGGCAATGAGGAGCCATGTCACTCTGAGCACCATCACACGGTGTTCAGAAAGGCACATGCTGTATTGCTGTAACTGAATAAAGACAACACAATAGTATCTGAACAGAACAAAACAGACCAACACAAATGCAAGACCAACTAAACACGAACTCAATGTCTATGTATGCAACTCTGCTGCTGTATGCACCTCAGCTATATATCCAAAGCAGCTAGTCAGTGACTGTTACTAGATGAAACTGGTTTAAAGGTAAATATAATTGGATGTCATCAGCATAGCAAAGTGAAATGAGACATTACAATAGGTAGTCAATGAGAATGCCTATTACCGCCATGCTCATCGCTGAAAGATTTGTTTCCAACTATTGATCTAGCATTAATGAGAGTCATTTTGTATGTAATATTGATGACTGAGTTACAGGATATGGACATGAGGGGCAAAGAAGCTTGCAGTTGCACCTCCACCTGATTAGGCGCATATGCCTCTCTGCTCAAGCTTGGAAGTTTCTGCAGATGCTAATAAGGAGAATGCAGATCTGGAAGATCAGCTTGCCCAGCTTGAAAAAAATTTGCATATGGTGAAACCTCAAAATCCCAGTCGCAGTCTCAGATAAATTAAATTTTTTCAGAGCCTAGCATTCCTAGCACAATTAGCGCTATTAGTCTTGTGGAAGCCCATAGTAGTCCTTTTAGTCTTAGTAAAGGCCATGCTATTTCTATTAGCCTTAGTGATATCTGTGTCTGTTCTGAAGGCCCAGTCTGCTTTGAGAACCATGCTGAGTATGCTCTGATCCACACAAAACCACGTCCTGAGCTGGCAGCATCACACCCCTTAGCCATCTGAGCCATGCCCTGAGTAGCCCAGGCACACTTTGCACCACCCAGGTTTGAGGACTTTGTACTTGACCCACATCCTGGGGTTGGATGATCTTGTCTCTGACCCACCACATGGGGTTGAGGCTCTCCTTACTGCCCAGCCACCCAGGTTCGATGACTTTAGCTCTGCTCCGGCTAACAGTTTGGGGTGATATCGTTTTTGCTCCACCACCTGGGTTTAAGGACTTTCTGCCATTCAGGTTTGAGGACAAGTAAGTTACGCATTTATATGTTTTATCTATATGATAATTTTGGTCCTACTCTTACCTTGAAGAATAAAATGAGTGCATGGACGGGAAATCATCAATGCCACCTATCAGTTTGGCTGCACGTACTCCTGAGTGATGTGAAAAATGGTGATAGGCTGTGTTAGAATGAAATTTAAACATACAACAGAGAATGTCAATTTATGTGCCTGTTTCAAGCTCATGCTGATTGAAATATTGGTTACTGTATTTTTCTTGTTACATAACTGTGCAGGAGGCGGCCCTCCACCCAAACCTCCACTCAAAGCATTGGCATTGCAAGAGGAATATTACACTATGTAATACTGCACTTTTATTCTTACAATAAAACTGTATATACAGTACAATATATCTATGCATGTACTGTGTGTGTGTTTTCATAGAACCCCCTAAAACGTATATAAACACTTCAACAGTTAGCTATGCCCATTTTCAAAACTGAATTATGCCAGCAATGTGTAGTAGTTTCAAGATGTCAGTAGTCGACCAGCAATGATGCTATGATGTGACTATCAGACGAGAGGCATACTGTATATGGCATATATTTTTCCTGTTGAAGTGTATATAAGTTTTTTGGCACCTTATATATGTATTTATATTTACATATTATTTTATATTATTTTTATAAATAAAATTAGTTAATTATAAATTTACATTATTCATATCTAAAGTAAAATTTTAAATATACACCCAGCTCTTAGTCTACACTGGGATTTGCCACAACTTGCATAATATTGTGCAATATCGCACATGCAACAATGATGTTGCAAACATTCTGTAAACAGTGGCACACCTCATCATGGAAAGTTCTCTTCCATTGTCCTATTCCCCTTTCTATGATACCCCTTGGCACTTATGAGCCATATGTGAGGAAAGGAAAACATATTCATGGCACTGTCTCCGGAAATACACCCTAGAACATAACAGTAATATGAAAAAATTAATTAATGCTTTACCTGTTGTAATTAAATTGCACTCCGGCATTTGGACTTTGCCAACAACCAGGTGATATTACCACTTGGGTATTAATGCTGTAATAACTTCTTTCTGTTGATATATGCCTCCTCACCGGTGCTCGGAGCAATTATTTTATCATGCCTGCCATCAGTGACGCCCACCACCTCAGAAAAACCAGCGATGCGCTTAAATGTAGTTTGTTTGTCTTTTAGTTCATGCTGCGTGGTGGGGAAATGTTTAAATCTCCACATGATATGTAGGAGCAAGCAAATTTTGATTTATAATGGCTGATAATGATTGAAAAGCTGCTTCTTCCATGTTGCTAAAAAACAATCAATCACCTTAGTTTCTGTGAACAGGATGCAATCTGTTTTTAGATACAGAAATTGCGCACCTCACAAGATCTTTTATGAAAAAGTTCTTTTTTGTCCTTTTTATGACCTCTGTGTCATTAATTTGTTGCCAAAACGTCTCTCCGCTCAGGAAATATCCGCATACATCTCTTCTTGAACGCCATTTTCTCCACTCCTAAACAAGTTAGCACACATCCAGAGCTCTCTTATATTTTTTGTGAAGATAGGAGTGATTTTCTACTTTAAGAATTTTGATTAATTGCTATTACTCCTAAAAGTAGGACAAAAATGGCATGCTTTGGCGATTTTTTTTTTTTACTTTTAGAGTGATAGCCTACCCTAAGATGATCAGTAAATACAGAGCTTGGTCCTTAGACCCATCTGTGAAGAACTGTATCTTTATATTTCAATATATCTATAGTATTTGATAACTAGGTCAGTTGTCTTATCAACGTGTTAAACCTGTTTTCTAAATCATATGCCATGCCTATGACCTCATAATAACAGAACGAATACATCCAGCAGCTTCTTTCAGTTTGTAATGTTTACACACACACACACACACACACACACACACACACACACACACACACACACACACACACACACACACACACACACACACACACACACACACACGCACGCACGCACACAAAACTTCATCAGCTAAGTAAATCCAGAAAAATCCCAGCCATTAAACATTGAAAATCTTTTCTTACAGAGGTAAAATAAAAAAAGTAAATAAATAAATGAATAAACTTTAACCTTTTTTATAATATAATATTATTACAAATGTTAATAATTAAAGGCAGTTAAAAACATATTGTGGTATACACAAATCAGCCATACCACCAAAACCATTAACATAAAAGACACCTAGGTTTTAGATTTCCCTTGTTCCATCAAAACAACTCTGACTCCTTGGTGCATGACGCCACAAGACCTCTTAAAGTATGCTGTGGTTTCTGGCACCAGGATATTCGCAGCAGATCCTTTAATTGTTGTAAGTTGCAAGGTGGGTCCCCCATACGTCAGACTTATTTGCCAAGTATATTCTATGGATGATCAATCACAATTTACCTTTCTCAGCTACAGTGTCCACATGTTTCTGCATGATGGCTTAAACTGCCCAGATATCATCCTTTAATTCTGCCAGACTTGTCTGCAGCCTGCTTCCCATCTGTAATTGTGAAAATCTCTCTGGTGAATCTGACCCTGCCTATTTTTGGTCCTTTTTTCAGTCTACTCCTTGGTAAATCTACAAATTTGTTTGTGTACTTGTCTGTATAGTTTATGCACTAGTATGTTTACTGGATTTTGACCTTTTGGATTGTTTATTGGATTTGGATTCTGTTTCTACCTATTCTTCTAGTCATCAACAATTCTTGTTCATGACGTCTGTTGTACCTGTATTCAGCCCCAGCACCTGGGCCTGTATTTACTAAGTGTCTCAGAATCACTCCTAGTAATTGGGCTCAAAGTTAATTTAGGACTGAAAATATTCCTAGCTCAGAGTAGGACATACTGTAAAAGTTCTTGAGGAAGCTTCCTACTTTTGCTTTCAGTGAGGAGTAGAACTGCTTGTAGGAAAGGATAATGAGAGCCGCAAAGTAGGCTACAAATTAAAGTGGGTGGTGGTGTTGTTTTGACAGGTTTTTTATATTTTTAAAGGGTGGGAGAGAAAAATAGTAAAATTGGAGCCTGTTTTGTGAAAGCTTTATGCACATAGACAAACTAATAGATGTGTGACACGGGTGCATAATTAAACGGTCAATTTTTCTATGTTTCAATTTCCTATTATAGGGTTGTGTAGGACTTTCATAATCAGATCAAAGCCAGCTTCGACTACTATAGCTTGTGCTTCTTAAAGGACAAGCAGGACTTGTAGCTTGGAGTCTCGTTTCCTTTAGTTTTTCTACTATGTCATCCACGGCAGTGTTGCGCCCAACATGCCTTTGAGGGAAGGGTTGGAGTTTGCACTGAGGACATCTATAAACTCCCTTCTGATTTTCTAGATTTCAGCAGCCACTAATACACATCCTGCAAACTTGGTGTCCACAGGGAAGAGCTATTGGATTCTCAAGTATGTCCAGACAGAATGAATAGCTCTACTGACCCTGAGACAGAAAAATATTTGCTTCTGCCATTTTACTGAGAAAGAAATTCACACACAGAAACTCACAGTCTCTAACAGCAGCTCACAATTCCTGTTTGTTCAGTTTGCAAAAGCCATGTGGAAAATAGGTGTGTCTAAAAAAGTAGCTCACATGTTTTAAATTGCTTAAAATAAACAAGCACACAATAGTTCTCAAAATTAAAATACACCTATATGAAACTGAAACTGATCTACACACAGACTGAACTGGGTGAGATTTAAATTTTTATCTGTGTGAAAGTAAGATCTAAACTGTCAGGAACTGACTTTGATCAATACTAAATCCTAAAATGTGCACTTCTAAAAGCTCAGACAGGCAGCAATAATAATAATAACGAAGGCATGTTACACTTGCAGAAGTATCCGAGTCCTCTACTGGACACTTACATAAACTTAAATCAGCCCATGCTCAAATCACAATTTTTAAGATAATCTTTTTACTAATTTAGAAAGCAATAGCAATGATACAGTACTGTAGATAGTAAAGGGGGATGCTTATTACCGCCGTGCTTACCCCTACCGACAAAACCAGCCAAAATAAATTAATGGCATTTTGTGTCATCCATGAAACGACCATCAGGTGGTGCAACGTGACATTTTCAATTGACTATTAAAATGATAATTATATTTAAAATTATATATATTTTAATTAAAATTTTAATAATATATTAAATATTATTACTTATAAAATATTATATAAATAAAGTATTATTAAATATAATAATCAATAATATTATTATTATTATTATTTTTTATTTTTCCCCGATTTTCTCCCTAATTTAGTCTTGTCCAATTCCTCCCCGTCACTAGGGGGCTCCCACATTAAGGCTACTACTACCACTCAGCCGGGAGGGCCGAAGACTATCACGTGTTTCCTCCGAACCACGTGACGCCAGCCGACCGCATCTTTTCGAACTGCTCGCTCGCGCACCGTTGGGGGCAACGTAACACACTCGGAGGACAGCGCTATCCGCTCCCTCCGTTGCGCGAGCTCACAGACGCCCCTGACTGGCTGTAGAGCCGTGATTAATGTGGGAGCACTAAGTACCTCTCATCCCTCCCCTCTGAGAGAGCTCGGCCAATCAGCTCTCTCTAGACCTCCGGTGGTGCTGTAACCGAGAGGTTACAGCACCACCCGGGATTCGAACTAGCGATCTCCGGATGATAGGGCAAGCGCTTTAACCACTGCGCCACTCGGAGGCCCAATAATATTATTTAAATAATATTTTACTTTTAATTAAATATTAAAAAGTATTAAATATTATATAAATAAAATAGTATTAAATATAATAAATAATATTATTACAATTATATTTTAATTAAATTATACATATATTATTAAAACTGAAAATTATATTTGCAGTTTTCAAATATAATTAGAGCCAGAGTCATAAAGTCATAAAATAGTCATATGCTGTATCGAAGAAATACTAGTGATGGCAATTTCCACATCTGAGTACTTTATACAACAAACATGAAAAATCAGAACCAGAGCTATTGACAGTTACTGTACAATAATGAAAAAAAAAAAAAAGATTAAGTGTTGTTTAGGCAGACGATCAAGTTCACTAGCTACCAATTTTATTTGTACAAAGAATAAACTGTTGTTTATATCCCGGTTTGTATCGGTTTATTGTTATTATTAAAAAAAAAACAATACATTTAAAGACACCAAACTTTAAACATAGAAATAACTGGAAAAAATAGACTTTCAGAATAGAACATTAGAATAACTCAAAAAATACACTCTAAAAATGCTGGGTTTTTTCTGTAAGCACATGGTTGGGTTATTGGTTGACCCAACAACTGTTTTATTCTTTATTCTCTGGTTTCTCCAAATGGCCTGCAAAATAAAAAAAAAATGACTGTTATTGTGTCACAAAGTGTAGTTTTAAGAGTTGTTTAGACGAGAATGTATGCAATACAGCTCAAAACCTCCATCAGTTATTAAAGATAGCATCTATTTTAAAAAATTGTCCCAACGATTTTGGAGATTTGAGCTCCAGGCAATGCCAATGTACATGCTTCATGTACCCTGCCCAACGCAGCCTCACCTCGGAAAGAATTTCTGAAAACTGCCGCTGGCTGTGATGTCTCTGTAATTGTTAAAACAGCGGAGGTATTTTATTTTGGGTATTTCTAACTGGTATAATATAATATTGCAGCTGTGTGATGCATCCTGTACGTTGCGTTCCAGACTCTTTGGTGGACGCTGTTGATGTTTATTTTAAAGGTTTTTTTGTCTTTGATGTTACCTACATGAAGGGAAAATATATAATCTGTATCTGAGCTTTCTCATCTCTCCTTTCCTTTCCTGGACCGATGAAGGGAAAATATATATGTATTTGTATTCTCTTAGTTATATTTTTAGGCAAAGTCACTCTGATCCGTCACTCTGACTTTGTTCATATCCTGCATAAGCGTGAGACAAGAACATTTGGACATCTTGTTGCTTTAGCCAACATTCCAAGATTTCTCTCTCTATCTCTATGTATGTGCGTTCCCTGTATTTCTGTAAACATGTTTTGAACATCGTTGAGCTATTTCCTGGAACATTGCTGAACTGGGAACCGTCTATGTCGGTTAAAAATGTCAACATTTTTGACTGCCTTATAGTTTAAAGGATAAAGCCCTCGTATAAGGAGGGGTTGTTAACTGCTATATAAACTGTGTTTATTATTAATAATATTGATTATTATTATTTAATCAATAATATTTAAAAATAAATATATTGTTCTTTTTCTTAACGTTACTTTGAAGTAAATGAAATAATAATAGTTAAAATAGTAAAATAAATAGTTTAATGATTTAAATAGTTAAAATAATTATTACAAATATTAAGATGGGGAATGTTTGATGTCATGAGGGCATTATAAGATTGGTATTGAAAACTTCTAAATAAAATGTGGCAGCTGGCACGCCTAAAAATAGATGCAGGATTATTTTTATAGTGTAAATAAAATGCTTTATTAATTGTGAGCTATTGTTATTTACTTACAATATTTGTTCATTCAATTTAAATGAGGTTTGTGCTCGGGGTGTTAAGCCGGCATCGTAATCCTTCTTAAATTTCCTAAGTAGTAGAGTCAGCGCTCAACCGCATGCACAAGGTTTTCGAGAGCATGGAGGAATTTTGTTGTACTTAATTATTATGATTATGCATAAATATTATAAGTATAATCAGGGCCTTATTCCTATTTACTGTAGGTTATTGTTGTTTTAGTGTTACTGTGTGTGCTTTACAATGTCAGACAACATTCAAATGCAAATAATTTACCCCTCCCCAGATGTGAATCAGCGGTTCTCTCCTATACATTCAGAGAAACTAAAATGCACCCGTACCCACTTTAACACCCTCCTGGATCTGAGGCTCTTCTGAAGACCTGCAGTGCTTCAGGCCTCTTTTTAAATTTCATCTTCTGGATTCCAGATTCTAAAATTGACATTGTTACCGTTTATAATCCCCGGAATAGAATAAATGGAGATTGTCCCTATCATAGCATGTGTTGTATTGTTTTTTTTTTTTTTTATCACTCTACACACAATAATCTTCTTTGGTATTTTTATAGAATAAAAAAAAATTATAAAATAAATTATTCAATTTGTATTTTGACATTTGTAAAATATCATTAAACAAATCATGGGTTGTGTATCGAGCAATTAAAAAGTCATGTTATGATTAGGAAACTTTCCATCTCTTCCATTCCAGTGATTAAAAAACAGTAACAAATAAATTTTGGAATCTGCAGAAGCTCAGTGGTGCATGCACAACGTAATAATCAAATAAGAGTATGAATAGTTTTATTTTAACAACTTTTAGGTCATGTGACCTATTGCCTCAAAACCTATCCCAAAATGTGTGCCCACCTCTTCTGCAAAAAGCACAACCTTTTTTATTACATTTTATCACTTTGTATAAGTAATTGCTGTTAGAATTTGTAATTAATTTATTCCAATAACTTACAGGTCACGTGACCTGTAAGTTATTGGAATAAATCAATTAATTAAGTTTAATTAAATTTATTAATTAAGACCTGTTGGCACAAAATCTCCTCTAAAATGTGTCCACATGTCCTGCAAAGAGCACAACCTTTTTTATTAAATATTATCACTTACATTTAAGTCACTTATACTTATATTTATTAATAACCAATGTTGAAATACAGTTGCAAGCAATGATAAGCAGGCCCAAGCACCTTGGGCAGAAATACATTGGACACAGTGGATATAATGCATTTAAAGGGGACATACCGATATCATTATGACATATGATTTTAAAATGATTTTTTCTTTATGTCAAGACATTCAAAAACTCCCGGATGCTGGCGAAATGCATCACACAATAATGTCACTCAATGTGATGTCACTCAATATGTCACGCAAAAAGTTATTAACCAGTTTTTTTCAGCATAGGTTTAAGGCATCATCACGACTGACCAGTTCAAGATGTCAAATATCCCTCTGCAATTTTGCATCCTCTGGCCTGAGATCACATCAACCCTGTTTGGTGGCGATTGTAGAAGTCCTCCAGGAAGAGTATATCAAATTCCAAAATAACTGACTTCCTGTAGAGTAAAGAATATGACACGCATTGTAATAGTTGTTTAGCTCAATGAGATCTAATTATGTACCTGGATTTACATATATACATGCAAGTGTGCATAAGCTATGCAGCAAAATCTCATGTGAGGACTCCGGGCGTGGCATCCTAATAGCAGCAGTTTCCACCCTGTCTGCCGATTATCATGATTTTTAAAGCATGTTAAGGAAGCCAAAAAGCTGTGGATGCTGAAAAAGAGTCCCTAGAAAAACAAGAGGACCCTTCCTACATAGGGCTGATGTCATAGTGCTTGGTCTTTGAAAAATAATAATCTTTAGAAGAACGAGAGGATCCTTCACACACTATGAAGGCATAGGGCTGATAACAGTGCTTGGGCCCTAATAAAAATAATCCTTATTCCTTATTCAGTATAAGGTTGAGTTGTGCCCAGGACATGCAGAGCGAAAGTTGTTCGGCTCAATGAGCTCTAAATGTGTAAATAATAATAATAACAACAACAACAGACGTTGAACAGAAATTTATTAAACATGTACATACAGTAGGTCTTTAGGAGTCAAACAATCAGTCAGACAGAAAATCTGGCGAGGGGAATAACAGTATAGCTGCTATAACGGAAGCATTGAAAGGAACCAGTTTGTTTTGAGAACATTCTACTAATTAAAATGTAATTAGAAACAGATTAAATGTGATAACATTAATTAAAACAAAACAAGGATAGTATTAGCAATTTTGCTGTTGTATTCGGTATTAGAAATTTCAGGATGAGCTGTTACAGGAAAACAACTTAAAGCAAACTTACTCTTATCACCTTTATATTGCAATGCATCACACAAATCCTTTGTTAGTTATTTTCCTATAAATGAAACTTCAATGTTGAAAGTGAAAATCTATCTTCTTGACATTACATTACAAGGATCCTGGATGTGGATTGGCAAAGCTTTACAGTTGAACTGGAATTTACAGTAAACCCAGGGTAGAGAGGCTGAGTGAATTTGGTGTGAACTCTATGGAGGAGCTTCATTGTGTCAGAGACACTGTAAAATGACAGAGTTCCTGCCTTATGATCCACAAACACTCCTACTTTAGAGGAGGTGCAGTTTGTGGTGATTTTAGTTTCTTGGTTGTTGTGTAAGAAAGAGTACCTGGAGAAGGATGGAGTGGAGGAGCACTGCAAATTCCAAGACTTATCATTGCGTCCAAACACACACTCATTACCGCTTCCCTTCTTAATGTCTTCATAAGACACTGCAATAGAAACCCCATTTCTCCCACTCCACTCCACCTCCCAGTAACAGGGCTCACTCACACTCTCTCTACACAACACCTGGGGGTAACTTTGAAAACCAGTTAAATAAAAATTGGATGAATTTGGTTGATGGTTGGTCACCACTGTGTCTCCATCAGACAGACGGAGAGCTCTGTTGGCGTCCAGTGTGAATTTACAAGAACCTGAAAAATATAGGAAAATTATATGGGAAAATATATGCCTTGCTTCTGACGGTCACATGATAGCATCAACGATGGTGCAACTACTGCCATCTTTAAGGGAAACAATACTACACATTACTACAATAATCCAATTTGAGTTTTAAAAACGTCACAAGTGTTATTTTTGGGGGGTCCCCCACCCCCCCTTTGTGTGTTTGTGTGTGTGGGTATACACACTTACATCCTAGAAATTCTTCTCTGCTTTGAGGAGGGATGAGCTGAACTTTCCTTACTAGAAAAACACAATTGCAGGTTTGTTAGTCTCAAACAGACCAATAAATCAATCACTGTTTGAATCAAAGTTTGAATATTACACAAAGATTGCCTGAGTAAATTAAAAATGCAGTTTTAAATGTTATCAATTACTGCAAAAATTATTTTCACAGTGTTTTCTAAATAATAAAAAATAATAATAATTATATATATATATATATATATATATATATATATATATACACACACACACACACACACACACACACACACACACACACACACACAGTGATGTGAAAGACTCATTGCCAGTTATCAGTGATAACTATATTATTGTTATACACTTGATTGGCACAACCAGTTATTAAGTTAGGGGGCAATTACTATTCACAGACAAAAGGGTTATCTTTGTGTAATATTCAAATTTGTTTGATGATCTGAATAATTCAATGTGACAAATATGCAGGAAAAAAGGTTTACTTTACATTATCTTTAATTACGACTTCTGGTATACAGTAAACATTGGAAGCTACAGTATAGCTTACCTTCACTTGATATCTTCTTAATCTTGTCTCTACAAAGCTTTTCTAGCTCCCATTTCAGTTGATGCACAAACGTCAGTACATTCTCAAAACTGAGGAGAGAATGCACTGTAATGGTGGGTAAGTCACATCCCATAGGAGCGGAGACAGACTGGAAATTCTACATAGAAACAATGAACACATGTAAGATATGGAAAGATGTGTCTTAGAGATGGAGAAAAGAAAAATAAAATATTAAAAGTTACATATCGCAATTTTTTAGTGCCAGTTCATGTATTGCCACACTGACCCCACAATTGATTGATTTATCATCATCATCATCATCATCATTATTATTATTAATAATAATAATAATAATAATAATAATAATATTTTGTTTAGGACTGTACATGTGTGTGTGAGAGAATGAGAGAATATATATCAATCAATCAACATTTATTTATGTAGCACCTTTCAACAACCCAAGTTGAACCAAAGTGCTTCACAGCATTAAAAATGACAATAAAATGATATATAGGCAGTAAATGCAGCGGATTCCAGGCGGCCTGAACAGTATAAGAAGGGCATACGGACAGTCGCACATGCTCTGCAGAGAAACACTGGTTTTCCTGGTGAATGGATGAAACCCAGGAAGATTAAACCTTAAAAAGCGTACGGATCCCCATGGCCGATTAATAAATAAATAAATAAATAAGTAAATAAATCTGCTCATACAAAAGCCCTGCCATTGTTTGCTTCACTTGATTTTCTGATGTCAAGTAGAACCAAAGTTATCATTACTTTCAAAATATTTAAATTCTACTGCTACTGGAATATTGGAATGAAGTCGCAAAAATGTATTCACAAAATGAGCATAGTAATATTTTTATTATTTTATTATCGTGTGATCTTATGAATCTGTGCCAATTCCTTGCCTGTGTAACACATAAAAAAAAAAAAACATTCTCAGTCATGTTATATAGTTGGCTAAATTGGAAATTTTATCTATCATATTGCTTCAGTTGTGCACATGTGTATATAATCTATTTTTTTTTTTTTAAACATTAGTGCAAAATACTCTGGGTTTTTAAAGGCTATGTGCTCTGACAAGCAGGTCCATCTGTGTACACCAAAGAGTGTTATATTTTTACTCCATCTTACTCTTCACATGTGAGTGAATGGAGGGGTGGGTTTATAGGTTGGATCCCAGTGAACTGAATAGAAAGATCGACTAAATCAAAATATTGTGATAAATATGACATGTATTTTTACACTGATCACCCATCGTTATCATTCTTACTTTTTCTTCTCTGGTTCATGCCGTTAATTAGATATATACAAGTCTTTTTTATTTGGATGCAGAAGGCTTATATAATCTATCACTTTTGTTTTTACACTTTTTTTCCTGAGAGTTGTCGTTATTCACTTTTTCAAGCAGTTAGCATGTGCATTGTGTGATTATAGTCTCAATGATGTTACCTGTAGGAAATAAATGGGATCCTGTGTGTGTGAAAGCTCCTTCATCTCAGCATCTCTCCGCTTCAGCTCTGTAATCTCCTGCTCCAGTTGCTTCATCACTTCTTCAGCCCGACTCACTGCAGCCTTCTCCTGAGCTCTGATCTGCGCTGTCACCTCACAGCGTCTTCTCTCAATAGATCTGATCAGATCGGTAAATATCCTCTCAGTTTCCTGCACCGCTCTTTGTGCAGAACGCTGTTAGAGAAAAGACAGGAATTTTCAAAATCAGATATTTTCCTGGAACATAAGACAATTAGACAGATTTGTGTGACTATATAAAGCCCTTTGAGCATCAAGATGTTCTTGAAACTCACCTTGTGAGACTCCACTGCTTTTGTAAGATCATGGAGCTCTTTCTGTCTTTCCTGGATTTTATGCTGGAATTTCCCCTGTATCTCCAGTAACTGTTTCTGTGCAGTAACAAAGCATATAATTCAACAGCATGTCCTACAGAACACTGTCTACTCCAAAGCTATTCGATTAAAATGAGGTCAATCTTTGAAACATGAAATCAAAGTAATTAGCTGTAATGTAGCTCACATTAAAATTTACATGCAGCAGTTGTAGAATCTTCCCGTGATTATTCATCATAGATTAGCATGGTACTGAAATATAATTACAAGCACTTCATACGTTTCAAAGGCTTTTATCGACAATTACATGACATTTATGCAAAGAGTCAGTATTTGCAGTGTTGGCCCTTCTTTTTCAGGACCTCTGCAATTCGACTGGGCTGCTGTCAATCAACTTCTGGGCCAAATCCTGACTGATAGCAACCCATTCTTTCATAATCACTTCTTGGAGTTTGTCAGAATTAGTGGGTTTTTGTTTGTCCACCCGCCTCTTGAGGATTGACCATAAGTTCTCAATGGGATTAAGATCTGGGGAGTTTCCAAGCCATGGACCCAAAATTCCAACGTTTTGGTCCCCGAGCCACTTAGTCATCACTTTTGCCTTATGGCACGGTGCTCCATTGTGCTGGAAAATGCATTGTTCTTCACCAAACTATTGTTGGATTGTTGGAAGAAGTTGCTGTTGGAGGGTGTTTTGGTACCATTCTTTATTCATGGCTGTGTTTTTGGGCGAAATTGTGAGTGAGGCCACTCCCTTGGATGAGAAGCCACCCCACACATGAATGGTCTCAGGATGCTTTACCATTGGCATGACACAGGACTGATGGTAGCGCTCACCTTTTCTTCTCCGGACAAGCCTTTTTCCAGATGCCCCAAACAATCGGAAAGAGGCTTCATCCGAGAATATGACTTTGCCCCAGTCCTCAGCAGTCCATTCGCCATACTTTTTGTAGAAGATCAATCTGTCCCTGATGTTTTTTTTGGAGAGAAGTGGCTTCTTTGGTGCCCTTCTTGACACCAGGCCATCTTCCAAAAGTCTTCGCCTCACTGTGCGTGCAGATGCGCTCATACCTGCCTGCTGCCATTCCTGAGCAAGCTCTGCACTGGTGACACTCCGATCCCGCAGCTGAATCCTCTTTAGGAGACGATCCTGGTGCTTGCTAGACTTTCTTGGACGCCCTGAAGCCTTCTTAACAAGAATTGAACCTCTTTCCTTGAAGTTCTTGATGATCCTATAAATTGTTGATTTAGGTGCAATCTTAGTAGCCACAATATCCTTGCCTGTGAAGCCATTTTTATGCAACGCAATGATGGCTGCACGCGTTTCTTTGCAGGTCACCATGGTTAACAATGAAAGAACAATGATTTCAAGCATCACCCTCCTTTTAACATGTCAAATCTGCCATTCTAACCCAATCAGCCTGACATAATGATCTCCAGCCTTGTGCTCGTCAACATTCTCACCTGAGTTAACAAGACGATTACTGAAATGATCTCAGCAGGTCCTTTAATGACAGCAATGAAATGCAGTGGAAAGTTTTTTTTTTTTTATATATATATAATGTGACTGTATACACACACACACACACACACACACACACACACACACATGTAATATATATATATATATATATATATATATATATATATATATATATATATATATATATATATATAAATTTTTGTTTGAAGGAACTGGAACATGTTGACCCTTCACTAATATGAGGCTTTTGTTTTAATATCATTCAATGTATTATCTATAGAATGCTTAAAATCCCAGACAATCAGTACTTTCTGAAATAATAATCAAACCAACTGTCAACACAAATCATGCCATGGTTAAAGTCACAGAAATGATACTTTTCACATTCTGATATTTGATGTGGACTGGCTCTTTACCTTTACTAGATGATTGTACTAAATAATGACTCTGAAAGAGAGGCAGTGTTACCTGTTTCTCAACTCGTCCTGCTGCAGCTGATACTGTATCGTGTCTTTTATGGTCATCCATGGTACACAATATGCAGATACACTTCTTGTCAGTGTGACAGTACACCTCCAGCAGTTTGTCATGCTGAGAGCAGATCTGCTCCTGGAGTCGTCTGGAGGCTTCGACCAGCTTGTGCTTCTTAAAGGCAGGAGATTTATAGTGAGGCTGGAGGTGAGTTTCACAGAAAGAGGCCAGGCACACCAGACACGACTTGATGGCTTTGTGTTTTCTCTCAGTGCAGGAATCACACTCCACATCTTCAGGTCCAGCTGAACACTGAGCAGGAGGTGTAGATTGGACTCCTGCCTTCTTCAGAGTCTCCACTACTTCAGCCAGAACAATATTTTTACTAACAACAGGCCTTGGAGTGAAGATTTGTCTACACTGAGGACAGCTAAAGACTCCCTTCTGATCCTCTCGATTCCAGCTGCCATGAATACATTTCATACAGAAACTGTGTCCACAAGGAACAGTCACTGGATCCTTCATCATTTCCAGACATATTGGACAGCTGAACTGATCCTGAAGTCCTAAAATACTGGCTTCTGCCATTTTACTGAAAAACAGACATGTGCAGTCACTTACAGCAGCTCACACTTCCTCTTTCAGTTTGTAAAAGCCACATGGAAACTCACACATTTGAACAAATGACTCACTGGCTTTAATAAATTGAACAAAATAATCACTTTTTACAAAAAAAAAAAAAAAACAGAGAGAAAAGATGGCGATAATCTGACTGCATTTAAAGCTCTATATTACCTGCTGGTATCCTAAATCCTACCGCTTTTGGGCATGCACCTTTGACATGCTTTGCAACTTCTTCTTTTTGTTAGGTTTTATAGAAGTTGTCAAAGCCAGTTAGAAGGTGCATTACTGCCACCTAGTAGAATGGAGTGTAGCCTGGTGGATTTGCTGGTTTGATTCCCAACCAATGCCCAAACTCCAGCCACTGTGCCAGTGATTCAGTGCCGGTTCCAAGCCTGGATAAAATGGAAGTGTTGGATCTGGGATAGAACCTGTGTAAGGTGTGTGTGGATAGGATGGTCCATTGTGACGACCCCTGGATGGGAGCAGCCGAAAGAAATAATCTAAAAAAATAATCTGGTCTATTTTTCATTATATAATAATCCTGGAAATCTGACTGTCTCTTCCTGTTTTATGTTTTTAATATATACTCACTCACACACTCACTCACTATACCACTTTATCCTGTATACAGGGTCATGAATGACTGGAACATATCCCAGGAGACTTGGGGTATGAGGGGAGGTACACCCTGTACAGGGTGCTAATCCATTGCAGTGTTTTCACTATACAGTTTTAAGGATATGCATTTGTGTCTGCTTTTTCTTTCTTTTTGTTTTGCTTACTAAAATTTTACATTCAGATACCTTTAAAGCAGATCTGATCGTTTGTATTTCACAAGTTTATTAATGGCATATTTTTTTTTAGCCATTATGGAAAATAAGAGATTTAAGATATTTTGAAATCAATTCAGAAATCCATGCAGTCAACAACTACCGCCGGTTTTATAAAAAAGGAGATTACTTACCTCATCTTAGCACCATATGGATGTGGACATTGACCCAGAAGTGTTACAGTCTGCAGTAAGCTGGCCGCAGATTGTTCATCCTCTCAAACAGATGAAGCAATCATTAGACATCCAGTCAACGTTTTACTCCACTACATTAATATATTAATAGGACATTACTTCACAGTACAGATAGACAATGGACTAAAACGTATCACAAAAGAAATCCAAGAACTTCTTAAGGCAAAGATATTTGTATGTTCTTAAACCTGACCTCAACCCAATTGGGTATGCATTTCAATAAGTTCAATTTAATTTAATTTTATTTGAATAGCACTTTTAACAATAGAACATTGCATGAAGATACTGTACACATGTCTGATGTTTTACATTTTCACCTGAAAATTAGGTTAGGTCTCAGTATGTTTAAAACTCACTCACTCTCACTTATCATTTATACTGCTTTATCCTGTATACAGGGTTGAGGTATGTTTAATACAATTGCCAATTTGTAGTAAATAGCTTGTAAAAGACAAAGCTTGATTAAGAAACAAACTTGACCTCTATACACTGGATGTGAAAACCTTATCTCTTATAAGATGTTTCAACTGTAGGTCTGGTTTTCTCCTCAATTGTTTTTTCTTTCTCAAAACCATTGCTTTATTCTTACAATTAATTTACCAACTACAAAAATTACCAAGGTATAATATTTGTGCAAAACAGCAGTTTTCACTGCTGATTAAGTGTTTGGCAGTTCTGGCGTACATACCAAATACATTTATCTGTTTTACACAATTGTGTCCTTTATTATTCACAGCCTTCTTGTTGTTTTAAACATTTACACTAGATGGAGCCATTTGGTCGCAACGTGAGAATGCATTTTGCCCAATATGATAAGTTTGGTTAAATACGTACATATTGCAAACAGAGCTGGCTGTTTCTATTATAGCAAAGAAGATTTTATTTTTTCTGTAACACTTTTACCAGTTTACCCTTAACATCTGTTGCATAATGTTACTACTCAGTCCTTTAAACTCCTCGCCTAAACTAGCAGTGTCACAAACAAACGGAGACGGACCAGAAGACTAGCAGTGCCGGTCGTGTTAGGAGTGCGCATGACAGTACCCCCCTGTCCAGGACCGGCACCCGATGGTCCTGGGGTGGAGGATACCCGAAGACGGTAGTCCCGGATTAGCTCGGGGTCGAGAATGAACCGTGCCGGAATCCAGGACCGCTCCTCGGGGCCGTAACCTTCCCAATCAACTAGGTATTGCATGCCTCTGCCCCGAGGCCGCGAATCAAGGATTCGACGTACGGTATAAGCGGGACCGCCTTCAATGATTCGGGGAGGGGGAGCAGGGTGGGTGAGTGGAACCATAGGGGAAGTGGTGAAGGGTTTGAGTTGGGATATATGGAATACCTGGTGGATCCGGAGCACCGCAGGCAGCTGGAGCCGGTAGGTGACAGGGTTAATCCGGAGGGTGATGCGGTATGGACCGATGAATCTGGGGGAGAGCTTCCGTGATTCTGTCCGTAGATGTAGGTTCTTGGTAGATAGCCATACCTTGTCACCTATCTGGAACAGTCGTCCTGGGGGGGTGTTGACGGCAATGTTGGAGGGTGTAGCAGGTGTTGGAGCGTTGGATGGCGTTGTTTGTTTGGTTCCAGAGCCATCGACACCAGCGGACCAACTGTTGGGCCGACGGTACTTCAACCTCCGGTTCTTGATGGTCGAACATCGGAGGCTGGAAACCGTAGCATGCCTCAAATGGGCTTAGATTGGTGGCGGAGACGTGGAGATTATGTGATAATTGATAAAAATGTGATAAACCTTCAGAAACCGGCAGGCCCGTGATGAAGTCGACAGCAATGTGCGTCCAGGGCCGACGGGGAACTGGGAGTGGTTGATGTTCTCCTGGAGATGGTCGATTGCTGTCTTTGGCCCGGCCGCACACTGGGCACGCCTGGACAAACTCATCAATGTCCCTCCTCATGTTGGGCCACCAGAAGGCGCGTTGGATGAATTGTAGAGTGCGATGCCTTCCGGTGTGACCTGAGAGGAGGGAGGAGTGCCCCCACTGAAGAACCTCTGGCTTGACGATGCACATAGAATCGTCCAGGCGGCACACCTGCCGGTTTGGTCTCCGCAGCCTGTGCCTGGCGAACCCTCGTCTGTATGTCCCAACGGAGCGGTGCGATGATCTTGGTAGGTGGTAGGACAGGCGCGGGGTCCGCCTGGGGAACGTCTTCCTCATACTGTCGTGAAAGGGCGTCAGCTTTGGTGTTCTTGGACCCCAGGCGGTATGACAGGTGGAAGCTGTAGTCTTCAAAAAATAGAGCCCACCGCACCTGTCTGGGGTTCAGCTGTTTCAGTGAACGGATGGTGATGAGGTTCTGGTGATCAGTCCAGACAATGAATGGCTCTCTGGTGCCCTGGACCCAGTGTCGCCATTCCTCCAAGGCCCACTTTATGGCCAGCAGCTCGCGGTCCCCTACTCCGTATCGCTGCTGATTGGGGTCAAATTTCTTGGAGAAGAAGCTGCAGGGATGCAGCTTTTGGTCTGGACCTCGTTGGGAGAGAACGGCCCCGGCGCCCACATCCGATGCGTCCACCTCCACAACGAATGGTTTGTTGGCATCTGGATGAAGGAGGATAGGAGCTGTAGTGAAGCGGCGGCAGAGTTCACGGAAGGCGGCAATGGCAGTCGAGGTGAGGTGGAAGGGGTGAGATAATGGGCGCGTCAGAGCAGTTAGCGGAGCTGCAACCGTACTGTAGTCCCGGATAAAGCGACGATAGAAGTTCGCAAACCCAAGGAAACACTGGAGTTGTTTGAGAGTCCTGGGTAGGGGCCAGTGACTCACAACCTCCAGCTTCTGCGGGTCCATGGCCACACACTGGGGCGAGATGACAAAACCCAGGAATGTGGTGGAGCGCTCGTGGAAAGCGCACTTCTCCAACTTACAGTACAGCTGGTGGGCGAGCAATCTCTTTAGAACCGCTCTGACGTGTTGTACATGTTCACTGACAGTCCGGGAGTATATGAGGATGTCGTCTAGGTAGACAAAGACCCATCTACCTAACAAGTTTCTTAGAACGTCGTTAATGAATTGCTGGAAGACAGCAGGAGCGTTGCAGAGTCCAAATGGTATTACCAAATTTTCATAATGGCCGGTGGGAGTGATGAAGGCCGTCTTCCACTCATCGCCCTCCCTGATGCACACCAAGTTGTAGACGCTCCGGAGGTCCAACTTAGTAAAAATGGTGGCACCAGAGAGGGCGTCCAGGGCAGAGTTGGTAAGAGGCAATGGATGTCGGTTCTTGATGGTGATGTTGTTGAGCCCCCAATAATCGACACATGGGCGTAAGCTGCCATCGTGTTTCTTCACGAAGAAGAACCCCGCGGCGGCAGGTGAGGAGGAAGGCCGGATAGTACCTTGGCGCAGTCCACTGGAAACATATTCCTCCATCGCCTGCGTCTCGGTGGCAGATAATGAGTAGAGATGGCCGCGGGGTGGCATGGAACCTGGCTGAAGGTCGATGGCAAGGTCGTAGGGACGATGAGGAGGTAGGTGCGTCGCCCGTCTTTTACAGAACACCTCAGCCAGGTTCCGGTAGGCACTCGGGATGTTGTCTGTGTCGACCTCGGGGGCCTCAGACTCCCTAGAACACGTCCCAGCCCGGGCCTGTAGGCAGAGTTCAGAACAAGTCGGCCCCCATTGTAAGATCCGACTTTGTCTCCAAGATATGAGCGGGTCGTGGTGAAGTAACCAGGGGTGTCCGAGAATAAGAGGAGGCGAAGAGATGGGGGTGAGGTAGAAGTGGAGCTGTTCCTGATGTTGGCTGATGGTCATGGTGATGGGTTGGGTTTGGAAGGTGATGGGGCTGGAGGAGAGGGACCGACCATCGACAGATGTAATATTTACGGGCTGGGATAACGCCTCGATCTTTACCCCCAGTTTCTTGGCATAAGAAGAGTCAATGAAGTTACCAGCAGCACCGGAGTCGATGAATGCGGTACTTCCGACCCATTTGTGGCCAAACTGGAGGTGTACTCTTACTGTGAGATGGGAATCATTGGTCAGGGTGGTGGAGAGGGAGATGGAACCCGGTGAGTCACTCTCACTCCTCACAGAGCACAGGCCGCAGAGGACAGATGGCTCGGTGGTGCGCTGCTGACCCGCAATATGCGCAGAGGCCCTCTCTAAATCGGCATTCCCGTTTTGCAGCAGTTAAGGAGGCGTGCCCTAATTGCATGGGTTCCCCGGCTCCAGTGTCAACCACGGCGGGAGGTGGAGAGCCGACAGGTCCGGTAGGTGCAGTAGAAAATGAGGAGGGAGCTTCCGGAACAGGCGTGTGAGAGAAGAAGGAGGGGGTTCG
Source organism: Clarias fuscus (assembly GCA_030347435.1). Lineage (NCBI taxonomy): Eukaryota > Metazoa > Chordata > Actinopteri > Siluriformes > Clariidae > Clarias > Clarias fuscus. The sequence goes on from CM059205.1 coordinate 35,249,569, forward strand.
GGGCGTGAAATGAGGCAGTGATGGCGTGATGGGTGGCAGGGTGCGAGGGGCTGGCTTGGGTCGGGCGAGCAGACGCTGGTCGATCCGGAGGGCGAGTTGGATTAAGCCCTCCAACGTAGCTGGATGTTCTCGTCCCGCGAGCTCGTCCTTGATGCACGCAGCCAGTCCCTCGTAGTAGCCGTCCGGAGGGCAGAGTCTCCCCAGTCGGTCTGAACGGCGAGCGTTCGGAAATCCGCCATGTAGCGGCTCACGGATGAGCCTCCCTGCCCCAGATGATATAATTTGGTGTCGGTCTCCACCTCAGCAGCAGGATGTTCAAAGGTGAGTCTTAGCTGGCGAGTGAACTCTGTGTAGGAATAGGCTACATCTGAATCAGATCGCAGGACCGCCGTGGCCCACTCCGCTGTCTGCCCGGATAGCAACGAGACGAGAAGAGCAACGCGCAGTCGGTCTGTGGAGTATCTGGTGGAATTAAACTCAAACACAAGATCCAACGTGGTTAAAAAAACACTGCATTTCCCATCCGTGCTATCCCACTTATCCGGTAGAGCAATGAAGACATCAGAAGAAGGGAGGGAGGGTGGCGGCGCAGCAGCCGCTGCAACGGGCGTGGCAACAGCCGGCTGAGCAGCCGCTCCGCAGAGCGTCGCGTTCTCTTGCCTTAGCTCCGCCACCTCGCGGCGCAGGGCCACGATGTCTTGGATGCCTTTGGCGGAGAGCCGCGACTTCACTACGGAGCTGATCGATCAGCTTAGCATGTTGATCAACCACATCGCAGAGGTGAGCGTAATCCGCTGGGTTTACTGCTGATGGCTCAGTCATTCTGTCCCAAACAAACGGAGACAGACCAGAAGACTAGCAGTTAGCCCTGTAGCGTGGATGGTAAACCCAAACGCGGAAGTAGCGCGAACAGGCAGGATAATTTTAGAACTCTCCCAGCGCGAGAGCAAGAGTTTACACAAATAAACCCGCGTTCTAATAATACACACTCAATCGAAAGCGAAACCCAAGAAAGTGAGTACTCACGATTAGACGGACAGAGCGTCAGCGATAGCATGGGCAAACTCAATGACTGAGCAATGTGTGGAGCCGTCTTGTCTCCTTTTATGCTTCCTGAATATAATAATAATAATAATAATAATAATAATAATAAATCAAAGGGTTATAATAAAGGCATCTTCAACTATTAAGGCTTTTCCTCATGAAAGGGAGAGAGAGAGAAAGAGAGAGAGAGAGAAGCAAGCTTCACTTTTCAACAGCAATTTATATTATTTCAAATATCAAAAAAGCCACTAAGCATACAATACATGTTGCACAAACTTTTACACTAGTCAGTTTTACTACAACCCGTTACTACATTTTTGCTGCATTGTTAGCATATAGATATCACAAGTATATGTTTCTAAATACATATATTACCAAACTTATAGACATGCCGCTTCTCAAATTCCACCAACTCCATTTTTCTTTTGCCTAGAACTGTTTTGTTTTCCTTTTTCTTAATTGAACTTCAAGCCATTTACAGCATCCTTCCATTCTCGCTTGCGCTTTCCCTCCTTCAGTTTCCCTCCTTCAGCCCTTTAACAAATCAATTTAATATAATTCAAGAAGCAGAACAAGACATATAATCTGAGCAGTCCTCAACATGGTTTAAAGGCATCTAAGTCTTTTCTGAAGGTGTTTCTTACCTTCACAGTCACAGTTTGGCTAGGAGCCAAAACATTATCTAAACCATGAAAGTGGACACACGCCATTGTCAGCTAAACAAGCAAGTCTATACTCTGCAGCGTTTGATCAGATATAGTTTATTTTATTCTACCGACAAGTTAATACATTTAATAAGTGTTAATCATAAATCAATCACCACCTTTCCCTTTGACCTATTTACCATATTTATTAAATATTCTCTTTATCCAGCTCAACAATTAAACCTTGGCAATAATATTAACAACATATACATAACATTTGTACTTAAGTAAAGTTTTCACTTATCTTTACTTTCCTCAAGGGATTCTATTACTGGATGGTGTTTAATTCTGCTCCACTACATCCTAAACAAATTTCTCTACTTTCTACTTCACTACATTTCAGTATGGTGTTGTGTGACATTATGATAAAACAACATTATGCTTGTATATGCCAGCTTGTTTGGCTGGGACAAAAACAATCCACTTCTCATGACCTCACCTCAATGAACATATGAGTAGAAAAGTTATTTCTGTATGTCCATATTTGACTGCAATTTACGCAGTTTTAGGAAGGTCTATTAGTGGGAAACAAACAATAAAACAAACAAGCACTTAAAAATAGTTGAAACCTCTGACTTTTGGTTGGCCCTCTGTCATATGTTTAATTAGGACAACAGCAGAGCATGAACACACACTTACTTATTGTATGGAAAAAAGAACTATAGCTGTCCACAGTCTACAATTGTTATCTTTTTGCTCGGTTTGCCCATCTTAGAGCCCAGGTTTCCCATTTGCTCCACCACATCCATGCCATCTTTGACAATGCCAAAAGCCACATTTTTGAAGTCCAAATGCTCAGTTTTTTTCAATGTGATGAAAAACTGAGAGCTGTTCGTATCTCTGCCACGATTGGCCATGGACAGTATACCTGGTCCTGTGTGGTGCACTTCAAAGTTTTCATCCTGAAACTTGTCCCCATAGATACTCTTTCCACCTGAGCCATCATGGTTGGTTATATCACCACCCTTAAAAAAAGAAAAAATCATATATTGTGTCTACACATGTTGTTCAATGTGTTGTACATTTTAAATGTAATGTTGTCCTAAAATGAGTTTGAGACCTTAGACCTCATTTAACACTAGAATACCAAATCAAAGTTTACCTGACAGATGAAATCAGGGATAATTCTGTGAAAAATGGAATTCTGGTAACCAAATCCTTTCTCGCCAGTGCACAAAGCTCTAAAGTTTTCTGCAGTTTTAGGGACGATATCAGCAAAAAGGTCCATTGTAAACGTGCCAATTGACTTGGAGTCAGCAGCTATAGTGAAAAATACCACTGGGTTGCTTGGTCTAGAAATGTTCATGACTTTACACTGGGCTGAGTCTACTTGAGACATGCACCTCTGACAATCTGTGAAGATTTTCCTAAAGCATTCAGCAAGTTCTGGTGTCTTGAATTTGACAGCGAGCTGCTCCAGCTTGGCATTGCCCCCTGTTTGACAAAAAGAACAAAATTTCATACAGCCAAGATAGAGGTTTAAAATTCAAACTTGATAACACACTGAACCAAAAATAGTGGAATAACTGCAGTGTTTTGACCTGCGTAGTCATTGGCTGCCCAAATAAATGCGCTAGCACATGTACTCATGGGTTTCAGCTCCATGTCTTTAGTGATGCTGTGGTTAGCACACATCTTTAAATCCTGTTCATGTCTCATCAGGATGCGGTAGTACTTTTTCACTGGATGGAAGAGAATTTTCAAATCACCAACTCCACTCACTTTCCACTGGTCAAGATCACGGTCCCATCTAGACAGTTTTGCCCAGTGCTTAAAAATAATTCCCTCATCCTTTTTATCAGACTTCACCTCAACCTAAAAATGGGAAACCAGAAAGAAGTTACTGGTTTATACTTCATTAAATATAATGATAGTAGCTAAACCCATGCTTCTCCAACACTAAAATCATAATTACATTTTTAATTTACATAACAGCAGACTTGGCTTAAGCATGCTGTTGAACATTTCTGTTCATATTTAATGTTCTGTCTGCAGAAAATCATTCCTGTTCATAATCAATTTAAAGAAACTAACAAACAAAATTGGTGCTGCCTGTTTTAGGCTTAGTTGGTGTTTCAGCTTTATGGATCTTTATGTAAAGAGGTCAACAGGACAGCTAACAGCTGTAGCAGCCTGCTCAGAGCAGCTCTCATTTGTTTCCTTTTGCCAGTTTATTTCTCTATAAAACAAAATACTTTTATAAAGCTTACCAAAAACACAAAATCATGTGACATAACTAGGAAGGACAATTACTAACACCTGACCTGCAGCTACTTTTAGCAGTAAAGAAAGCACCTAAACCTTCAACTGGAAATGTAATGACTTTTCCTAAAGGGATCCCAACATAAGATAACGTGAGCCATCACCTTTGTTTATGTTTCTATGAAAGCTATACAGTACACCATCATGATACAAAGATTGTCTTTGGATCAAATATGAGATACACACATGGACAAAATTGTTGGTACCCTTCGGTCAATGAAAGAAAAACTCACAATGGTCACAGAAATAACTTTAATCTGACAAAAGTAATAATAAATAAGAATTCTATGAATGTTAACCAATGAAAGTCAGACATTGCTTTTCAACCATGCTTCAACGGAATTCTAAAAAAAAAATGAACTCATGGAACAGGCCTGGACAAAATTGATTGTACCCCTAACTTAATAGTTTGTTGCACAACCTTTTGAGGCAATCACTGCAATCAAACGATTCCTGTAACTGTCAATGAGACTTCTGCACCTCTCTGCAGGTATTTTGGCCCACTCCTCATGAGCAAGCTGCTCCAGTTGTTTCCGGTTTGAAGGGTGCCTTTTCCAGACGGCATGTTTCAGCTCCTTCCAAAGATGCTCAATAGGATTGAGGTCAGTGCTCATAGAAGGCCACTTTAGAATAGTCCAATGTTTTCCTCTTAGCCATTCTTGGGTGTTTTTAGCTGTGTGTTTTGGGTCATTGTCCTGTTGCAAGCCCCATGACCTGCGACTGTGACCCAGCTTTCTGACACTGGCCAGCACATTTCTCTCTAGAATCCCTTGATAGTCTTGAGATTTCATTGTACCCTGCACAGATTCAAGACACCCTGTGCCAGATGCAGCAAAGCAGCCTCCTCCATGTTTCACAGTAGGGACAGTTTTCTTTTCTTCATATGCTTCATTTTTTCATCTGTGAACATAGAGCTGATGTGCCTTGGCAAAAAGTTCCATTCTTGTCTCATCTGTCCATAGGACATTCTCCCAGAAGCTTTGTGGCTTGTCAACATGTAGTTTGGCATATTCCAGTCTGGCTTTTTATGATTTGTTTTCAACAATGATGTCCTCCTTGGTCGTCTCCCATGTAGTCCACTTTGGCTCAAACAACGACGGATGGTGCGATCTGACACTGATGTTCCTTGAGCATGAAGTTCACCTTGGATGATGTGATGTTCTGAATAATATGTGCAACTGTAGTCACAGGAACATCTAGCTGCTTGGAAATGGTCTTATAGCCTTTACCTTTAACATGCTTGTCTATAACTTTCTTTCTAATCTCCTGAGACAACTCTTTCCTTCGCTTCCTCTGGTCCATGTTGAGTGTGGTACATACCATGTCACCAAACAACACAGTGACTACCTGGAGCCCTATATATAGGCCCACCTGTGATGTTAATTAGTGGACACACCTTGAATTAACATGTCCCTTTGGTCACATTATTTTCAATATTTTCTAGGGGTACCATCATTTTTGTCCAGGCCTGTTCCATGAGTTTATTTTTTAAAATAATTCTGTTGAAGCATGGTTGAAAAGCAATGTCTGACTTTCATTGGTTAACATTCATAGAATTTTTTTTAATTATTACTTTTGTCAGATGTGACCATTGTGAGTTTTTCTTTCATTGACCGAAGGGTACCAACAATTTTGTCCACGTGTGTATGTGATAAATACTGTATGGAGGATTTCCATAAATATGGAGAAAACTGGAAAAGGATGCATTTATCAATTTTCTCCTAATTTAATGAAACCCTTCAACCCCCCCCCCCACCCCCCCTCGAAAAAAAGGCCCCTACCCCAAAAAAGGCTAGATTTAGTCTTGTGTCTGTTACATTTGACAAATTCTTCACATTTTATGAACTCAGCCAATAGCTCCTGAAGATCACAATGGTTGGTAGAGAACAACGTCCCACTTGCACTGTGCAACAAAGGGCATAGTGGCCTTCTTATAAAAAGGTTTGTTTTTGTGTTCAAAAAAGTGTAATGCTTAAAAATTCCAATCTGCTAATTTGTTTAGAATTCCTTTATGGCACTCACCAGAGCTTGCTGGACCTTTTGTAGCTCTGTTTCAAAGTCCTCTAGACTGTCAGACTCAGTGTCTGAGTCACTACTAGTACCACAGAAGAAGGTAGGTGGCAGATGCAGGCTCTTGGCCTTTCTCTCCTCCTTCATTGTCGGCTTCTTCTCCCAGATAATTACACAATCATCTGCATCTCCACTGGTTTGAGCTGTGAGACATTAGACATTTCATTTGATTCTATTAAATCTACCTATCTTAAAATATTTACAGCGAACATTAATTATTTGAGTGGCAGGATTAATAAATATAAACATGATGTGGCCAAACACAGTTTGCATTCATGTCCACTTTAATTGATTGGATAATGCACTTTTAAAATTTTTGGAAATGGTTACAATGTTGCTGGATTGACTTAATTAAATTATGGAGGCAAATCTACATGGGGTCAGGTGACAGTTAAAGATACATACAGGTAAAATAGGCCTTTAATAAATAAGGTACGCAGTGCTGTGTGATGTTCATAGACTGTGTCCAATTTTAGGAACTTAACACCAATTGACATAACAAAAACCCTATTCAAAAGGTTATGCTTAGAAGCTTCCTTAGTTCTCCCCCTGAGTTGTGGACCACAGTAGCAGATTGAGCACATCACAAACTCATAGCCAGCATCCCTTTTTAGGCCGAAAACCATCTCATTTAATAAGGTTTTGCTGCTTTCCCTAACTGTTCTGTAAGTCTAAAATTTGCTTGTCAACATAATCTGTGATGTCCAGTTGTGCTAGTGGGAGAAGAGGAGAATACTCTCTGTAGGCGCAGAGGACCTGGAGTGTCACCCCTTTTGGCCAAATAATTAATGTCTATTATTTTTAGCCTAATGTTGAGTTCCAACATTAGGCTAAAGTCAGCTGGTAAATCCACCAGCCACCCTAAAAGTCCTTCCCATCTGATCAAGGTCCCTTTGGGGCAGTGGTGGTTCAGTGTGTTAAGCTTCTGAGTTATTGATCGGAAGGTTGGTGGTTCAAGCCCCAGCTCTGGAGCAAGGCCATGAATGCTGCCTGCTCTAAGGGTGCCATAAAAATGGCTGACCTGTCCTGTGACCCCCGCCTACTAACAAAAAGCTGGGATATGTGAATAATAAAGAGTTTAGCAGTGCAGTAATGTATGTATGTGATGAATAAAGGCTAAACTCACTCACTCATTGTCATTACCGCTTGATCCTGCAGTCAGGGTTGGGGGGAAGGCTAAACTTAACTTGTGAAAAACTTTGAAAGAATTGGCATTGGACTGCACACAAGCATTGCTTTGTGATAGTTTCCAGGTCCACAATAACCATTTTTGCAACATTTCTGCACACAATGTAGAAAGTGATTCAGACAGATAAAGGCACTGCATTTGTCACCTGCCCTGCAAGAATTATATGAATAGTGGGCATTAAATTGATTCAGACCAGAGTTTACCAAAGATATTTGATGTGCTGTTGGTCTAGTCTTGGAACTGGGATAAATAGCTTGAATCCTGGGATATTTAAAATATGAGAGGTTCAGCATAAATGTTAATTTACTGTACACACTGTAGTAACAAGAAACTGCAAATCTTTGGAGCTATTACTACAAACAATTTTAGAAGAGTGCCATTTGTACAGTTATTGTGTTTTTAAAAAAAAGAGCTTAGTCTTACACATAGCAATCAGAGACAATTAAGAGACAGTTTACCTCCAGGTGATATGTTCTTAAACTCGCTGTTGAAAAATGTTTCTAGTTTGTCTCTCAGTTGAGACACAGACTTCAGTACCTTCTCAAAAGTTAAAGAAAAACTGTCTGTGATGGTGGTGAAATTTGCAGATCCAGGAGCGGCTGGGACAGACTGAAAACTCTACATGGAGACAGGAAACAAAAACTATGGATTAACTTGGATAAAGTAGTAGGCACATGGAACACAACAACCACTGACCTTGATAAAAATTAGCAACATACTAATCTTAGCAATTACTTTCTCTCAAATTAATCTATTAGAAGCTACTTCATGCAAGTATGCCATGGTTCTGGTACCTGGAGGTGTTGGATGGTATCCTCAGTGCGTGAAAGCTTCTCTAGCTCAAAATCTCTCTTCTTCAGCTCTCCAATCTCCTGTTGCAATTGCTTAATGATGTCTTGAGCTCGACTCACAGCTGCTTTTTCTTGATCTCTGACCAGCTGTGCCACCTCAAGTTGTCTTTTTTCAATTGCTTTGATCAGCTCAGTAAACATTTTTACACTTTCCTGCATAGCTGTTTGTGCAGAATGCTGTTAGGGCACACAGAAATATGGGATCTCCAACAAGTGCTTCTGCAAAGAAACACAACAAATAATTCACATTCAGTGTGTTAAATGTGATATACCTGCCTGGCCAAAAAAGTCACCATTTCAAAAGAGTCAAATTATTAGACTGAATAAAGCTAAGAAAACAAGTAAGGAGATTTGAAATTACTGGAACCGGGTTAAGAACCCTCACTCACTCATCATCATCTATATGGCTTAATCCTGTATTCAGGGTCACTTGGATTTGAACTTTGTGAGGAAACTGGAGTACCCGGAGGAAACCCACCAAGCACGGAGAGAACATGCAAACTCCATGCACACAGAGACGGGAATCAAACCCGGACCCTGGCGGTACAAGGCGACAGTGCTAACCACTACACCAATGTGCTGCCCTGTTAAGAACCCTAAAACACCTTATTAAAATCTGGAAGGATAATGCTGACCCATTAACTTTGTAAAAGAAATGTGGTAAGAAAAAAAAATCTTTAATGGAGGTCACTTAAACACTTGGTGAAGTTGGATGGTGAAAAATCAACAGTAAAAAATCATAGCTATGATTAATAGTGAAAGTAAGAGCATTTATTACACAATGTGATGAGAACTTACAGAATTGGGACTAAAGAGCTGAGTGTCCATATGAAAACCACTTTTTGGTAAGACTAATCAGGAAAAAATGCCTTGAATTTGATAAGTATCATGAAGACTCATACAGACTGGTCTTTGGAGCAATGGAATAAGGTCATGTGGTCTGGCTATTTACAACCACTGATGCCAACACTGGCCCAATGTACTGTATGCATTGCCGTTGGCCCAACGGAGGCCCTTCAGCAGTGTGCTATTTTTGAAGAAGGTAATCACATTATGTGATGCACCCATCATGCATCATGCCCAATATACAAGCTTCTGGATGCACAGGCAATGTGGCTGTGGGTATTTTTTTGTAATTTGCCCATTAAACTACAAGAACATGTATAAGGTCAGGAATGGATGATGAGTCAGAGTACAGATCCAATCCATTCCTAATCTTTTAAGTTGGATTGAGATAAAAAATCTGAACAGGACAGTTTTTCCACCACCATCTAGATGAACAATTTCTTAATGTAGATGGCTTTGGATCAGTTCTGGGCCTCTACAGCAAAGGAAAATTTTAATTCTAAAGTATATAATTACATTTTATTCAGTTTCACAATGTGGAAAGGAGACATGTACATGGGTCTGATGACTCAAATACTTTAGCCAGTGTAATGTACTGTATCAGTGTGCACATTTTAAGATGATCTAGAAATTGTATATTTCATTTTTTTATTTCCTTTTTGATTTTTTGTGTTTAAAATGTACCACCACTTCCTATGGAAAAAAAGCCATTTTGAAAGTAATTAAAATGTTACTAATGTTAAAAGAACAGAATGTGAAGGATATTTATGTCATTCCTGTTTATTTAGTATTATTATGTACTAAATTATTTGTTCTGACATTTGAAATAAACATTATGAGGAAAATATAATAAAACCAATTAAATACTTTACATCTGAAAGTTGTGCACATGAATAAATAGAAAAAGTGCATCAATATGGAAACATATGAAGCATTACATGTAAAACCATCATGTAAATTTTGTGTTATCTTTTGTATGAAGCCTCGTCTGGAGGCTTCGACCAGCTTGTGCTTCTTAAAAGCAGGAGATTTATAGTGAGGCTGGAGGTGAGTTTCACAGAAAGAGGCCAGACACACCAGACACGACTTGATGGCTTTGTGTTTTCTCTCAGTGCAGAAATCACACTCCACATCTTCAGGTCCAGCTGAACACTGAGCAGGAGATGTAGCTTGAAGTCCTGTCTTCTTCAGCGTCTCCACTATTTCATCTAGAAGAGTGTTTTTACTCACAACAGGTCTTGTAGAGAAGGTTTGTCTACACTGAGGACAGCTATAGACTCCCTTCTGATCCTCCTGATCCCAGCAGCCATTAATGCACACCATACAGAAACTGTGTCCACAGGGAAGAGCTGCTGGATCCTTGAATAGATCCAGGCAGATTTGACAGCTGAACTGAGTCTGAAATCTTAAAATATTTACTTCTGCCATATTTACTGAGAAACACTGACAGCAGGCCACGCCTCCTGGTTCTTCCTGTTTGGTGGTTATAAAAGCTGTGTGCAAAACAGATGTGTATGAACAAATGACTTACCTGACTTAAATTACACAAAATAAATAAACACAATTATTTTTTAAAATAAATTATAGTGTGCTTATACATAGGGACCTGTATTGCCAGCGAAAAACCTCAAACACAGAAATGAAATTTATCCACACAGAGACTGAACAGGAACAGAGGGATTTTAGTTTCATTTTTGCTAAAGTAAGAGCAGGGTTGCCAGGTGTATGACAAAACTGACTTTACATACATTTAAATGCTAAACCAGTAGTCAATGAAACCAGTCTGATCTGCCGAAATCATCCCATTGTCTTCAGGAAATTATATGGCAACCCAGAAGGGAATTGTGAGAGAGAGAGAGAACATTCTTTTAATCTAATGTGATAATATGGTTTCTTTGACATTTTCATTGGAATAGATAAATAAATTTTACAAAATAAATCCCAACTAACTTAAAAAAAGAGTATTCAGTGAGAAAATATATTAGTCGACTGATTTTATTCAAAGTAATTTTAGTATTCCTCCCATTAGTTTGGATAATTTCTATGACAATAAATATCAATACCCCTGGAGGGTCAAAGTGGTGAGACGTAGTGTTGTATTATAATAGGTTGCCTTCTGCTGGACACTGACATACAGTGTAACCTTGGATTATGAACATAATTCTTTCCGGAAGTGGGCTCGTATTTCAAAACACTCGTAAACCAAATCATATTTCCCCATAGAAAATAATGGAAACTCAAATTATTTGTTTCACAAACCCAAAAAAATTAAAACATAAAAATTAATACAAAATCTAAAGTAAAAATGAAACAAATTAACCTGAACTTTACCTTAAAAAAAAGTAAAAATAAATCCAGACAGATAAGAGTTTCCATGCGCGCAGGCGCTGTGTAGGTATATATGTGTGTGTATATGTGTGTTTTTGTGTATGCCTGAAGCTAATGTAAGAGGAGAGGAGGAATTCCCCCCCCTCTCCCTCTTTTCGTCTCACATGGTAACTCTTCCTCCTCTCTTATTTAAGTTTCACACACACACACACACACACACACACACACACACACACACACACACACACACACACACACACACACACACACACACTAATGGAAATACTGTTTTATTGAAAAAAAAATAATAAGGAACATCGCTAATAACACTCTCATGAGCTCACGCTAACGAAATCACTGCTGTAAAGTAAAATAAAAAAAAATTACAGTTTAACCTGCACTTTACCTTTGAAAAGAATAACTACAGAGCTGTTTACAAGGCGAGAGTAGGAGGTGTGTGTAAAGGGGCACGTTGTCCAATGACGCGCACACATACACATAACGGCATGCTGACAGAGGGAGTGAGAAAATGGATCTTTAACCTCTCTACTGAGACTTGCTTTTGCTTTACATGTGCACACCACTGTATATTTAAGTTAACTCATTCAAGTTTTATTTTAGAAATGCTTTAAAATATCAATCTGAGCTCCTATATGAGTCAAGGATAATGTAGCTGGTTTGGAGGCAGGTGTACCCTGTCTTGTTCTCAAAGTCTCCTGGGATAGGCTCCAGGTCCCTTGCCACCCTGTACAGAATAAGCAGTATAGAAGATGAATAAATGAATAATGTTGTTAAAGGCGGAATGATGGATTAGTGGTTAGCTAAGTTGTGTCTCACCTCTAGATTTATGGGTGTAAATCTTGCTTAGATCCCTGGTGTGTTTGTTCTGCGTGATCTGGCTTCCTCACACAGGCCAAAGATGTTTGGTGTAAGCTTGGGCATTTGATGTAGTGTATGATTGGGTGTGAGTATCGCTCTTTCTGTTTCTCCCTGTATGTTTGTGTGTTGATGCTGTTGCTGTTCAGATTACACAAGACAAAATAAAGTAAATTGTGTTTTAAATATTTATTTTTTAAATTTTACTGTGCTCTTGAATTTCTATTGTCATTATTGTGCTATTACACACAAGATTGTTGTGATTGTATGATCGTGAGACATACTGGAAAAAACTAACAAAGATCATGATTTGGGCAATGCTAATAGACTTAGGGTTATAGTTAGTAATAGTTGATTAGAAAATAGTAATTATGTAAATATCCCAGAGCCAATAGATTAGATGTACAGGTATACTGAATAGTGATTGTCAATAGAGAATACAGTGGTGTGAAAAGGTTTTTGCGCCCATACTGATTTCTTTTTTTTTATGTTTTAATATTTTAATATTTATATATTTAATATTTTAATGTTTCAGATCATCAAGCAAACTTGAATATTAGTCAAAGATAACATATCATGCACATTGTAAAAAATAAATTGTAAATTTTACGGTAAAAAAATGGCAGCTGTGGTTGCCAGAATTTTACCATAAAAAATATGTTATTGCACTGTAAAAAAATAAGCCGTAAATTTTACGGTAAAAAAACGGCAGCTGTGGTTGCTAGAAGTTTACCATAAAAAAAAGGTAGCAACATTTTTGGTTGTACAGGATTACACTCATTATTCTGTATATTCTATGGATTTTAATTGTTTCTTTTTTTTTCGAGCCTGGCCAGGAATCGAACCCAGACCCTGGTGGTGCAAAGCAACAGTGCTAACCACTACACTACGTTGTTGGACTACCTCGGTTTCCCCGTGTCCCCCGCACGACTTGCACTCCAACAACGACAACATTTGTTTAGCAAGCACAGTAGTGTAGTGGTTAGCACTGTCGCCTTGCACCGCCAGGGTTTGGGTTTGATTCCTGGTCAGGCTTGAAAAAAAACAAACAATTGAAATCCGTAAAATGAGTGCAATTCCATACAACCTAAAAACATCGCTACCATACTTTTCACGTAAACTTCTGGCAACCACAGCTGCCGTATTTTTACCGTAAAATTGATGCTTTATTTTTTTACAGTGCAATAACGTATTTTTTTATGGTAAAATTCTGGCAACCTCAGCTGCCAGTTTTTTACCGTAAAATTTACGATTATTTTTTACAGTGCTGTGTTTATGCAGGGTTTTTATTATTATGGTAAAACAAAATCCAAAACTACATAGATCTGTGTGAAAAATGTTTGCCCCTGTCACGGAGGCTTTGCAATGTCGCGTCACAGACCCTACTTGGGGTTCTTTCTTTACTGCCAATCTTGGCAAAAAGTCCATTGATGGCTCAACCACAATAGCACTTTGGTGCTGACAGGTGTTTATTGTGAAAAAAAGGTGCTCAAGTGGTCCAAACAGTGTACAAAAAAAGTGGGGAAAAAGAAAATAATAAAGAAAGAAACCAAACAATAATTTACAAAATATATAGAAAAATTTACACTCCAACTCAGCTCTCTCAATTATCACAAATTCTACCTCTACTCTCATCTACTCCAACCAACAACCCTCTGCTTGGCCTCAGCCGATGATAGCCTTATATGTAGGAGGCTTCGCCTCCTGGAATATACCATCCAAATTTTCCCCTTGTCCCTTTTTACCCACACACATTTCAGAGACCGTTAAACAGAGACAGCATTTCTACAAAATCATACTCCTCAATATTTAAACATATAAATATCTTATTAATATGCAGAAATGCATAAATATAGAATCATGTAACTATAACCCCTCTGGGTAAACATTGAATGGTTTTTCCCCCGATTCATCAGTAGCGCGCATGCTCAGGGCGGGAATTCCGCATATATCCACCCGAGAGCACTCAGGACTCAGTTTCCCCTAATGCCCTGGTGATGACGCATGCTGACGCAATCAATTGCAATACCCGGAAAACTCCGGTAAGGAAACTGAACTTGTGCCGCGACAAACAATAAACAATCAATCTCTTTTAAACCAATACCATGTTTGTGTTGTATGTGTATCCACTGCACAAGATCTGATGTAGCACTGATATATAACTGATGTATAAACATGTTTGTGTGTGTGTGCGTGTATGCGTCCATAAATTCGTGGCGCAGCTGTGTGCACCCATCCACGCTAACTTCTTGCCTAAAATGAGTTATGTATGTGTGCTGTAGCTGACCGTGGCGAGCTCCTCGTCACACCCCCTAAACCTAATAACTAGTTGGGCCACCCTTAGCAGCAACAACTGCAATCAAGTGTTGTAATTCAGCCACATTGAAGGGTTTTCGAGCATGAATTGCCTTTTTAAGGTCGTGCCACAGCATCTCAATTGAATTCAGGTTAGGACATTGACCAGGCCACTCCAAAGTCTTCATTTTGTTTATCTTGAGCCATTTAGAAGTGGACTTGCTGGTGTGCTTTGGATCATTGACTTGCTGCAGAACCCAAGTTCGCTTCAGCTTGGGGTCAGAAACAGATGGCTGGACATTCTCCTTCAGGATATTTTGGTACACAGCAGAATTCATGGTTCCATTTATCACAGCATCAGCAAAACAGCCCCAGGCCATCACACTTCCACTATATTTCACCACACTACCACCATATTTTACTGTTGGTATTTTGCTGTTGTGATGTTCTTTTTCTGAAATGCAATGTTACTTTTACTTTTTTTTTTTTCACATAATGGGCCACACCTTCCAAAAAGTAAAACTTTTGTCTCGTCAGTCCACAGAGTATTTTCCCAAAAGTCTTGGGGATCATAAAGATGTTTACTGTGCAGGGTGACTTTCACACACATATGCGCACACGCACACACACGCACACACACGCACACACAGAATCGCTGCTCTGACAATTAAACGTATTTCCAGGTTTCCTCGCAGGACCGCAAACTTGGCCATTTCATGTAAGTAAACATTTATACTGCAGTTATTCTTAATGATTTTAAAGAAATATGAAGTTATGGCAAAAAGAAAAAAAAAACTCTGCTTTGTCTAATCTTACTAATTTACTAATTTACTAATATGAATGAATAATATGAAATGTTTAAAAATAACTTGGGATCTACTGGGATTTATTTAAAACTGTAATTTATTGCAGTACAATTGTGCTGAATTCTTTTCTATAACAACATAGGAAAGATGGATCTCAAAAAGGTTTTTCTTGTACTGTTTATTACATTAGGACAGTACTCCTGATGACAGACCAGAGGGATGAAAGTGGGCATTCCTATTGTGATTGGAGATGATAACTTTCCTATCACTTTGCCCAATGTCATAAACTTTGCCATTGTGTTGGAGGAAGAGATTGTTTTGCAAGATGCTCCAGATCTGCAATCAGCTGTTGCTTACCTTTTTGGCCTTCTGTGTGGCTTGGAATTTCAGTACCCAAAAAAATTACAATTTTGAGGTGATTGAGAAGGTGTTCATGGAAATGGGCACTCACTGATCTGCAAGGGTACAGTCCCTTAAGACTTACAGTACAGTCTCATGCAAAAGTTTAGGCACCCCTTGATAAATAAAACATTTCGGTGATTTTTTCAATTGAAAAAAAAAACACAGTCTCTCTTGGAAATGGACAAAATGCACAATATGTTCAACAAACATTGGTGCATAGTGCATTCAAATGCATTGATGTTGCATTGGCGTTAAACAGATTCAACTCCCACATTGCTATAGCCTTTTAAACTTTTTTTCTTCATTGGGATTGCTGTTACGGGTCGTTGTTAAGTAAGAACAGTCAGTACACTTGGACACACACAAAAAATGTTTTACATACAATGTGAATGGTCAAGTAAATGTTTATTTATAACAATCATAAAGGTCTGGGTAGTAGCTGTAGCAATCAGGGCCTTCTGATAAAGTCAAACTTTTGATTATATAGTTTGGTTACATTCATACATCATGCATACAGTACATCAGTGCACAAAAGATTAAAAAAAAGTATTATTGGCTAGGGATTACATATACTATCATGGAATATCCCACTAATTTCTATCATCCATACAAAATTTTATTATTTTATATAACTGTGCCCTTTAGACCTTGAAACTAAATGGAGCCAGTTAGTGTAAAGGCATAAACATCTCATTAGGTCTTCCTAAGGGCATACAAATAGCTCTCGGCTTTGGCTTGGATTCAATACAATATCTGTACCATGAACAAGGACACAGACCATTTTCAGCTAAACAGGTCAGTCTATAGTTTACAGTCTTTCATCAGATATAGGTTATTCTATTCTACCAACAAGTTGACACATTTATTAAGGGCTAGTTAAAAATCAGTTACTACATTTCCCTGCTAAATGTTTACCATTTAATTAAATATTGTCAAGGTTGCTTGACTTCATCCAGCTCAACAATTAAAAAAGTAACACAGATATAGTATTCTAGCAAATATAATAGAAAATATTAATTTAAAAAGCTTTAATGTAAAGATGTTTTTGTCATGGTGGTAAAAGTGACAAATGGTTCTGAAATTAGCATTCTTTACTGATCAGTAGCTAATATTAGTTTAGATCTTCAAACCTGGTACAAGTAGCCTACAGTATTTTTGAGGATTGTTGAAGATTATGGATGCCTTAATGATATTTAAATTATGTAATGTCACATATATCGTCTCCAGCTTTGTGAATTAGTCAGACCTACAGAATTAAGTTTTTCACGTAAAACTTCTTTTTCAAATAAACTTCTTTATTGCATGATTCAGTTGGGTCTCAAGGATGTTAAAAAGCACAAATGACAAAAATATGAAAAAGCTATAACTCCCCCTCCCAGAGTTTTGTCCCGATGTCTCAATCAACCTTAAATTTGTTCCTGGACAGTTGATACACTTTCCACCTGAGACATCTTGTTTGGTTATATCGCTCTGAAAAAAACATTTAAAAAAAACATAAAAAAAACATACTCAGTCACCTTGCATAAACTATCAATTACTTTATTTCCTATCATTATTTGTCAGAAGAGTTAAATAAGTCTTAAATATATGTTGCGAAAAAAAATTAATTCAGAGATTATTTTTAAATAGAAAAGTTGGAACACATGCATACACAACTATAAAGCATTCCCACAATACACACACACTCAGTGCCATATGAGCGTGTGATTTGGTGATGAATGCCAGTGTTTCATATTCAGAACAGATGAATTTTCCCCCTTCCTGATTTTTAGACAGTGTAAAACTACAAATTCAGCAAATAAATCATTGTTTTCTTTGCCATAAAAAATAATAGCTCTGACTGACCTCATATATTGTATGTTAATTTTGTTCCTTGCAAAAATTTTATGATTTTTCTAAGTGATGACAACTCTAACTATAAGTAGTGTACCACGATGGACCAGGCGATTCCGAAGGGCAAAAGTGGTCAGGACCAGAAACCTCACAAAGCATCTCATTGTGACTCTTATAGGTGTGGCTCTATGCAGCCATTTATATAGATTGCCTGATCACAAAAATATGGGGTTCGTGATGATCTCACGGCATTGCTTGACATTGCTTGGAAGTGATTAGAGTACCGCGGTGGTCTTGGCCCTGGCAAACAGGTTGGTCAGGTTTTGTGTTGACTATAGATTAGTCAATGTAGTGTCTAGATTTGATTGCTTTATCAAATTCTGTCAAGAATGACTCATTTTAATTTGACACTGACTGAAAAATATTTTGAAAAAAAAAAAAAAAAAAAACATCTGTGAAGCTACGTTTAAACCGTCAGTTAAATGTGACCCAATTCCGATTTTTTGCTCATATGTGACACATATCGGATATTTTCTATGTCCACGTAAACAGGAAAAAAACGCATGCATTCCAATATTTCGAGATTTTCGAGGAAGTTTCAGGCCACCTTCATATGTGGAAATAAATCATATATAAATCAGATATGTGCTAATGTGATTGTCGTGTAAACAGACAGATCGGATTTTCTGAGGCATTGCGTTCTGTACGTCATTAAAACTGCGACTTCTTCTCGGTTTAATGATGTAATCAGGGACACCGAGGCGCTGCTCATCCCAAACAGTTGCAAGCCACCAGAGAGCGACCCCGACACGTCTCGCACCCAGACATTCCTCTGAATGGGTGAGGACACAATAAATGAAGCATAAGCGCAGGCTGCAATCATGTCCCTTTTCCTCCTTCTCCGTTTCGCGAACTTTGCATATTTTGCCTTCGTCCATCTTGGCTAGTGTGTAGTGCAAGAACCTCCCTTTAAGTATGCGCGATGTTTCAGACGGTATGGTTAGTGTAAACACTTGAATCGGATATGGGTCATAGTTGAAAGAACGTGTAAACAGACGGTCACAAAAATCAGATATAGATAACAAATCTGATTTGGGCATCGAGACCTGCAGTGTAAACGGGGCTTGATATCCCCCAACCAAAAAACAATATATATTTTTTTCCACGCTGTGGCCTTATTGCCTCCATTTTTGGAGAAGGAGAAACACCTGGTGCTCCTTACTTTCGACAAAATCATCTGACAAAATCATGATCCGCTCGACTGGCTCCACTGCATGAAAATTAACAACATGCAGATGGGATAAGGTGCTTTACTACTGATCAGAAGGTCCCATTTTCAAACCTCTGGTACTACCAAGCTGTTATGGTTGGGCCCTTGAGCAAGGCGCTTAACCCTATTATATGAATAATAAGAGGAAGAAGAAGACGAAGAAGAATTGAGAAAAAATGTCACTCTGGATAAATCAATAAGTGTATCTGGTAATGACATTAGACTTGACAATGACATGGCACCAAAATGAGTTTGACACTGACCTAACTGAATAACAGAATACTAAATGAAAGTGAAACCTGCACCTCTGACAATCTGTAAAGATTTTCCTGAAGGATTGAGCACATTCAGGTGTCTTGAATCTGGCCGCAAGCTGCACCTCTTTAGCATTGCCCTCTGTTTGAAAAAAAAAAAAAAAGAACAAATTTTGTCTTTTAAGTTTATATTTCTAACTTGACAACACATCAAATAACAATACATTATTGTTGAATATTGTTGTTAATATTAAAATAGTAGCACCATAACTTTCAGGTTCCTAACCTGTATAGTCATTAGCCGTCCAAATCACTGTTTCTACAGACGGGTTCAAGGGTTTCATATCGATGTCCTTGGAGATGATGTGGTTAACACACTCCTTTAAGATTGTGTCACACATCATCAGGACCCGGTAGTATTTTTTGACCGGGTGGAAAAGGATCTTCAGATCACCAACTCCAAGCTCTTTCCACTGGCCTACACCATCATCAGCTTTCAACATTTTTACCTCCTGCTTGAAAATAATCTTCTCAACTTCTCCATCAGCTCTATCAGACTTCAAGGTAAGCTGAGGACGGGAAATCAAAAGGATGTTACTGGTTTCACAAACACACACTCACAGTGAATCACCATTTATTGAAAGCATCATCATATAATGTCTAGATTAATTACACGTAAAGTGAAATATTTCATTATTTTTATATTTGGATGATTACAGCTTACAGCTCACAAAAAGAAAAAAAAACATGATTAAACTAAAATGTTTAATTTTGGCTTAATTTATTTAATTGTAGCACAACAAATGCAATTTATTATTTATTACAGGACTCTTACATATCTAGAAATGTTTTTGAAAATGTCAGAATTGCTGCAGGATTTGATTTGTCTGCAGAAAATCATTCCTCAAAATGAAAACACACACATATATGATTTATATATATATATATTTTATGCTGTCTATTTTATACATAACTTTACTCTAAGCTAAGAAAGACTTTCAGAAACATAGAATCTTTCTATAGTTCTCGTTTCTTCTTAGATGTTCCAGAGTACACAGAAGTGTCACGGTTTGGTCTCCGTGGCCTGTGCCTGGCGAACCCTCGTTTCCAGCTCCCAACGGAGCAGGGCGATGACTCTGGAAGGTGGCAGGACAGACGCGGGGTCAGCCCGGGGCACGTCCCCCTCATGTTGTTGGGAGAGGGCATCGGCTTTGATGTTCTTTGACCCCGGGCGATAGAATAAGTGGAAATCAAAAATAGAGCCCACCGCGCCTGCCTGGGGTTGAGTTGTTTTACGTTCTTGATGGTAATGAGATTTTGGTGGTCGATCCAGATGATAAATGGTTCTCTGGCGCCCTGGAGCCAGTGTTGCCATTCTTCCAAAGCCCACTTTATGGCCAGCAGCTTGCAGTCCCCTACCCCGTATCGCTGCTGAGTGGGGTCAAATTTTTTTGGAGAAGAAACTACAAGGGTGTAGTTTCTGGTCTGGACCCCGCTGGGAGAGAACAGCCCCAGCGCCCACCTCTGAGGCGTCCACCTCCACAACGAATTGTTGGTCGGCATCTGGATGGAGGAGAATTGGAGCGGTGGTGAATAGATGGCAGAGTTTGGAGAATGCGCTGATGGCAGTGGAGTCGAGTTGGAAGTGATGAGATGAGGGGCGAGTTAGTGCAGTGAGGGGTGCTGCGACTGTACTGTAGCCCCGGATAAAGCGACGATAGAAGTTCGCAAACCCAAGAAACCGTTGAAGCTGTTTGAGAGTCTTGGGTAGGTAGGGGCCAATGACGTACAACCTCAAGCTTCTGTGGGTCCATGCCCACACCCTGGGACGAGATGACAAAGCCCAGGAACGTGGTGGAGCACTTGTGAAAAGCGCACTTCTCCAACTTACAATCATGTCAAGTCAAGTTAATTTTATTTATATAGCGCTTTTAACAATTGACATTGTCGCAAAGCAGCTTTACACAATAAAAAGAAGTAAGTTTGTATGCAATGTGTATGAATCAAAATGATAAGATTGTCCCTGATGAGCAAGCCGAGGGCGACGGTGGCAAGGAAAAACTCCCTGAGATGGTAATAGGAAGAAACCTTGAGAGGAACCAGACTCAACAGGGAACCCATCCTCATCTGGGTGATAATAGATAGCAGGGATTGATCAGCATAATAATGTGTACTGGAAGTTCAGTGTAACAGGAGATGTGTTAAAATTAAAATTATTTTACAGTACAGTTGGTGGGCGAGCAATCTCTTAAGGACAGCCCTGACGTGTCGGATGTGTTCTTCAGCGGTGCGTGAGTAGATGAGTATATCGTCTAGGTAGACAAATACCCATTTTCCCAACATGTCCCGGAGAACATCATTCATAAACTGCTGGAAAGCGTTACAGAGTCCGAAGGGGATAACAAGGCTTTCGTAATGTCCATTAGGGGTGATGAAGGCTGTCTTCCACTCATCGACACATGGATCTTAGGGGCCAGGTCGTAGGGGCGATGCGGAGGAAAATGGTCGGCACGTCTCTTACAAAAGACCTCAGCCAGGTCTCGATATGCAGAAGGGATGGCGTTGGTGTCAACATCAGGGGCCTCGAACTCCCTAGAGCACGTCCCAGCCGGCGTTTGTAGGCAGAGTTCGAGGCAGGTCGAACCCCATTGCAGGATCCGGTTTTGAGACCAGGAGATGAGAGGGTCATGCTGCAATAACCAGGGGTATCCTAAGATGATGGGTGGCGAGGAAATGGAGGTGAGGTGAAAGCAGATTTCTTCTTGGTGTTGGTCAATGGTGAGGGTGATGGGCCGAGTCTGGATGGTGAAAGGGCTGGAGGAAAGGGGCCGACCGTCGACGGATGTCACTCGAACTGGCTGGGATAACGCCTCAGTCTCCAACCCCAATCTCTTGGCATAGGAGGAGTCAATAAAGTTTCCAGCAGCGACGGAGTCGATGAAAGCGGAACTTTTGACTCATCTGTGGCCAAATTGGAGGTGTACCTGAACCATGAGACGCGAGGTGCTGGGTGTGGTGGCGGCGAGATGGAGGTGACCCAGTAGATGCCCTAGTGGTGGTGGTGAAAGCTGGTGATTGGGGCGTGGAATGTGAAAAAAGGGGCATGATGGGCAGCAGGGTTCGGGGGGCTAGCTTCGGATGAGCGAGCAGGGGCTGGTCAATCCGGAGGGCGAGCTGGACCAAACACCCCTCCAGTGTAGCCGGAAGCTCTTGTCCGGCGAGCTCGTCCTTGATGCGAGAAGCCAGTCCTTCATAGTAAGCCATCCGGAGGGCGGCGTCCCCCCAGGTGGTCTGCACGGCGAGGGTACGGAAATCCGCGGTGTAGCAGCTCACGGACGACCCACCCTGCCGCATATGGTACAATTTGCTGTCGGTCTCCACCTCAGCAGCAGGATGTTCGAAGGTCAGTTTGAGTTGGCGGGTGAATTCTCCGTATGAATAGGCTGTGTCCAAATCTGACCTGAGAATCGCCGTGGCCCACTCAGCTGCCTGCCCGGATAGCAATGAGACGAGAAGTGCAACGCACAGTCGGTCTGTGGAGTACCTGGTGGAATTGAACTCAAACACAAGATCTAATGCTGTTAAAAACACACTGCACTTCCCATCTGTGCCATCCCACTTATCTGGTAAAGCAATGAAAATGTCAGAGTGGGGGGGAGGGGGCGGCGGCGCCGCCACTGCGGGGGGCGTGGCAACAGCCGACTGAACAGCCGCTTCGTGGAGGGTCGTGTTCTCCTACCGCAGCTCCGCCACCTCGCGGCGCAAAACCGCGACGTCTTGGAGCTCCTTTCGGAGAGACACGACTTCACCGCGGAGCTCATTGATCAGCTCGGCATGCTGGTCAACCACAGCGCAGAGGCGAGCAAACTCCGTTTGTTTCCTTTTATGCTTTCTGAAAGCGCGACCGTCTTACTTCTGGGTCCTCGTGCCGATCGCGGAGCGAGTGTGCATGACACAGAAGTTGGGTTTTCAGCAATTCAATTTAATTATCTCTCTCTTTCTCCCATTGCTTTTATCATGTATACAGGGTAGTGGGGAGTGGATCCATAGGGCACGAGGCAGTGTACATCCTGGATAGGGTGCCAATTTATCACACACTCACACACTCATTCACACTACAAGCAAATCTAGTTTAATCTGTATGTTTTTGGGCTGTGGAAGGAAACCCACCATGCACAAGAACAACATGCAAACGCCATACATCCAGATCAAAGGCAGGAATCAAACCCAGACCCAAGGCAACAGTGCTAAAGCTCAAAAGTTTGGATACCTTCGGAAAATTTGCAATATGTGTATTTTTTTAAGAAAACTCAAGTGAGAGGGCAAAATAAATTTATTTTATTTCCTATAAGACTCGTTCTCAAATTGCCCATAGTGTGTGAATGAGTGTGTGAGTGTGTGTATGTTTGTGTGCCCTGCGATGGATTGGCACCCTGTCCAGGATGTACCCCGCCTCGTGCCCTAAGTCTCCTGGGATAGGCTCCAGGCCCCTGCGACCCTGATTACAGGATTAAGCGGTGTAGACGATGAGTGAGTGAGTCCTATAAGACTCAAGTTCATATATAAGCCTTAACAGAATGGCACAACCATCAAACAAAACATGACAGTAAAGAAAACAAGGACATAATTACTGTTCAATGTTTGCTTATCTTTAGTTATTTAGTAGTGCAGGGGGGAGGGGGGGGGGTGTTGAGGTTATTTGTGTTCGGAACAATTCTTCTGGCACCAGAGAGTGAAACCTTTTAACAGAACTCTTATTTTTCATCTCCTTTCCAACTATTTGCTAATTAATGACTTGATGCGACCACTATCGTAAAATAAGAATTCAATTCAATTCAATGACATTCAGTCTTCATTCAGTCATATTTTCAAATAAATGGCGATGTTTAAGAATTTCTTTCAGGGTTTGCAAACTATTGAGCACAACAGTATAATTGATTGTAACAGTGGTTATTGTCACAAAGCAGCTTTACAGAATCAAACAGTTGTAAAAATGAGTTTGAAAAGTGTATAAATAGAGAAATATGTGAAAAAATTATAATTATCAGGTCACACTGGCAAGGAAAAACTCTCCAAGATGACCATAGGAAGAAAGCTTGTGAGGAACCAGACTCAACAGGGTACCCATGCTTATTGGGGTGATATCAGATAGCAGGTATAGATTTGGGGTCATACTGTCTGTTAGGAGGCCAGGAGTTCAGTATACAGTACAGGAGGGATGTTTAAGTTAATATGTAGTCCACTTTAATTATTGGAGGCTTAGGTATGAAGTCCAAAGCTATCAAGTCACTGCAGTCACAAGCCTGCAAAGAACAGCTGTCTTCTTCAGCCAGGTCCATGACATCTTCAAGTGGAATCATCACTACATGTATCCCAAGCAGACCATAAGAGGCCATCCTTAGCAGAGAGCCAGAGGCATCCATGGATGAGAACTCCAACCAAATGTGTGGCAGCACAATGTGTAAGACAGGTCCACAGGACAGAGGGGTCTGCCTCACTGGCAACATAAGTGTTCCATTTGTAGCTTGACAGAAAGAGAGAGAGAGAGAGAGAGAGAGAGAGAGAGAGAGAGAGAGAGAGAGAGAGAGAGAAAGAGCAGTTAGGTATGCTAGCAGTCAATCAATGTATAAGCTCAATGTAAATTTTATGCATAGTGTAAGCAGTGACTATGACAGTATAGTTGAAAGGGAGAGCCAAAAGGAAACACAGACATCAGGGCTTCTTGGGAAGTAAAGCAACCAGTCACACTACCATCAACAAACCTAAGTGATCAAGAAGAGTGAGGAAGACAGCATCTAAACATACCAGTTCACTATAATAAGCCCCCCAGATCTGCACCATTACCAATAACAACCTTATTTCCAGAAGGCTTGTCTAAATAGGTTTTCAGACTAGACTTAAACACTAAGCTTGTGTCTGAGTTCTGAATATTAATTGGAAGGCTGTTCTATAACCTTGGGGCTTTAAGAGAAAAAGCTTCATATCTTCTTGGTTCTAATGAGGACTCACATTCTGGAGCTTGTTTATGGACTTAGTAGAACATCCAGACAGTAAGGTGTTACAAGAATCCAACATAAAAGTAAAAAATGGATGAACTATTCTTTTTTTTGCATCACATGGCGACAATATACTCATTATCTTGGTAACTTTTCCGGGATGAAAGAATGTTATCCTGATAATATTATCTACATGAGCTTCAAATAAAAGACTAGAGTCAACTACATGCATCCCAAGCAGACCATAATAACACAGGTATTTTATTGGTGCACATGATGAAACAGAAAGGGCATCTAGAGTTACTGTGTGATTAGAAAGGTTACTTCTAGCTACACATGGGCCTAGAACTAGTGCTTCTGTATTGTTAGAATTAATCAGAATGAGGTTAATTAGCATTAATTAGTTAATAGGTGTCTTATGTCCTTCACAGTCTCTTCAACTTTATTAAGCAGATGTTGCTCATCTGTCTTTGCTGAGACATATAACTGTGTGTCATCAGTAGAAACTAATTTAATGCTCACAAATTATGTTGCCCAGAGGAAGCATATGTAAAGGGAAAAGGGAAGTGGGCCTAAAACTGAACTTTGTGAAACATTAAAATTCACTTTAGTATATGTAGAATAGACATAATTTACATCTACTGTACTAACAGATAAGACCTGAGCAAAAGGGCCGTTTCCTTAACTCCTTCCACATCTATCTATCTAAGGAGAATAATATGATTAATGGTTTCAAAAGCTTAACTAAGGTCAATTAACACAATAAAGAGACATGACCCTCCCTGATCAGAGGCCAGTAGGAGGTAATTTACCACTTTACCCAGCAGTCTCTGTGCT
This sequence comes from Clarias fuscus, assembly GCA_030347435.1. Classification (NCBI taxonomy): domain Eukaryota; kingdom Metazoa; phylum Chordata; class Actinopteri; order Siluriformes; family Clariidae; genus Clarias; species Clarias fuscus. The sequence continues at coordinate 35,275,432 of CM059205.1, forward strand.
ATGATGAGGCCTAAATCCTGACTGATTCTTTTCTTGAATGTTATTCCTATGTAGATATGAGCATAGCTCCTGTGCTACAGCCATTTCTAGGATTTGATATTGGCCTATATTTGGATGACTAACAGGGGTCAAGGTCAGGTTTCCTAATTAGGGGTTTAATGCTAAAAAAAAAAAAAAATCATGAAGTCCCCACTGTTAAATGGTGTTTGTGTGAATGCTGTTGTTGTAATCTTATTCCTAGTTAATTTTGCTACAGTATTAAATGAGAAATTTGGAATTATTTTTATCTTCTATAAGAGTTGATCTAGCAACAGTAAGCGTTTTTTTTATAGTTTAGGACACTCTCCGTCCATGCTATTTGACATACTACTAATTTAGTTTGAAGCTGTTTACATTTCAAGCTTTCTGTTTGAGGTGTAAGCTGCACATGTGATCAGTATACCAGTATACCTGAACTCAACTTTTACTCACTAGTACTAAGTACTCCAACTATTTATAAAGCCCAAGTTATACCACCTGGACATGCAGCAATTCAGCAACCATAATCTGCTGTAAGCCATGTCGCCACATTGCATTGGAATAGGGCCAAAACACTGACAGTGTCTTTGCTAACTTAAATTGCCTCTTACTAACCTCTAACTGACAAAGAAATATGTTTTACCAATACTGGCCTAAGGCCGTGAGATTATCTGCTATGTCCAGTGCCCTGAATCCCAGATACACCTATCTACTGCCGCTGGTGCCCCTAAAGTCCTAGGTAATTTCACATGCCTCTGAATAGTCTAATATATTCAGAGCTTTCAGGCTCCTCAGCAGATGCATCACTGAGGAGAGCAAACCTGTTGGACACAGAACAGGTGTGCTCGGTGGGCCAGCCTTGGCGATAGTTGTGGCTGAGTGATGATGCAGCAAAGTCATCACCCACTCACCCCGCTATGAGGACTCTAATACTGGAGTTTGAGGTTGACTCTCTGCACCTAAGGCATCCAGACTTTCCTCACAATCTTCTCTGTCAGAGTGTTAACTAATAAACACCTATCACAGATAAAGTTATCACTAATGACAGAGGACCATGATAAATGACCATGGTCAGTGTTGACAATGATAAAAATTTAACATACCTTAGTCAGGGCTTTGTTGCTAGTAGTTACTCCAGATGGATCTGGGGTGGATGAACTCTGTTTGCCTTTTTTAGACAGAGAAACTAACATATTCTTCACAAATCGAAAAAAAAAAAAGATCCGAAAAAAGTAAAAGAGGAAGATACAATAAAATAAAACAAAAGAGACTAACTTTTTTATATTAAGCATATAATTTATAAAACAGGAAATTACTTAAATGTGATAAAATATTAATTAAATTATTTAAACTTGAACATACATTATATAAATAAATATCTTCATCACTGCCCTCATGATCTTCCTGGTCATTTTGGGAAGCTGTAGCTTTGGCATTAAATACTGCCATGCTAGCATTATCCAAGGACAAAGATGGATCTTGACAGACAGACAGACAGACAGACAGAAAGAAAATAAACAAAAAAACAAATGAATGAATGAATGAATGAATGAATGAACAAATAAATAAATAAATAAATAAATAATGGAGGCTTTATGGGTTTAAATTATCATTATTTTGATCTGAAGATTGTGGATTTCCTACACTGTAAAAATGATTATAAGGCTTTGTATATGAAACACAAAAAGTGTATTTTTTTTACAATTTTTTTTTACAAATTTTCTTAAAGTGAAAACTTTACAGTATTAGGTAAAATCTACAGGGTGGGCCATTTATATGGATACACCTTAATAAAATGGGAATGGTTGGTGATATTAACGTCCTGTTTGTGGCACATTAGTATATGTGAGGGGGCAAACTTTTCAAGATGGGTGGTGACCATGGTGGCCAATTAGAAGTCGGCCATCTTGGATCCAACTTTTGTTTTTTTCAATAGGAAGAGGGTCATGTGACACATCAAACTTATTGGGAATTTCACAAGAAAAACAATGGTGTGCTTGGTTTTAACGTAACTTTATTCTTTCATGAGTTATTTACAAGTTTCTCTTTGTTCACAGCCAATGACATGTGGAAGAGGTTAACACGTGATGAGCGGATCAAAATTGAGTTGATATCTGGTGAACGCAGTAACCGGGTCATTGCAGCAGATTTCAATGCAAGACACCCTACGAGACCACCCATCTCCCATGCTACAGTTAGCAAACTGCTTGCTAAGTTTTGTGAAACTGGTTCAGGGTTGGATTTGCCAAAACGTGGACACATGAAAACTGTCACTAATGAACAAACATCAGTGGCTGTCCTAGCTTCATTCAGCAAGAGCCCACAGCGTAGCACTCGCCGCATGTCACTGGAGAGTGGCATTAGTCGAACATCCCTTCGGCGGATATTAACTACTCACAAATGGCACCCTTACAAACTCCAGCTACTGCAGCATCTCAACGAGGATGACCCAGATCGGCGCACACAATTTGCAGAATGGGCAAAACAAAAATTGGAACAGGAACCCCCGTGTCCTTGCAGAAGATTTTGTTCAGTGATGAGGCAAACTTTTATGTGAATGGTGAAGTTAACAAACAAAACCACCGCTATTGGTCTGACACTAACCCACATTGGATAGATCCCTCCAAGACTGTTTGAACAAAAAAAGTGATGGTATGGTGTGGTATATGGGGTACAAAGATAGTGGGGCCATTCTTCATCAATGGAAACCTCAAGGCCACTGGATATTTGAAATTGCTACATGATGATGTGTTTCCCTGTTTATGCACTGAAGCTGGCACGTTCCCTGAGTTGTTCCAGCAAGATGGTGCACCACCACATTATGGGTGTCAGGTCCGAGCATTCCTAGATGAACAGTTTCCTGAAAAGTGGATTGGTCGTCGTGGGCCAGTTGAATGGCCCTTAAGGTCTCCCGATCTGACCCCCTTAGACTTTTATCTTTGGGGTCATCTGAAGGCAATTGTCTATGGTGTGAAGATACGAGATGTGCAGCACCTGAAACTATGGATACTGGAAGCCTGTGCTGGCATTTCTCCTGCGGTGTTGCTATCAGTGTGTGAGGAGTGGGAGAAGAGGGTTGCATTGACAATCCATCACAATGGGCAGCACATTGAACACATTTTATAAGTGGTCAGAAACTTGTAAATAACTCATGAAAGAATAAAGTTATGTTAAAACCAAGCACACCATTGTTTTTCATGTGAAATTCCCAATAAGTTTGATGTGTCACGTGACCCTCTTCCTATTGAAAAAAACAAAAGTTGGATCCAAGATGGCCGACTTCAAAATGGCCACCATGGTCACCACCCATCTTGAAAAGTTTGCCCCCTCACATATACTAATGTGCCACAAACAGGACGTTAATATCACCAACCATTCCCATTTTATTAAGGTGTATCCATATAAATGGCCCACCCTGTATATATTTATTTAATTTAGACTTGCAATCATTAAACATTCAACAGTAAATGTTACTCATGATTCTTTGACAAATCTAAATGAATTAATAGAGTACCTATACACCTTTAGAAAATCAAGTAGAATTTAAGCTGACTCTAGGTAATCTGCGCATGAGCAAAAAAGAAGCTCACCCGCGAGGATCACCTTCTCAAAAGTGCTTCTCCATATTCTTCAACAGGTAAGTAATAGTTGAAAATGCATAATATCTTGCAGTTTTTGACTCAGTGTATTTGGGAATTGTGTTTACCCTGAGCAACTGAATTGTCATCACTTAATTCTGTATATTTTCTGCACATTTGGAAACTCGAGTTGATGATCTTTAGTCTACGCCATCCGACATATTAAAATCTCTGTGTTTTACATAAAGATGCGTTAGTCTTGAATATGTTACTTTATCCGTGATATATGTTTTTGTTTAATTACATTTTGTTGAGATACAATTTTGTGCAGTTGTTCGGGGATTCTTACCACATACTGTATATACATGACAGTTTACAACCTCTAAGTTTTACAAAAGGCGCCTAAAACCCTTGAACGTGTGACTTGCCCCTTGATACTGTATTTGTTTTGTTCGGTATGTGTAATTTTATATGGTTGTACAGTGATTCTTAAATGACAAAACGTGACAAAAGTTTCAATATTCACACAGTGACATGACAAAAGAAGTATACTTGACTGTATCTGAGAGATGAGAATCCATTAAGAAATGGGTGGGATGGGGGAGCAAGATGGCGCTGTTCCGAGCAGAAAGGCGGCGCTCTTAATCCTCAGACATCATCGAGATTTGAATGCAAGTAGTTAAGGAAAACTACTTTTTCCTTATCATTTCATGTCAATATTTTTTAGGGGCTAATATTAATGTTGTTTGAAAACTTGGTTATATGGTCAAACAAAAAGCAAAACACCACTCCGAAGTGAGCATGAAGAAAAATGAGAATGTCGTGCCCTCACAACTATTCGCCACACATCCCGATGCAAAGCAGAGAGACTGAACCAGTGACTCAGTTGATGCTGTCTGTATGTATATATGTATTGAATGCCCCCATGTTAAGGTTTTTTTCAGTGACCTTATCAAAATCCTTTTCTTCAAAATATCGTATAAAACAACAGATTTTGTTTAGCGTTGTTTGTTTCATCATTAGATGAGTGAAAGTATTCTGAATGTATTTGTAAATGGTCTTTTGCAGATTACTAATTACTACTTTTTATGTTTTCTATATTGCAGAATATATTTCTTATGTGGATCCTGTCAGCTGTATTATCTTTGCTACAGAACACTTGGCCATGGACTTGCTGAATTTACTTGTACGACAGGATTTATTTGTAAAAACAGCCTGTTAATATTTGGTCTAATACTTGCTCTAGTTAAGATTCTGTCCAGTTTTTGTATAGACATGTAAGTTAAGATGGCTTGAATAAGCAAAAGTTTTATAATCAAAAATGTCATTGCACTTTACTGCGGCTTGAGCTGTTTAAATATTAAGCATTGATCTTGTTTATATATGGGCATGTTAATTCCTTTAAATAAAGATTTTTAAAAATTTGCAATCGAAAGTTATTTATTGGCAACATACTATTTTGTCATATTGTAACAGTGATTAATTTTATCTATTTAAAATAAATAACATTGACTGAATAAAATGTGTAAAATTTAATAAAAATAGAAAATAGTTTTACTTAATTATATCAATTAGTTACATCAGATCAGTAAATAAATACTACTTAACATAATTTAAAGAGGCCATGTGATATGTAATTATTTACTTTGTTAGTTTTACTCATCTTCCTTAAGTAAATTTTTACTCATTTTCACAAGTGTAAAATTTACTTGAAAAACCTGATTGCAAAAACTTTTAGTTAGTAAATTTTACTTCTTTTTTTTTTTCAATGTAGTTATTTGAATTAATTTTGATTAAAAAATTAATTTTAGTGGCATTACAAGAGTCAAAAGCATATACTCAATTCAAGTTTCAAACTTAAATGCATCAGGGCTTCTTATCTGTATATTATTAATACAATTATTTAAAGTATTTCCCATTCTGTTCCATACTGGTTATTTACATACATATCGGCTTGAATCGATAAGATTTATATTTTTCAAGTACAGGACAAGGCTTATACATATTCCACCCTAAGAAATATATTCAGTGGTTAGATAAATATGGCCAATATATATAGAATTGCTTAAATGTTTAAAAGTATAAGAGCCCATGATGACACAAGTGTCAAAATCAAATATGTTCCGGAAAATTCCTTATTTCCTTTAAGTCAGTTGGCATGTGTTCACAGTGCTTTAAGCTGATTTAATTTTGAACAATGTTTTGGGGTTGTTTTTAGTAATTCTTGCTTTGTGTTTGCTTTAAATTTTAAGGCTGTTGTCGAATGGTCTAAAAAATTCAAATTTTCTTGTTTTATTCATTGTCAGATGAACACAATACTGTTTTCCGGCAATACTGTTGGTTCTGACAGTTTAAAGTTTATAAAAGTTAATGTGATTGCACTAAGTCACTGGGGATCTATTTTGAACCATATGAACAATATCAATAATAGCAATGTAGTTCCTATTAGATTTTATTTTTATATATTTATTTTCTCTTCTTGTCAGTTTAAAATGGTTTTAATGGCTAATAAAAAGCCTACTGTACCTTTTTTTATGAATGAAATTCCTCCAGAACTCTTTACTAAGTCAGTAAATGTAAATGAACTTGGAGAATCAGGAGCAAAAGAAAAAAGTACATCTGTTGGAAATGGAAAAAGACACAAAAAAACACCAGTGTCAGAAACTGCCAAGTCATAAAATTGTATAGAAATATTGGTGAAAAAGTGAAAGTTCCACGTACTTCAAGCCCTAAAACTTTACTCACTCACTCATTATCTCACTCACTCACTCATCTTCTATACCACTTTATCCTGTATTCAGGGTCGTGGGGGCCTGGAGACTATCTCAGGAGACTTTGGGCACCAGGAAGGTTACACTCTGGACAGGGTGCCAATCAATCGCAGGGCACACACATGCTAAGGGCAATTTGGGAACGCCAATTAGCCTAATCTGCAGGTCTTTAAACTGTGGGAGGAAACCGGAGTACCCAGAGGAAACACACCAAGCACAGGGAGAACGTGCAAACACCATGCACACTGAGATCGAGCCTGGCCGGGAATCAAACCTGGACCCTGGAGGTGCAAGGCGACGGTGCTAACTTCTACACCACCGTATCACCTCTTAAAACTTTACCTACCATAAAATCTTGGGGAACACATTTTACCCACAATGTCACATTCCTGAGGCAGGTTACATGGTTAAAAACAAAAAAACAACAACAACAAAAAAACAAGATTGATAGAGTTTTATAGATACACATGAATGGCAGATCATATGTGTCAAAAGTTTACATACAACAATGGCCATTATGGCCAAAGAGTTCAATCATTGTTTCTACAGACCAGAGGACATTTTTCCAAAATAAAAAGTAAGTGTCCCCATGCAGCTGCAAACCATACTGTAGGCTGTTTTTTTTTTTTTTGGCAGTTTTGGAACACAGGCTTTCTTAGTGAGCAGCCTTTCAGGTTATGTTGATATCAGTTAATACCATGTCTCCTTCCTGAGAAGTATGATGGCCTGATGAATAATGTTATTTATTTATTTATTTTTATTTTTTTTACATCTTATTGATGGCCGGGGGCATGTTTATTGCTTACATTGGGAACAGCTGGCACCAGGATGCACATAAAGTGTCAGGGCAGTTTGGTGGGTGACGTTATGGCTGATCAGTATATGTATGTATGCATTGATGTATTATGACAGCAGGCTTATTGCCGGTGCCTGATTATAAACCCACTCTGTGCTTTACCAGGAAGGTAAAATTGACGACTTCATTCATCACTCTGGCCAGCTCCACTATGAAACTCGGACAGGTGGGGTGCCATAATGTGGCATAAACATGGCTTTCATCTGCCATCTCACAGTCACTGGCAACCTATAAAATGCCTGCCAGACACCAATCCAGTGAATAGTCTACCCTAGGTGCCCGACTCATGTGGATGTCTCTCTGGAGATTTCTTGAAGGAATTCCACTCCAAGAAAATTGCTTGCAAGAAGCCTACACTGTTCAGTCTCCATGCCTTCAGCCTCCATGACACCAGTCCCCAATTGATCAAGGTCAAGAGTGTTGATCAGGACAAGGCTGGAGATCACACTGTCATGCTGAATGAGTTAGAATAACAGACTAGAAGCTTTAAAAGAACGGTAGTGCTTGAAATCATTGTTCTCCCTCGGTTAACTATGGTTACCTGCTGTGTGTTCTTTCCAAACAGTTCAATCTTTGTTTCATCACTGCACAAAACATTTTGCCAATACCACTGTGGAGTGTCAATGTGTCCTTTTGGAAACTCTTCTTTGCAAACAGGAATGCAGCAATGTTCTTTTTAGTAAGTAGTGGCTTCTTATATGGTGTGTGTTCAATGTTTTACGTACTGTAGACTCATGAACACAGATGTAAGCCAGGGCCAATGAGGCCTTCAAATCTTTGGCTGTCACTTGTGTTGTTTCTTTACCTCATTGATGAGACTTTGTTGTGCGCTTGGGGTCATTTTGACTGGGTGCTCCCTGTTTGGTTGAGTAGCCACAGTCCTAAAGCGTCTCCATTTGCCTAACTGTAACAGGTGAATTCTTTAAAAGTGAAGTCTTTAAAATCACTTTTTAACCTGTTCCAGCATTATGTAAATCAACAAAAATTCTTGATCATACAGTAGATCCTCTGAAAGTTCGTTTTGGTGAGGCATGGCTCACATTAGTGTGTTCTTCTTATGCTATTGTGGTTTTTATCAGTCAAAGTGTCTCTAGTCCACACCTCCAAACTCATTTCTTAACAACTATCAACAACTCCAGGTATACTAACACTTAGCTTTTTTTTAGGTCATTAACTCAAGTCACTTAACTTTTTCCACTAGCACTATGAGATTTTCATGTTTGTTCTCAATAAAGACATGAAAGATCAACATTTTTTGCTATTATTTAAGACACAATACTCCAGACTTAGATGAAGATCAGATCACATTTTATGAAAAATTAATGCAGAAAACCATGAAATTCCAAAAGGATTACATACGTTTCCTTGCCACTGTATGTTTCTATGTATGTACAGAATGTATGTATTAATTTACAGTGCTGTGACATTTGTCACACTTAACTGATTTTTAAATGGTGCAGATCATTAAACAAATTTTCTTTTCTTTTCTTTCTTTTTAGGATTACTCACATTTAAACTAAGTAAATACAAAATGCAGTTTTTAAATGATGATTTAATTTATTAAGGGAAAAATGTTGTCCAAACCCTGGCCCTATGTGAAAAAAATATGCCCCCCCGGCTAATTCAAAAATAAACTGTAATTAACCTTGCCATCTACAGGCCTTGCCATCTGTCAGAAGCTGTTGAATAAAAAAAAAAAAACTTAAATATAACATGTCTGAAAAGTGAAGCATCTCAAAAACCAACACAACATGCCTCAATCTAAAGAAATTCAAAAACAAATGACAAACAAAGTAATTGACATGTAACAATTTAAAAGGGTTAAAAAGACATTTCTAAGGACTGCAGTGAACCACTGTGAGAGCCATTATCCACAAAACTTGGAACGGTGGAGAACCTTCCCAGGACTGGCCAGGAAAGACTGCAGAACTGTAGGCCTAAATTGTCTCAGTGTTTATGATTCAACAATAAGAGAAAGACTAACAAAAATGGCATCCATAGGAGAGTTACAAGGAGAAACCCACCAAAAAGAACATAAAGGCTTTGCCAAAAAATATCTTGATTATCTCCAAGACTTTTGGGCAAATATTATATAGACTATTGACACAAAAGTAAAACTGTTTGAAAGGTGTGTGTCCTGTTACATTTGGCATAAAACTTACTGAGCTGCTTTAAAGCTTCAATAACTGGATGACTTGCCATAACTGATGGAACCTTGAACATACTGAAGGACAATGGTTGTACTTAAATCTAATTGAGATGCTGTGGCATAACCTTAAAAAGCCATTCATTCTCTAAAAGCCTCCAATATGACTAAATTAAAACAATTCTGCAAAGAATAAAGGGCCAAAATTCCTCCACAATTTTTATTATGTTAAGGGGCAATTACATTTTCACAAATAGTCATGAAGGTTTGGACATCTTTTTCTGTTAAAAAATACAATAATTTTTCAAGAACTGCATTTTTATTCACTCAGGTTATCTTTGTTAAATATTAAAACCATTTATATGTGACAAATACACACAAAAATCAGTTCAGTGGCACATAATTATTCACAGCAGATGTATGCAGGTTTGACTGTTAGACTGCACAAACAGTAGACTTCAGACAGATTTATTTTTTAAAATATTTATTTATGTGCTATATAAATAGATATTTTAAAAAATCTATTTAAAAAAAAATTTATAAGGCTAATGCAAATATTATAATGTTACCATATAGCCACTAAAGGTATTAATAAGAAAAATATTTTATACATAATACATTTAGCCTGATTATCTGCACAGGGGCATAATCTAGCAACTGTTGAGAATCTGTGATAAAAGACAGTGTAGTGTAATGTAGATTCATTTTTAAGGGCCTTTTTCATAAATTATTTAAGTTATTTGTAGACCTGAAGATACATTTTAGCAAAGGCCATTATCACGATGTGTTTACAAATATTACATTACATTAAATATGAGTAAAGAAATGCAACATCTTCAGACCCTAAGAACTAATTTATCTTTCAAGCAAAACTACACTGTATGTCCATTTTATTTTCCTTATTTTATAGGCTTATTGTGCTAATCTGTAATCTGAGACAAGCACTCACAGATAAGAGACAACTGAGAAGAACAGGGTACCTTGATTTGAGATTTTCTTAAACTCATTGTTGATGAATGTTTCTAGTTGATTTCTCAGTTCAGACAGGGTCTTCAGCACATCCCCGAAAGCAAGAGAAGAGCCATAGTTGATGGTGCGGAAATCTGCAAATCCATGGGCAGCTGAGACAGACTGAAAACTCTATACAGAGGTAGAAAACCAAAACTATGGATGAGCAGGGATGACATAGAAGGCACATGGGACAGGATAATCACTAGCCCAGAAGAAAACTTGGAACAAATAAATCTTATGAATTGTAAATACTTAATTTATCAATTATAATCTTATTTATGTAATTATGTACTATTACCTGGAGAAAATGCAAATGATTCTCTGAGTGTAAAAGCTCCTGCATCTGAGTGTCTTTCCTCCTCAACTCTACAATCTCCTGCTTCATTTCCTTAATAATTTCATCAGCTCGACTCACTGCAGCGTCTGCCTGAGATCTTATTAGCCATGTCAGCTCATCATGCTTTCTCTCAATAGATTTGATAAACTCAGTAAAGATCCTGTCACCTTCCTGGATGACTGTTTGTATATATTCCTATTAGAAGATACAGGAAGATGGGGTCAAGACATTCAAGACATTTTTAAAAATGTTAATGAGACTGTTAATTGTGACTGATCCTGAAACCACTCTTTCATGTACGTACAAACTCACCTTGTAAGACTCCACAGCTGTTTTTAGCTTCTGAAGCTCATTCTCTCTGTTCTGGATAATCTCCTTGTATTTGTTCTGCATCTGCAACAACTGCACAGAAACACATAACTTTATTCACCCTCAATCTGCCAACGGTAAGATACAGGATTTGATGTTTTTTACAGCTGACCTTAAGTGATTGGCATTTCAACCATGGCGTAACCAACACTCGTCTTGGAAAACGTTTACTAGATTATGGCGTGTGGGGATTTATGCCCATTCAGGCAGAAGAGCATTATTGATGCCAGTTACTGATGTAGGCTGAGGAGGCCTAGGAACAGTTGAAAAGTATTCAATGGGATTGAAGTCAGGGCTTTGATCGGGTTGAGGTTAAGTGATAATGTAGTTAATGTTTGCATTGTATTACATCATATTCTGTTTGTTCTCTATTTAAAAATCATATACCAGTGGACTTTTCACCAAAATAAAGGTTCTGTTTTGTTTAAAGGTCAGTAAAATACATTACCTGGCTAACACCAGCTGATTATCAGTCTTTTTACTGATTATTGTATATTACAATAGCATAACCATTTTTATAAACTAGCAAAAAGGAAAATTTTTTTTGTTTGTTTTTTCCGCAATGTGTCAGACACACACAAAAAAAAAAAGTCTATGACAACAAGATTTTGTTTCCCAACATGTGAATCCAAGGAGATCATGGCTCCCCAGGACCAATACAATTAGTTTGACTGGCTTCATACTGTAGGTATCCATTCAGTCTTTTTGAAATTCAGTGTGCAGAGCCTGGACTTGACCAAACATCACACCTAAAACTGTTGCATAGTCACCCAGGCCCTCATGGACTACAATTAACACCACAGCAACTTCAACAGTTTGTTCACACTCTTGAAGAGTGAGGCTTCAAAGTGAGCAAGGAGCAATAGAACAGTTAGGCTCATGCCTCATTGCTTCCCCCTCAGCTCTGAGCTCATGGTCGCTGCTGCCACTGCCAATCCATATTATGGCCTTAACCTTATTAGGAACTCTACCCAAGGTCCATCTTGGGTGGCCCTGTACCAGTGGTCTCCACTAACGTAATGGGTTTGACGTACTCATGGCATCACAAACAGACACGAAGTAAGGTCCTACGGAAATGGGATAGTTTTATTAGGAATGATATGGAAAGAAAGGGATAAAAGGAGGGTGGAAGGGAAAAAGGAAGGCTGGTAAACTCTGGTGGTGGGCAAAGTGGCAGAGTGGGCCTGCATGGGCCCGACTCCTGCGAGTTTCCTCGAACAGCATCACAAAATGGATTTCAACAGCTATCCCTGCCCGTATATATATATATATATATATATATATATATATATATATATATATATATATATATATATATATATATATACAAATATTGATACAAATATTGTAACTTTTTTTATTATTTTTTTTAGGATTTAGCCTCTGTCTGCTTCTTTGTCTTTTGGCTGTTCTCTTTCAGGGGTTGCCACAGTGAATCATCTGCCTCCATCTAACCCTATCCTCTGCATTCTCTTCTCTTACACCAACTAACTTCATGTCCTCTCTCACTGCATCCATAAATCTCCACTTTGGTGTCCTCTAGACCTCCTGCCTGCCAGTTCCAACCTCAGCAACCTTCTACCAATATATTCACAATATCTCCTCTGAACATGTCCAAACCACCTCAATCTGGCCTCTCTGACTTCATCTCCAAAACATCAAACATTGTTTGTCCCACTGATGGACTCATTCTTGATCCTATCCATCCTTGTCACTCCCAAAGAGAACTTTAACATCTTTGCTACCTCTAACTCTGCCTCCTGTCTTTTCTACAGTGCCACTGTCTCTAAGCTGTAGAGCATCGCTGGTCTCATCACTGTTTTTTTTTAACATCTTTTCCTTCATTCTTGCTGATACTCTTTTATCACATAACACACCTGACACTTTTCTCTACCTGTTCCATTCTGATTGTACCCGCCTCTTCACCTCCTTTAAACACTCCCCATTGCTCTGGACTGTTGACCCTAAGTACTTGAAGTCATGTGCCTTGTTTACCCTCTGTTTCCTTTAGCCTCACTGTTTCACTTGGGTCCTTTTCATTCACACACATGCATTCTGTCTTGCTACAGCTAACCTTTATTCCTCCGTTTACCAGAGCATACCTTCACCTCTCTAGATTTTTCTCCACCTCTTCCCAGCTCTTGCTACAAAGCACAATGTCATCTGCAAACATCATAGTCAATGGAGACCCCTGTCTAACCTCACCTGTCATCAAGTCCATCACCATTGCAAACATGAAGGTGCTCAGAGTCGTCCTTGATGCAGGTTGTTAAATTTAATTGTGCCATTGACTTCATTTCAATCCATTTCAACACACATCCTCTTTCTATGCAAGTACAAGTAAATATAGAAATAATCTATATTTCAATGTTTACGTTTTTCTCATATTTGTCAGTTACTTTTCTATTACAATTGATATTTTACATGAATCATTTTTTTAATAAAACATTTTGCAATCTTTAACCAGTAATTTGTCTCTGTTCCAAAGCATAAAGATCCACACTCATCTCGGATTTTACAGTATACAGCACATTTATTTTCAAAAATACATTATAAACATATTGCACACAAAACATGTTAAACGCAAAACATCATTTGATGCATGATGAGGTTTCAAATTCCATTGTTCCAGCACCTCAGTTAAGTTTGAAAAGCTACTTAACAAGGTAAGAAAAAAAAGGGCACTGGGCGTCTCTCTGGTAGGAATGTTGAAAATTTGGTGGTCATTCCTGTTCATCACACACCAGATGCTTCTGGGGGAGAACAGAAAATACACAATTAAATACTTGCTATTTATTATAAGTATTTATGCTCTTCATTAGACATTTATTATAGCATGTATTATATTTATTTTTAGAATTTCATGTATTTCACTGTACTTAACTGTATTTCTTGTATTTACCAATTGTATTTATTCGTTGTTAATGAATAAATAAAGATAAATAAACAAACATGCTCATGTTCTATGACCAAACGAGTAAATGTTTAATGAGATCACCTTTTTTTTTTTTTTTCAATTTCACAGTGGAAATCAGAAGAGAATTTAGACAACACCTAGTTACTCACCTTATGTAGCAGAGTTGTAAAGGCATTCCTCAGTACCTCCTGTTTCTTCAGAAATTGCAGTATCCCTGCACCATAGGCCCATTTCACACTCTGAGCAGTGTGATAAATGTGAAAGCAGGGATGTTGTTGAGAGGGCCATTGTTTTTTTTTGTCACACAAGTAAAAACATTCAGCATTAACAAATGTCGCACAGTTTATAATGCAAGCAGTTGCTTTCTTCATCTTGGAAGAAGACAAACCAACTATATATCTACCGACACCAACTGCATCTGGTTGTATAAATACCCAAGTGTGCCCCGGATCAGAACCGGTGTTATCAGTGTGAGTGCAAAACTGCAGAGGATTGTGGATGGGGAGCAATCATGCTCAGGAACGGAACAGGACAATCGAAAACGCCAATGTGAAAACGCCCTAAGAGTTTCACAGAGGGAATCCAAATCACCCAAATAAGCATTGTAATCAGCAGATGACAATATTATCACTGGTAGTAATGTAATGCAACAACAAGCAGAAATGCAGTGAAGAAGAAAGTACATGTTGAACCATAGAACATACATGCAGTAAGTGAAACATATATACTAATAAACCTACTCAAGTAAACAACAGATACATGGAATGTGTAATGAAGTACATTAACAATGTATTGAGTTACCATCCACCACTGGTTACCTGTTTCTCAGCTTGTCTCGCTGCAGTTGATACTGTGTCTTGATTCATAGAAAAAGAATCAGGGAAAGCTGGAGGTGCAGCTTGGAGTGTTGTGTTCATCAGTGTCTCCACAACGTCATTCAGAGCAGTGTCAGTCATAGCATGCCTTGGAGTGAAGGATTGGAGTTTACACTGAGTACAGCTATAGACTCCTTTCTGATCATCCTGATGCCAGCAGCCAGCAGTACACATCCTACAGATCTGGTGTCCACAGGGAAGAGATACTGGATCTTTGAGTAGATCCAGACAAAACGAACAGCTGAACTGATGTGGAGCCCCTACACTATTGACTTCTGCCATTTTGCTCAGAAAGAAACTCGCACACAGTCTAACAGCAGCTCACACTTTTCCTGATTTAGTTTGTAAAAGCTGTATGGAAAACAGTTGTGTCCCCCTGTTTTAACTTGCAAACATTCAGTTCATGAAACATAGAAACTGATCCACACCCAGAATGAACAGGAACACATTTTTACTTTATTTTCTGTCCAGTGTGTGACAGAATTGACTTTAACGTCTATTATTTAAAACTGACTGACATTGACTGCACTACCCAAAGACCACATGAGAAAGAAATCCTGAGAGAAACCCAACGACCAAAGCAAAAAAAAAAAAAAAAAAAAAAAAGAAACTGAAAGAAAGATATTTAAAAGGTTTAAAAGCTTATTTTCAACTCAAAGGTAAAACTGTTTAGGATTGTTATCAATTACCACAGCAATACGTTTTTGTAATGAACTGGGTATATCAAACCAATTATATTCACATGTATATATATATATATATATAAAACAGAAATCATGTGTAAGGCTTTGTGGCAATGTTAGTAGGTAGTTGTGTTACAGGCATTCCTCACTAAATGTAATGGTAATGTCATGGTATATTGTATACATCATCCTGTGAAAGTGTCACAGCATTGTACATTGAGAATTCGCCAGACTGTCAATAGCAAATTTTACTGCCAGGTTTGAAGATGTCTTAGGGAGGACATACAGTGAAAGCGATCAGATCTGTAGCACAAACAGATGCTCCCTTGTGTGAGTTCCCTTCATCATGCCATTATTTATTTAATAAAATAGACAAAAAGGAAAAATCATGTGTGCAATACTAAGTTATTCAATAGCTTGTAGACCCACCTTAAGCAACAACTTGAAGTAATTGTTTCCTGTATGACATTATCAGTTTCTCACGTCATTTTGATCCATTCTTCTTCACAACATGACTTCAGTTTATTGGTTTTGGGCAATTGCTTATGCACAGCTCTGTTAAGGTCCTGCAACAGCATTTCAGTTAGGTTCAGGTCTGAACTTTGACGATACCATTACAAGACTTTAATTAGTCTATTTGTTTAGCCAATCTGAAAACAAACAGCCCCCCCCCCCCCCAAAAAAAAAAAGAGGTGCGCTAACTTTTACACACAACTGTATAATACAGTACATTATAGTAAAAGAAATAAAAAATAAAGAGTTTACATTTTACATGTTTGCATACTGAACAGGAAGGGGTAAAAGCAGCTAGTTTACTGCAATAAAGAAAATAAGAGAACTAAGAGGTAGAAAATGTACTATTATCTCTGCTAACATTCAAAAAAGGTAGGTGTGGTTTGCGAATTCTGATTGGACGAGGCATCTACCACTAAAGATCAGCGGTAAGAATTTAATTTGCAAACTACACATGGCATGTTGATTCATACAGCTGATTGGACAAGACATCGGTCACTCAAAATATACAGGAAGTACTGCAGGTACTGTACACGGACATTTAGATGTATTTTCATTTAACGATTCATTTCAGTATTTTAGGATTGTACAGCACTTTGGTCAACCAAGTTGTGTTAAATGTGCTTTAAAAGTGATTCTGACTTCACTTGACAGTACGTCTTGTATGTCTTGAGTGACAGATGTCTCTTCCAATCAGCAATAAGAATTTAATTCACAAACTACACCTCCCTTTTCCGCTTGCACTGACTTGTCGTTGTGTTTTCTCATTTGGTATTTTGTATCTGGATATGTCATTGTGTTTTTGGTTTTGTTTTCAGTTTTGTTATATCGATTTCAGTTTTGTTATTTTACTTTCAGTTTTTGCTATTGGTTTTGTTTTGCACTTCTCGACCACTATAGAAATGCTTTGCATTTTAAATAAAGTCTTATTTAAATCTTCATTATTTGAGACTTCATTCAAAATGTAAAGCTTAAATAAGACTTCATTATAATGTAGATCTCATTTTTAAATCTAAAAAATGTAACACACATACTAAGCAATCCCCCTTGTCCAACACCAACACACACATACCAAAACTCAATGGACCAGCTCAATTAAGTTCATAATCTGGCAACAATAATTTTAGATTTAAAATTCTGCTAAATAATTAAGTAAATAATGAAATAAATAGTTATAACCTCTGTTGCACCTTGTGTTATGTACACTGCCCATTGTGCTAAAACACACACACACACACACACAAGCAAAAAAAACAGGAAATGAGCCTGGCACTGGGGAATAATCATGTGGTGAGGTGGAGAGGCTGGCTCGAACTCCACTGATCCCCTTTTATCATGTAGTAAATTACACCACTTTGGGAATTGCACCTAAGAAAATGAAACAACCCTAGTAATTAACCAAGGCACCCATATACATTCACTGAATAAGCAAAAGGCATGGGTTTTGTACATAAACACTTTTATTTTTCCAAAAATAATTATAAAACAATTACTGTAGCAGTTCAACAGGCACGTTTAACAATCTTAAAAGTAGTTACAACTACACCATCTAGTGTACATTATCAGTGGACGCACGGACTAAGTGCAGGGGGAAGTAGATATGTCAAACAACAAGCAACCCTATCACACGTGAATCACGCCCACACACAATTCCCTGTGGAAAACAAGGAGAAGGGGTGACCAAGACTCACGCAAAAAGAAAAACACCGCCAAGAAGGCGACACTACCACCACCTTTAGCTCACAGCTCTGAGAAAAAAAGAAAAAAAACAACAACAACAAAACTCAATGAGCATTAATGTGTAGCAGACACACAAACAATGAAAGAGAGGAAAGAGGAAACAACAGCTTTTATCATAAGAGTAAAATTATAAAAATTTTATAATTATAATTATTATAAAACTCTTAGGTTAAACAGGGATAAAGAGAAAGGTGCAAGCAAACCAGCAATACGGCAAAGCACCAATCCAGCAAACCACCAAAAAGGCAAAGCAGCAGCATTCATGCAAAACAACAACGTACATGCAAAACAGCAGCGATCATGCATGAGTCTATGACGTACACGCTGACCTATAGTTCCTATGACGAACAGAAACGAGCCACTTACCACCACACACCAGTAAGGCAACATTGTTCAAAAGTGAAACAAAAAAGAGTATGGGTAGAATCTACAAACAAATAACAATAAGTGCTACAGTCCATAAGCATAAAGAGTAAATCACATATTGTGTTCATATCTGAGATGAAAGCGAAACTTAGATGTACAGGAAAAAGGAATGCGCACTACACGAAGGAAAGTCAATAGCAAAAGATCTTGCGATTGTAGAGTCCAGAGGCGTGCAAACCAAAAAGAGGCGTCAGTAAAAAAGCTCTCCCCCTACCTGTATACCACCCCTCATGCCAGCCAATTGGCTAGTGTGGAATCATGTACCAATCACTGAACAAGATAACAGGAAATCCTTCAAATGAGGGTAAATGTGTATAAAGCACAGAGCAAACAGTTTAAAGGCACCCTCCTTTACCTATTCACCAAACCGTTGTCGTCATCCCGCATTTGCTTAAAAAAAGGTCCTTGAGATTCCCTTTGCGATTTGGAGGCTCAGTCTCACAAAAGTTTAACACAGAACCAGCACAGCATATATGAGACAATTAAAAAACGAATAGCTGCATTACAAGGTGAAGGTCCTCTCTATCAGTAATCACATTGATCAATTGCTTAAATATGCCTGTTATTTGGCCGTGCTACATCCTGAAGAACTGTGACAGTATCAGTATAGTACAAACATGATACAAAATACATTAAAACAAAGTTTCCTAATATGAAAAACAGAATACAGGTCGTCCCCTACTTACGAATGAGTCCCGTTTCAGGAGCACATTTGTAAGTCGGATTTGCTCATAAACCAAGTGAGTCTTGTACCCCTTTGACACAAATATATACAGTATAAAGCGTACCAATTCACGTGACTAAATCTGTCCCACTGCCATCATGTGGCCAAAAACTGTAATCGAGGTAAGTAAATTAATCTCTCTGCGAAATGTTGTATCTGAGCAGATTTCCCCATTTAAAAAAAAATGTAAACTCCAATGATTCATACCACAACCCAAAAATATTGATGTAAAAATTATTAATACAAAAAATCAAGTAAAAATAAAACTAATTAACCTGGACTCTACCTGTGAAAAGAACCACCCCTGACAGGAGAGAAGGCGGCGGAGGGGGTTATGTATGTACAGTAGGACGGCTTTCTCATACAGGCACGCACACTCATACATGCTCCTCGCTCACTCTGGAGCTCATTATACGGTGGCCCAGAAGGGCAAATCATCTTTTCCCGTATATGTGTATGTTTTTTACCTTGTAAATGTATGCCTTTTCCTTTATAAGTGTGTTTTTTCCCTTAAAAAATGTGTGCTTTTCCCCGTGTAAGTGTATAATTTTTCCCGTTTGTGAGCAACTACTTTTTCCCGTGTGAAAACTCTCTTTCTCCTGTATTTTGCAAGCTAAAAGCTAAAGCTAATGCGCAAAGGATTATGGGACTGAGGTCAAAACGCAACTGAGCAAAGAACCGTGCCGGATATCAGCTCCAGGACTTATCATGATGGAATATACAGTGAATTATAGCGTGAGAACATTATTCTCACTAAATTTGCAACTGGACACACTTACCAGGTAATGTTTAATATGTCAAATTAATCCAATGTTCCTGTTTTAGGCACTAATGATAACTTTGTAGCAGTGCTAATGCTATTGGAGTGTTTGCCGAGTGTAAATGTCGGTGATTAAAAGGAATAAAAGTCTCGTTTAGACCATTAAACACTGATGTAAACCATCAGCTCCATGGCGTCTCTGTGATATACATCCATATATGGCGTTATAAGCAAGCTAATATCACAATGCTAACCGCTAGCGCTTAGCATAGGGAAACTAGCTTGTTCATTAATGTATATTAATATACTGGTATATTTGTACACATGTAAACAATTAGCTCCATTGTTTGTGTAAAATGCCTGTCCAAATATGGATCTATAAGTAAGTTATTTTCATTATGCTAAGCGCTAGCTTACTGAAAGAGCTAAGATAGCAGACTATTAACTGTTGCCTCTCAGCTAGTGCTAATTATCCCTGAGCTAATTCTTAGCTGCTCCTGTTATGTGTAATGTTACAGATGGTTAATGAATTGTCTGTATGTAATTTATTGGGGCTCATCAGTGTTACTGTAGTGACATATAATGTATACTGCTGTATAATGTAGTGGTGTTATCATAGCTAGAGATCTTCTGAATAGTTAGCAATGTGCTTACACAATGTATGTAACAGTCAAGAAAAGGGGCTTGTAAGTGTGTCCAGTTTTAAATTTAGTGAGAATTATAAGGTTATCACGCTCTGATTCACTTTATATTCCATCATGATAAGTCCTGGAGCTGATATCTGGCACTTCTCTGTGCTCAGTTGCGTTTTTAACCTCAGTCCCATAGTCCTTTGCGCATTAGCTTTAGCTTTTAGCTTGCAAAATACAGGAGAAAGAGAGTTCTCACACGGGAAAAAGTAGTCGCGCACAAACGGGAAAAATGATACACTTACACAGGGAAAAGCAGACATTGTTAAGGGAAAAGGTATAAATTTTTTAGGGAAAAAGAATACATTTATAAGGGGAAAAACACACTTATAAGGGAAAAATCTTACACTTACAGTACATGGAAAAAAGCACACATTTTTAGGGGAAAATCTACATTTACAAGGGAAAATACATACAAAATGATCAAATGCAGTCTTTTTTAATAATTGTAATTTTTTTGGTTGTCTTGTATGAACTACACGTTTGAGATCTCCCAAAGTGGCTGAATGCTATTGAGGTCAGGAGACTGTGATGGCCACTCCACAACCTTCACCTTTTTCTGCTGTAGAAGGGTCAACTTGGCCTTTTGCTTTGGATCATTTTCACGCTGGAACATACAAGAGTGTCCCATGAGCAGCTTTCGTGCTGTAGAATGCAACCCTGCCAGTATTTTCTGATAAAATGGTGGATTCATCTTGCCATCAATTTTAACTAACCTCCCTCTACCAACTAACCTCTGAGCACACACAGACCCAAAATTTAAGAGATCCACCACCATGCTTTACAGTGGGGATGGTACACTATACTTTTCAACGTAGGCTTTTTTCTAGGTGCTGTTTGGCGGACTGCAATCAGGTCGTTTTTTGGCATGGGCCCTGTAACGGCATTCGTGTTCAAGTATCTCCTTACTGTGCACCTTGAAACAACAACACAAACAGCAGCCTGTATTTCTCTTAAAGTAGTGTGTGGATTTTTGCATCCCAAACAATTCTTTTGGCAATAGTGGGTGAAATCTTTTTTGTTCTATCTGACCATGGCTTTGTAGCAACAGAACCTCTTATTTCCCACCTCTTCATCCGAGATGGAACAATACTGATAAGCATTTTCAAGTGTTTAGATATTTTTTATATCCTTTTCCTGCTTTATAACACTCAGATACCTTATTACACTGGTCCATTGGCAGTTATTTTGTCTTCCCCATGGGGCAGCCAAATCAATGCATCACCTCAAGAGCTGAGAAACTCAGACTATTCATGCACAGACACTAATTACAATCACTTTTTTACACATTTCCCTTTAATAGCCATTTAGACATGTGTGTAAACCTGTGTGTTTATAATATGGTCAAACATTAAACTGTAAAATGTGTAAACTTTTGATCAGCAGTTGTTTGGGTGATTTCAGTTATCATTAGGTTTTACAAAAAAGTCAAACAACTATGTGATAATGACTTTAAGTAACCTCTATACTTGAATAAGTATTCATTGACTAACAATGACATTGACAACTCAATGACATTCAGTCGTAGTTTCCAAATAAATGCAAATAAATTTCTTTCAGGTGTGAAGACATTTGCGCACAATTGTATAATCATTTTTGATTATCAATGGTCATTGCCAGTTTTGCGGAATAAAAAAAAAAAGTAAAATGAATTTTTAGAAAAATGTATGGATAAGGAAATATGTAAACATTATAATTATCATGTAGCAGTGGCCAGGGAAAATTCCCAGAGATGACAATAGGAAGAACCCTTAAGAGGAACCAGACACAACAGGGAACCCATTCTCATTTGGGTTAATATCAGATAGCAGGTATTGATTTGTGGTCATACTCTCTGTTCAGAGGCTGGAAGTTCAGTAGAACAGGAGAGTTTAAGTTAATATGGAGTACACTTTCATTATTGGAGGCTCAGGTAGAAAACTGTTTGTAATTTTCAGTCCTGAACTAGTGCCGGAGGCATTCATTGATGAGAACAGTGGCGGCTGGTGCAAAAATTTTTTGGGGGGGCGCAAACAAAATTAAAGTTAAACTTTTAATCCTCGCATGTAAATAGACATTTATCAGGTGATTAAGCATCATTACTACTAGTATAAAATAAAGGCATGACTCACATCGCATCCAGTCAGCAGCTCCGCTTGCCATAAGAAGCGCTAGAAAAGACTCGTTGAGAATGGTCCAATCACATGAGCCCAAATATTTAAAAACAATATTGATTCGCTAAGAACAAAAGTGGGAGGGTTCGGGGCGCACAGTGCTGCGCCCAAAGGATGATTTGAAAAGATCCAATCAGAGCTCAGCCTCAGGTCACATGCTTTTCAAAAATGTACGTGCCTACATAGACACTCGTTTGTCCGGCGCCCCGTGTACACGAACACAAATGAACGTAATACAGTTTAGATTTTTTAAAATTGTAAATAAATTATATTAAGAAATACAGCAGAATATTGTGAGTAAATGACTTTATTTAATTATTTTAAAAGGAATTATTATGCTAAATAATTACATGTTAAAGTACTGTAGCATTCTTCTGTGCTTAACTTTAAGGGGGGCGGCGCCCCTGCGCCCCGTATTGACCGGCTGCCACTGGATGAGAACGCCAACCAAATGTGGGTTACCAGGATGTGTCAGACAGGTCCACAGGACAGAGGGGGTCTGGATCAATGGCAACTCAGCAGCGCTATGTTTAGCTTGACAGAAAGAAAGAGAGACAGAGAAAGAATAAAGGAGAATATAATGATCAATGGTTTCAAAAGCTAAGGTCAAGTAATATAATAAAAAGACATGACCCTGATTAGAGGTCAGTAGGAGGTAATTGAGCAGTTTAACCAGCAGTGTCTGTGTGCTATGATGGATGAGGAATTAATCCTGACTGATACTTTTCTTAAATGTTATTCCTATGTAGATATGAGCATAGTTCCTGTGGTACAGCCATTTCTAGGATTTGATATGGGCCTTTAGTTGGACGGTCTAAAGGCGGTCAAGGTCAGGTTTCTTAATTATGGGTTTAATAACTGCTAGTTTAAAAGATTTATGAATGTAACCATAGCAGAGTGAAGAGTTGACTATTGGCTATCAGCACCTAAGACATCCAGACTGTCCCCTATACAAATAATGCTGCTCTCATGCTCACTAACCTTCCCTAAGGTCTGGTTCACTCCTCTATTGCTACAATCTTCTCCATCAGAGTGTGAACTAATAAACACCCATCACAGATAAAGTTATTACTAATTACATAGGAGGAATGACTAAACATCCTGCACTCCACACTTTGAATGAGCTCATTATTAGTCCATAGTAAATATTTAACAAACCTTAGTCAGGGTTTTGTTTCTAGTAGTTACTCCAGGCGGATCCACTGGATGGATTCTGTTTGCTGTTTTTAGACAAAGAAACAAAGGTATTTTTTAATCAATTCTTGCAAATCAGAAAAAAAGGTAAATGTGAAAGATGCAATAAAATAAAAAGAAAGAGACAAACTTTTAATATAAAGCATATAAATGATTTGAAAACAGGAAATTGCTTAAATGTCTAAAAAAAATTTAATGAAATTACTTAAATGTGAACATACATTAAATAAGGAAATATCTTCATCACTGTCCTCATGATCTTCCTGCTCATTCCGAGAAGCTGTAGCTTGGGTACAAAAAACTTCAATCCCAGCATTAGCCCAGGAAAAAGACGGGTCTTGGCAAATAGATAGACAGCCAGACAGACAGAAAGAAAACAAACAAACAAATAAGGAAGAGTTTATGGTTTTACATTTGTGTCATTTTGTTCTAAAGATTGTGGATTTCCTAGTTATTTTAATTCATTGTAATTAAAAATTACATTTTAGTGGCATTACAAGAAAACTCTAAGTTTCAAGCTTAAATTCATCAGTGCATCATATCTGTATATCATTAAAACAATTGTTTAAAGTATTTCCCATCCTGTTCTATTCATGTTATTTACATACATAATAGCTTTAATGAAAAAGATTTATACCTTTCATGTACAGGACAAGGCTTATACAGATTCCAAACTAAGGAATATATTCAGATGTTATGAAAATATGACCAAAAAATATTCTGGAAAGTTCCTTATTCAGCTTTATCATTGATTCTAACCCAGTCATGGAGTCTCCTGTTGCAGTCATGTGACAGTCTATAAATGTGTGTACCTGTGACTTGTAGCAGATGTAATGGAACTTATATGACTTTTTTTATTTATTTATTTTTTACTGAAAGTAAGTTTCATCATATTTAACCATTATAATTATTTGACGTCTCATATTTTATATTGAACTTGCTCTTCTTGCATTTCTTGAACAAACTGATATAAAACAAATCGTGTTGTTATGCAAATGAAATGCGTTTCTTTTCTTTTTTTTTTTTAAGTCAGTTTGCATGTGATCACAGTGCTTTACGCACTTTTGAGCATTTAATTTTGAGCATTGTTTTGGAGTTTGGAAACTAGTTCTTGTTTTGTGTTGGCTTTAAATTTTAAGCCTATTGTCAAATGTTCTGAAAAATCTAAATTTTCTTGGTTTATCTGTTTATCGGTCAGATGAATACAAATTTATTTAGGGGCAATATTGTTGGCAGTTTTCTGCCAGTTTTTATGAACGTTGATGTGATTGCATTTTGTCCCTGTGGTTCTACTTCGAATCATATAAACAATTTCAGTAATAGCATGCCATTTCCTAATAGTTTTTATTTTTGTATATTTATCTTCAAAATTTCTTCATGTAAGTTTAAAATGTTTTAAATGTATAATAAAAAGCCTACCTTTCTTTACAAATGAACATCCTCCAGAATTCTTTGCCAAGTCACCAAATGTAAATGAACCTGGAGAATCAAGTATAAAAGAAAAAGGGACATCTGTCATAATGTCATAATAGTCAAACACACAAATGACAGATTGGATTCCATCGTATGTGTCAGAAGTCAGAAGTTTACATACATCTTTCAAATGAATTTAAACTCAGTTTTTTTCAATTCCTGACATCAAATCTTGGGATCACTACACTATTTTAAGAATATGAAATGTCAGAATAATAGTAGAGAGAAATAATTATTTAATATTCTCTTAATGTCATCACATTCCAAGTGTGTCAGAAGTTTACATACAATTAGTATTTGGTAATATTGCCTTTAAATTGTTCAACTTGGTCAAACAGTTTGGGCAGCCTTCCACAAGTTTCTTACAATGAGTTGCTGGAATTTTAGCTTTTTAAAATTAAGAAAATGTCCCTGTAACATATCAATGGTGATGTTATGCAAATATTTTTTTTTTGTCAGTTTGCATGTGATCACAGTGCTTTAAGCACTTTTGAGCATTTAATTTTGAGCATTGTTTTGGAGTTGTTTTCAGTAGTTCTTGTTTTGTGTTGGCTTTAAATCTTAAGGCTACTGTCAAATGTTCTGAAAAATCAAAATTTTCTTCTTCTTTGTATTCATCGGTCAGATGAATACAAATTTATTTAGGGGCAATATTGTTGGCAGTTTTCTGACAGTTTAAACTTTATTAAGGTTGATGTGATAGCATTTTGTCACTGGGGTTCTACTTTGAACCATATGAAACATTTAAATACTAGCAGTGCATTTCTTAATAGATTTTATTTTTGTGTATTTATCTTCAATATTTCTCCATGTAAGTTTAATGTTTTTAAATGTATAAATAAAAATGCCTACCTTTTTTGACAAATGAAAATCCTTTAGAATTCTTTGCCAAGTCAGCAAATGTAAATGATCTTGAATCAGGTGTAAAAGAAAAAGGGACATCTGTCATAATGGAAAAAAGACACAAAAAACAAACACCGTTTTCAGAAACTACTAAGTCATAAAGTTGTATAGAAATATTAATGAAGTTCCACATACCTCAAGCCCTAAAGCTTTACCTGCCTAAAATTGTGAGGAACGTTTTAACCACAACATCATATTTCTCAGTGAGGTTATAATATAAAAATAAAAGTAAAATAGAAATCCTTGATGGAGTTTTATCTATTGTAAACATGGACCACATTGTGTAATGTGGTCATACTCTGTATCATACTGTAAACTGTGGTTATAGTCAAACACATAAATGACAGATTGTAGTCCATCATATGTGTCAGAAGTAAGAAGTTTACATACATCTTAGCAAATTAATTTAAACAGTTTTTTTTTTTTTTTTTTTTTACAATTCTTAGGCACACTACTTTATTTTAAGAATGTGAAATGTCAGAATAATAGTAGAGAGAAATAATTATATACTATTTTCTTTCTTTCATCATGTTCCCAGTGGGCCTGAAGTTTACATACAATTAATACTTGGTAATATTGCCTTTAAATTATTTAACTTGGTCAGACAGTTTTGGCAGCCTTCCACAAGACCCCAAATTCTCCAGATCAAAATTCAATAAGCATCTGCTGGATGCATGATTCATGAATTCATGAGCTGTAAGGTCTTATATAGACAGGTGTGTGGCTTTCTTAATCAAGTC
Organism: Clarias fuscus; assembly: GCA_030347435.1. NCBI lineage: Eukaryota > Metazoa > Chordata > Actinopteri > Siluriformes > Clariidae > Clarias > Clarias fuscus. The sequence continues at coordinate 35,302,308 of CM059205.1, forward strand.
CAAGCAGTATAATCAAACACAGCTGGACTCAAATGAAGGTGTAGAACCATCTCAAGGATGATCAGAAGAAATGGACAGCACCTGAGTTATATATGAGTATCACAGCAAAGGGCCCTAAAACCTACCACCATGTGATATTTCAGAATTTAAGGGGGTCTGAAAACTTTCCGCACCCACTGTATGTAATGTGTGTGTGTGTGTGTGTGTGTGTGTGTGTGTGTGTGTGTGTGTGTGTGTGTGTATGTATGGATGGATGTATGAATGAATGCCCATTGCCAGCACCTGATTATAAAGATGCTCTGTGCTCAACCAAGAAGGTAAAACACTCTGGTCAGCTCAACTGTGCAACTTTGCGGGGTGGAGCACCTTATCACCCCATCGCTGGCAGCGGATTTTCATCTTCCATCTCACTGTCACCAGCAGCCAATAAAAGGCCAGCCGGACACCAATTCTTTAAGTAGTCTACCCTGTCTGCCTTACTTATGTGGATCTCTCTTTCATGCTGTCTTTTCAGAATTGGATTTCTCTGTAAATTCCCCTCCAATCAAACTATTTGCAAGAGATTTGACACTACTCTGCTTCCCTGCATTCAGCCTCCATGGACACCGGTCCTTGACTGATCGACGTAGAGAGTGTTGATGAGGACAAGGCTGGAGATCATTCTGTCATTCTGATTGAGTTAGAATATTTGACTTGAAGCTTTAAAAGGAGGGTAGTGTTTGAAATATTTTTTCTTACTCTGTTACCTATAGTTACTTGCAATGGAGCACATGCAGGTGTAATTGCTTTGCACAAAAAAAGGATTTAAAGGCAAGGATATTGTTGCTAGTAAGATTCCATCTAAATAAAATATTTATCAGATCATCAAGAACTCCAAAGAGCCTTGAAAAAGAATTTAGGGTGCCCAAGAAAGTCCAGCAAGTGACAAGGCCATCTCCTAAAGTTGATTCAGCTGTGGCATCAGAGCATTATCAGGGCAGAGCTTGCACAGAAATGGCAGCATGCAGGTGTGAGTGCATCTGCATGCACAGTGAGGTAAAGACTTTTGGAGGATGTCGTGGTGTCAAGAAGGGCAGCAAAGAGGCCACTTCTCTCCAGGAAAAACATCAGGGACAGACTGACATTCTGCGAAGGTACAGGATTTCACTGCTGAAGACTGAAGTGGGGTCATTTTCTCTGATTAAACCATTTCTGATTGTTTGGGTTATCAGGAAAAAAAGGATTGTACGGAGAAGAAAAGAGGAGCACTACCAACAGTCCAGTTTCATGCCAACAGTAAAGCATCCTGAGACCATTCATGTGCGAGATTGCTTCTTTGCCAAGGGAGTGGGCTCACTAACAATTTTTGCCTAAGAACACAGCCATGAATAAAGAAAAGTACAAAAACGTCCTCTGAGAGCAATGTCTTCGGTGATGAACAATGCCTTTTCCAGCATGATGGAGCGCCTTGCCATAAGACAAAAGTCAAAACTAAGTGTCTCAGGGAACAAAACATCAACATTTTAGGTACATGGTCAGTAAACTACCCAGACTTTTATCTCATTGAGAACACACTAATTCACCATTCAAAATGACGGTAGAAAAAAAGTGAAGCCTTGGAATTAATAACTGGTTGACCCATCTTGGTGGCACTATCTGTAGCTCTGGATCAGACCTGTACATTGTTCAGGAGGAATTTTTCACCCATTTTAATTATTTCTGCCAGAACTGCTTCAGCTCTGTCATATTCTTTTGATGTCTCATGTGTAAAGCTCTCTTCAAGACATTCCATAGCATTTCTATTGCGTTCAGGTCTGGGCTCTAACTTGGCCACTCTAAAAGGAGCATTTTATTTATTTTTATTTTTTTTCTGAAGCCATTCTGTTGTGGACTTGCTCAGGTGTTTTGGGTCATTGTCCTGTTGCATCACCCAACTTTTACAAAGTTTCAGCTGACATACAGATTTTTTTAAATTTTTACATTTTTTATTTTCCCCTCAATGAGAGCAAGCTGGCCAGGTCCTGATTCAGCAAAGCAGGCTCAAATCATGCTGATTCCTCCACCATACATGATGGTTCAGATGATATATTCATGATGATGTGCAGTATTCTTTTTACCCCAGATGTAGTGCTGTGTGTGCTTTCCAAATCTTAGTTTCAATCTTAGTTTCATCAGTGCATAAAACATTTTGCTAATACTGTTGTGGAGTGTCAATGTGCTCTTTTGCAAACTTCAGGCATGCAGAAATGTTCTTTTTAGTACTGTAAGCAGTGGCTTGCTTCATGATGTCCTGTCATGGATACCCTGCTTGTTCAATGTTTTATGTGCTGTAGACTCATGAGCACAGATGTTAGCCAGTTCCAATGATGCCCTCATTTAGCTGTCTCAGAATATGTCTTGAGCTGTCACTTGGGTTTTTTCTTTACCTAATTGATGAGACTTCATTTGTGCTCTTGGGGTCATTTTGACTGGCTGCCCACTGTTGGGTAGAGTAGCCACAGTGCCAAAGCGTCTCTATTTGCCTGTAGACTGGTGAATTTCCAAAGTCTTTGAAATCACTTTGAAACCTTTCCAGCTTTATGTAAATCACCAATTCATGATCGTGGATCCTTTGAAAGCTCTTTTTAGCATGGCATGGCTCACAAAAGCGTATTCTTCTTGTGCAGAGCAAACTCAAAAAAAGTTTGAAAGTTTTTAATCAGTCAAAGTAGCTCTAGTCAACATCTCCAAACTCATTTTCTTAACAAGACTCCAGGTACGCTAACACTTATTCAATTAGCTTTTTTAGGTCATTACCTTAAGGATTCACATACTTTTTACATTAGCACTATGAGTTTTTTTTGAAAACCATGAAATTCCAAAAGGTTCACATATTTTTTCTTGCCACTGTACGTATGTATGTATGTATGTATGTATGTATGTATGTATGTATGTGTGTATGTGTGTATGTATAGTGCTGTGAGAAAGAATGTATTAGATTTTTTTTGCATTTTTGTCACACTTCAATGATTCTTAAATGATGCAGATCATCAAACAAATTTTAATTCTGCACAAATATAACCTTGTATTATAAAGTAAATACAAAATTCACAAAAATTACAGTATATAAAAGTTTTTAAATCATGGTCTAATTTTTGAGGGAAAAAAGCTGTCCAAACCTGCCTGGCCCTATGTGGGGAAAAAAAAAAAAAAAAAATCTGACTTTACTAAATCATAAATGAACTGTGATTAACCACATTTTTTGGTTAAGTTAAATTTTACTTGATATCCTCAGGCTTGATTACTGCCAGACCTCTTACATAAAAAAAAAAAAATCACTTAAATATAACCTGTCTGAAAAGTGAAGCATGTCAAATTATCTCAAAAACCAACACAATCTAAAGACATTCGAGAACAGTTGAGAAACAAAATAATTGGCGCATCATTTTGAAAGGGATATCCGCAAATGGAGAAAACGTCCGAACATTGCTTCAGTTAAGGTCAGTGGTCATGATTCAACAAAAAACGAGTGGCAAAAATAACATTCGAGGGAGAGTTCGAAGTGAAATCAATCAAAAAGAACATAAAAAACTTGCTTCACATTTCCCAAATAAATATTCTTTGTATATTACTTTTTGGAAGGTGTGCATCCCTTTATGTCTGGCATAAAACTTACTGGCTGCCTTGCAGCTTCAGTACCTGGACAACTTGCCATAATTGATGGAACCATGAAAATCTTAAAGGAGAATCTTCGTATGTAAATCTAATTGAGATGCTGAGGCCGTTCAATCTTGAAAACCCTTCAATATTGCTTAATTAAAAGAATTCCACAAGGAAAAATGGACCAAGATTCCTCCACAACTCCTATTATTTTGTGGGGTAATTACTTTATCACATACACCCTGGCAGGTTTGGACAGCTTTTTTCCTTAATAAATGAAATCAACTTTCAAAAATTGCATTTTTTAAATGTACTTAGGCTATTTTTGTTTCATATTAAAGTTTGATGATCTCATTCATTTATTGTAAATGATCTATGTCTGCACACTCATTGAGGCACTTGGGGACCCATCAAGAGACATGGGCATGTGCAGCACATTTAGCTTGATTATCTGCATACAGGCATATTCTAGCAACTGTTGACAGATCTGTGATAAAAGATAGTGTAGTGCAATGTAGATTTGTTTGTGAGGGCCTATTTTAGTAAAATATTTGAGTTACTTGTAGACCTGTAGATAATTTTTTAGCAAAGTCCATTAACACAATTAATATGTTTAAAATCATGACATTACGTCAAATATGAGTAAAGAAATTCTGCAATATCTCCTGAACCGAAGACCTAATTTATCTTTTAAGCAAAACCACACTGTATTTACATTGTATTTTATTTTCCTCACTCATAGGCTTATTGTGCTAAATGTAATCTGGCACAATCACTGAAGGTTAAGAGACACTTGTGAAGAACAGAGTACCTTGATTTAAGATTTTCTCGAGCTCATTGTTCATCAATGTTTCTAGTTGCTCTCTCAGTTGAGACAAGGCTTTCAGCACATCCCCAAAAGCAAAAGAAGAGCTACATTTGATGGTGCGGGAATCTGCAAATCCATGAGCTGCTGAGATAGACTGAAAACTCTTCATAGATGGAGGAAACTATGGATGACATAGAAGGCACATGGAACAGGATAATCACTATCCTTAAACAAAACTAGTAACAAATAAGTCTTATGAATTGTAATTACTTCATAATAAATGTATCAATTATGATCTTATTTGTGTAATTATGTCTGAGCACTATTACCTGGTGAAAATGAAAAGGATTCTCTGAGAGTAAACGGTCCTGCATGTCTCTCCTCCTAATCTCGGCAATCTCCTGCTCCAGTTCTATCATAATTTCGTCAGCTAGACTTACTGCAGCGTTTGCCTGAGCTTTTATTAGCCAAGTCAGCTCATCATGCTTTTTCTCCATGGATTTGATCAGCTCAGTAAAGATCCTGTAACCTTCCTCAATAGCTGTTTGTACATATTCCTGTTAAGACATACAGAGAGAAATGGAGTCTTCTTCATTCAGGATAACTTTTTAAAATGTTAATGAGACTGTTTGTTTATTGTGACTGATCCTGAAACCACTCTTTCATATACAAACTCACCTTGTAAGACTCCACAGCTGTTTTTAGCTTCTGAATTTCATTCTCTCTGTTCTGGATAATCTGCTTGTATTTTTCCTCCATCTGCAAAAACAACAAATTACCACTGGGTTCACTCCTTTTCTAGCTATTGTTGGGTGATGTCACTTGCGAGGCAAATCTGTCATTTTTCTGAGTACAATTGGGGAATTCAAAAGCAAATTCACTAAATCAGTCATCAAACAGCACATGAACCAGACCCTGGTAGAACAGCACGAGGTTTCCAAGTGAAACGTGAAGCATGTTAAATGATCTCAAAAACTGGCCAAACTCAGTTTAAACCCAATGCTGAAGTGTTTCTTTTTTTTTTTTTTTTTACCTCAATTCATCTTACGAATTGCTGATCCAGTGGGAGGAGCCCTACACTGAGGCACAAAGGGTGAACCCAGAAAAAAAAAATATTTACAGCAGCAAGGTACACTGTAAAAAAAAAAAAAAAAAAAAAAAAAAGCTACCTCAACATCATTGCCTATAATGCTTTATCCTGTATTCAGGGTTGCGAGGGACCTGGAGCCTATCCCAGGAGACTTAGGGCACCAGGTACGGTACAACCTGGACAGGGTGCCAATCCATTGCAGGGCAAAAACACATACAGTACTGTACACACACTCATTCACACACTACGGGCAATTTGGGAACGCCAATTAGCCTAATCTGCAGGTCTTTGGACTTTGGGAGGAAACCAGAATAACCGGGGGAAACCCAATGGGAGAAAACGCAAACTCTATGCACACAGAGGTGGGAATCGAACCCATACCCTGGAGGTGCAAGGCAACAGTGCTGACCAAAATATTGGCCAACCAAAATATTTTACTTTATTTTGCTTTTTAGTTGACACAACACATACTCAGTTCAAAATCCTAAATTAACTCAACTTGTATTTCAAATATTTAAGTCAACTCAAGTAGAATTGGTTGCGGTCTCAATTAATTATATTTCTCTAGGGTTGACTTTTCATCTAATCCAAAAAGTGAGCTGTCTCCAATTCTCCCATTCAATAGTTGGTTCAAGTAGTTTTTAAAAAATTTTTAAATTTATTCTAAGGTCAACAGGTTGGCCAAAAACTATTCAACAACAATTAAAACATTAAAAACGTTATTCTTTCAAAACTAATTAAAGTTAAAACAATGATCTGCAAAGAACAGCAGAATATAGGTTCTGTTTTGCTTAAAGGTCAATAAAATACCTGGATACCACCAGGCAATTTCCTGACCTTTAAGCAAAATAGAACCCTTCAGTCTTACTGATCTATTTCTATTACAATAGCATAACCATTTTTATAAACGAGCAAATGAAAAATAGGTTTCATATGTTTGGGATGACTTACAGACACACACTATTGGAAAAATGATTCTTATGTTGGGATTTATTTTAACTTTTTTTTTTCCAAAGGAAAAGTGCAGGTTAATTTGTTTTATTTTTACTTAATATTTTGTATTCATTATTTTTATATGAATATTTTTGGGTTGTGGAATGAATATTCGGAATTTCCACACACACTGATGAAATCACACGAACTGACACATACACACATACACACACATACACACGGTCACAGTGTTATAATAAACAGTAAATGCACTCACTGATGTTGACTATACGAGTGACGCATGCGGACGAACATGGGAGACGATTACCCATGATTCAGCAGCACGCAAGAGATAAGAACCATTGGCTCAGTTGTGATGCACGGCAGAAAACAAGAAGCGCATGCATGCCACATGATACTCGATGATAATTGGTACTTGTAAATCAAGACACGCTCGTTAATTAAGGCAAAATGTATTTAAAAAATTGTGTAATCTTGTGAAACGGTCTCAAACTGGGTTACTTGCAATCTATAGTACAGTGATATGATAGAGGATGATTTTTTCACCTTAGCTTACAACAAAGTTAGCTTTCAATACTCCTGTTTCTGTTACAATGTTTATTTGAATGATATTTTACTTGAATAATTTTTTTATAAAATATTTTGCACTCTATAACCAGTATTTTGTTACAAATCACTAAGATCCACACCCATCTTGGATTTTACACTAAACATTTATTTTCAATGCACAAACTATGTTAAACACAAAACATAGTTTGCTGCATGGTGAGGTTTCAAATTTTATACTTCCTCTGTTAAGTAAAAAAAAAAAAAAACATTTAACAAGGTACGGAAGAAAAGGGGCACTAGAATCTCTCTTGTAGCAATGTTGTCTTCTTCATAGAAAAAATTTGGTAGTCATTCCTGGCCCAAGGACACGCTGCCACCACACACCAGATCTCGCTTTGAACTTAGATGATCCTTGGTGAGAAAAGAAAATGCACCATTAGATACTTATTTATTATATGCATCTATGCTATTACTGTAATTGGACATTAATATAGTATGAATTATATTTGTAGAATTTCTACATCTGTATGACTGTTTATGTACACATTAATGCGATAAAAAGTTTTTCACAATAAATAAATAAATGAAATGCTCATGTCGAAATTCATGTTTAATGAGAGCACTTTTTAGAGAGAAAGCAGATGAGAGCAGAAGAGAATCTAGACCACATCTGGTTACTCACCTTAAGGAGTCATAAAGGCATTCCTCAGAAATCCCTGTAGCATGCATCCATTGTACCCTCTGAGAGGCGTGATAAATATGGAAGCAGGAATGTTTTTGAGAGGGCCATTGTTTTATTATTATACTTTTTTTTAATACAAGTAAAAACATCCACAAAGAGCATTAACAAATGCATCATGCAAGCAGTTGCTGCTTCTACTTTTTACATCTTGGCGGAAGACAAACCGACTACATATCTACCTCCACTTACTGTATCTGGTGCTGTGTACTGTAAAACCACAAGTGCGCCCAGGAGAGGAACCGGTTTTATTATTGTGAATGCAAACCTGCAGGGGAATGTGGAGGGAGGAGCAATCATGCTCGAAAATAAAATGGAACAATTGGTTTCACAGAAGGAAACCAAATCCCCCAAAATGTGTATAACAATCAACAGGTGGCAATATTACCACTGGTAGTACTGTAATGGATCACCGGGGAGAAATACATTGAATTAAAGATTACACACACACACATTCGTTCCAGGATGCAGTAGAGTAAACGTAAAACATATCTACATAAATCTATTAAAGTAAACTACAGATACAGTACATGAAATGGGTAATTCAGTAACAGTGTACTTAGTTAACTTCCACCACTGGTTACCTGTTTCTCAGCTTGTTCTTCTGCAGCTGATACGGTGTCTTGTCCTTTATGTTGATTCATTGCATGAGCTTCAGAGAAAGCTGGAGGTGCAGCTTGCAGTGTTGTTTTTATCAGTGTCTCCATAACTTCATCCAGAGCAATGTTACTCATAGCATGCCTTGGAGTTAAGTCTTTGAGTCTACACTGAGGGCAACTATAGACTCCTTTCTGATCATCCTGATGCCAGCAGTCAACAGTACACATCCTACAGATCCGATGTCCACAGGGAAGAGTTTCTAGATCTTTGAGTGGATCCAGACAAAATGAACAGCTGAACTGATCTGAAGACAATGAATTAATTGCTTCTGCCATTTTACTTAAAAAAAAAAAAAAAAAAAACGTTACACACAGTCTCGAAGAGCAGCTCACACTTCCTGATTTAGGTGTGAGCTGGTCTTAGTCGTGTGGAAAACAGGTGTGTCCGAAGCAATGGCTCCCCTGTTTTAACTTGCAAAAACGAAACAAACACATGACTGTTATTAAAAATAGAAACATAGAAACTGATCCATACCCAGAATGAACAGAAACTAAGTTTAACTTTCATTTCTGTTGAAATTGAGTGAAATTTAAATTGTCAGGTGTGTGACAGAACTGATTTTAACTTCTATCATTTAAAACTGATTGACATTGACTTCATTACCCAAAGACTGAGACCACATGAGAAAGAAAGACAAAGAAAAGAAAAAAAAACTGAAAGAATCGTATACTGTATATCATACTGTCGAAGTGTCACAGCAAGGTGTATCAATAACTCGTCACCAGGGATCTGTCATGGTTGCTCAAGGATGCGGACACAGATGCAGGGTAACAAGTCAGAGCATTTATTCTTTTTCTTTACTCTCACACAAGCTTTAACACAACATCAAAACCAAAGGAAAAAACAAACGGAGGACGAGGAGCTCGTGGCTGGGTGGGCACGCTGATTCGCTAAATCCTGGAAACACTAACAGCCTTTCCAGCGGGATCAGAAAACACAAAGGAGTGAGAGAGTCTTAATCTTGAACTTGACCATTGCTTGAGATCATCAAGAACATAAAGATGCGGGCCCCGCTCTACAGCCACTGCTCAGTGCTGGGAGGAGAGACAATGAAGCCTTGACGGCAGAAGCGCGCGCACACAACATCATTGAAAGAGACAAAGGGCTACGGGACCGGCTGGTATAAATAGAGAGACACATGGGGAAGACACAGGTGAACTTGATTTAGTGATAGTAGTGAAACACATACACACGTAGACACACCAGGGGGAGACAAAGAGGCGGCTCAGTAATCCGATCTTATCCCCCGGGACTGAGGTGGCACAGGTGTGACAGGATCAGACTGTCAAAAGTAAATCAGGTTTGTCTTACTGTGAGGACGTACTGTGAAAGCAAACAGATGTGTTGCACAAACAGATACCCCCTCATGTAAGTACCCTTCATCATGCCATTATGTATTTAACAATACATAATGCAAAAAGGAAAATCATTATTCAGAAGCTTGTAGATCCACCTTAAGCAGCAATAACTGCTTTATCAGGTTCTCACATCATTTTGATCCATGCTTCTGATCATTGTCCTGTTGCACAATCAAATTCCGACCAATATTTAGCAATGTTGGGAATATTTGACTCTAGAATACTCTGGTATACTGAGGAGTTCATTGATGACTCATTGACTACAAGGTGTCCAGGTTCTGTGGCTGCAAAATAAGCCCAAATCATCACCCTTCCATTGTATACCTGACACTGTGTATAAAACACTTTAAAAACAAAACAAAGAAAGATAACTATAGTCAATGACAACTGTTTTACAGATCAAACAGAGGAAAAAAATATGGAATCACTCAAATCTGAGGAAAATGATATGGAATCACCATGCACTTTGCACTTCTAAAACAAACACCTGTGTCTGATTACAACTGCTAATTAGTCTGCAGTTATAAAAGAGTGCTTGCACACATCAGTGATGTGTTGAACCAGGATGATTGACATAACTCATGGCTCCAACACAAGAGATGTCCGTTGAAACAAAGGAGAGGATTATCAAACTTCTTGAAGAAGGTAAATCTTCACGGAATTTTGCAAAAGATGTTGGTTGTTCCCAGTCAGCTGTGTCTAAAATCTGGACCAAGTACAAATTAAATGGAAAGGTTGTAAAGTAGACCAAGAAAGACATCAAAGCGCCAAGTCAGAAAACTTAAAGCAATATGCCTTGAAAACAGAAAATGCACAACAAAACAAAATGAGGAACAAATGGGCAGAATGTGGAGTCAATGTCTGTGACCGGACTGTAAGAAATCGCGTAAAAGAAATGGGATTTACATACAGAAAAGCCAAACAGAAAAAAAAAACAAGGTTTCAGTGAGCTAAAGAAAGACAATCTTGGACTGCGGATGACTGGTTGAGAGTTCTATTCAGTGATTAATCACGAATCTGCATTGGGCAGGGTGATGATGCTGGAACTTTCATTTGGTGCCGTTCCAATGAAATCTATAAAGACAACTGACGGAAGTAAACATGCAAATTATGATATGATATGGGGTTGTATGTCAGGTAAAGGTATGGGAGACATGACAGTCGTTACATCTTCTATAAATGCACAAGTTTATTTTGATATTTTGGACACTTTATTTATTACATCAATTGAAAGGTTTTGGTAGCATCATTTTTCAGGATAATAATGCATCGTGCCATAGGGCAAAATCTGTGAAAACATTCCTACAGGAAAGACATATAATGTCAATGGCATGGTGTGATTCCATATTTTTGTCCTCTGTTTGATCTGTAAAAACAATCGTCATTGACTAGTTATCTTTCTTATATCTTTTTTTTAAGGGTTTTATACAGCCAGAAGTTTGGATTGTTGAGTGAAAATAGTTTTGTGACATGTATGTGTTTTTTTTTTTTTTCTTTTTTTTTTACACAATTAAACATTTGAATGAACATCATCTGAGAGGGGTGATTCCATACTTTTTGCCAGTGGTTGTAGACTTTAACATTTAACATGGTCAGTAAGGCACCTGTAGGGTCTGAAATCCTGTTTTTTTTTTTTTTTGTTTGTTTTTTCTATTTATTTATTTATTTATTTATTTATTTTTAAAACACACACACACACACACACACACACAAAGATGGGACACTAACCTTTACACACAACTATATAATGCATGGCAGTAAAATAAATTAAAATAAAATGTACATTTTGCATATTGAACAAGGGGTAAAACACTCCTATTTTACTTCTATAAAGAAAACTAAGAGAACTAACAGGTAGAAGTGTTATCTCTGATAATATTATAAAAAAAAGTCTATCATCTGTTCATTGTTTCTGTGTAAGAATTTATTGCACATGACATTATTGACTAGCCTGAGCAGTGTTGAGTGTAAATACAGCTAGGCAAACACACTGTACTTAGTATAGCTATATGCTTCATGAAACTAACCAGCTTAATATCTGTTTGAACATTAATTTTTGTTTATCTAAAAACTCTTGATTTGAGATCATGTCCAATGTGTATTTTTCTGGTCAATAATCGACTTAAGATTGCCTTCATGGTGTTGTTGAGCTGTCTAACTCTCAGTCTTCTCCCTGTCTGTAATTCTGCTAATTTGTCTGGTGCTTGTGAATCTGCCCCTGCCCAGTTTTGGACCTGTTTTCTGTCTCCTCCTAGTTAAATCTGAGAATGTATCTACAGTAACTGATTGTGTTCCTGTCTATCTAGTCAAGTTTAAACTCTGCCTATGCATTAGTAAGTTTACTGGATTTTAACCAGTTGGTGCCCATACTCTTAGTGGTCAACAAATTTTGTTCATGACACCTGTCATACCATTATTAGCAACAGAGCGGTGAGAACTGCTACATCCTTCATACACATTCTCTCATCAAAGAGACTTCAGTTACTTACTATATTCCTCAACTGCTTAAATAGGTGTCATCCTTATACATAATTTTACAATAGATATTTAAATCTATTGCCTGGTATTTGGGCATTCTGTGTGTGTGTGTGTGGGGGGGGGGTGGGGTGTCATGCGGCTCTTCTAGGATCTCATCAGATCAGAAGGACATTCAGCAAATTATGACCACGCCAGGTCTTTCTGCCAGAGCAAGGAAGTAGGGAAGATCATTACAGGACACTAAGGTCGCCTGCTGCATCACCATTGAGACATTTACCAATGGAATGAGGCAGGTGTTCGATAAGGCAGGTGTTCATTCTCGGTAAGGCAGGCAGCAGGTCTGCCTCTAGTTATGCAAAGGATCCTGCTCTGTGCATTGATTTCAGGACTCTGGCTCTTTCTTGTGGCTGGGATAATCAAGCTCTCTTTGACGCTTTCCTCCACAGACTTCCTGACCCCATCAAAGATGAGCTAGCAGCTTGAGAGTCTATGTACTCGCTAAACGCAGTGACACCCATAAAGAGGATCAAAACATCGACATTCATCTGCCATCTGCCACTCAACACTCTAGCTTCCACTCAAACATCCATTTCAAATTTGACCAAGCCTTCATTCAAAACCCCACCTGAACCCATGCAAACTGACTGAACACACATCTTTCTAAAGAAGCGTCAGTGCCATCATGATGAGCGTTCCTGTTTCTACTGTTGCCAAGCAGGCCCTCTGGTATGATTAAATGCCCAGGTAATTGTGGGAGTACAGGGGGGCCCTATGCTCAACCCTCACCTAGATCTATGACCACTGCTTCCATAGGCCCCATGTCAGGAACACTCGTATATTCTTAAGTCAACCAAAACCTAATAGCAGCATTAACGATTAGCAGTCTCAACAGCCATCTCACCCACTTAGCCAGCCATTTCCCTTCCACGCACTAGATGGCAGAAAAAAACCCGATCACCCACCGCTCAGCTCTACTCATCCTACAGCTCTCTGATAACCACACTGAAACTATCTCCATCCTGATCATTAAAAGCCGCCAGGAACTAATTATTCTGGGCCTCCCAAGAAACACAATCCCCATATAAACCGTTTTCAACCTTCCCAAGTTCTTGCACACCACCCCACTTCTCTGCTCCCTGCACTGACTTCCTGTAGCTGCCTGCATCAAATTCAAAACCCTGATGCTTACCTACAAAGCTAAAAATGGTCCAGCACTCACATACCTTTCAACTCTTATCACACCATGCACCGTATCACGTCTCTTCTGATCCTCCAGCACTGCTCGTCTGGTCCCACCATCTCTCATGGATCAAGGAAGACATTGATCCAGACTCTTTTCTGTTCTGGCACCTAGGTGGTTGAATGAACTTCCTCTAGCTGTTCATACAACTGAGTCTTTGACTATCTTTAAAGAACGACTCAAGACGTATTAGTACTTGGACTAATCCCCCTCAACCCCATGAAAAAAAAAAAAATAAATAAATAAATAAATTTCCTTCCCAACTGTGTTTGACTGATGGCACTTAGTTAGGAACCTAATAAGTTTTTATAAGTATTTATCCAACGACAGAAACTTCAAAGCACTTTTGTCTCTCTGGATATGAACATCTGGAAAATCCCTAAACCTAAATGTAACCGGGCTAGGAAGAGTATCCTTGAATGGAGCGCTGCCTGCTTCTCTTTATGTCTCTGTTCTGCCTCCCTCAGAAACAAACTAACCACCTCACAAGAAGAGATCCCTTGTCTTTCCAAGTTCCCTGTCAAGTACCACGACTTCAAGCAGGTGTTCAGCATTCTTTGCTTCACGGACTACACTCGAACTTTACTTGTTTATTTGGATTTCTGGCTATTAACCCCCAATGTCATTTCTCGATCTTGAACCTGGATCATAGACACTGTTTGACTTCCTGGCTTTGAACCATGCATGATTATGACCACGATTTGTCTCAGAGGATCTGCTTTTCATTCTGCTCACACCAACTTTTCACTTCCTCATTTTCTCTATGGAGCTCAGGATGTTCCTCCACTATACAACCTAGCTGATTCATTTCCCGTTCAAAGCATTTTCCAACATGAACTCTGTGTTTGAATCCACCATGCCTGGCTGGATTGTAACAAAATCTGTTACAAAATCAGAACCCTAATTGATCTTCATTTAGCATTAACAGTTATAAAGTTTTCCAGAGTTTTAATATATTGTGATTCTGGTCTATCGGTCTGGCTTAAAAAAAAATATATATAATCAGACATGAAAGATTCTCTTTTAATTTTTTCTTTTACTAAATTTATTTAAGGCAACAATAAATAATATTAAGTAATGTCAATAAGCCAAAAAAGGGAACATTCAATCTGAGGTTTAAAAATATTTTACTCTCTCACTACAGTATGTGACAGTTTGATGTTGCTATCATTTTTATGTTTTTATATAAAAAAAAAATTATTTCCAAAATTTTTATAATGCTGTTTGCAACAATGAATATTGATACAAGCTCCTTACTTAATATAATTTGATTTAATTGAATGATAGAGTCTCTTGTGGTGGATATAAATGAAACAGGGAAAACATCACTTGTCTTAATCTTTTTCCTAGGATAGAAAAAAGATAAAATTTGCTTTCATTAATGACATTGTCATTTTATATTGTCCCTCTATAAGTTGTACAACAGCCATTATTTAATCCTGTCCTATGTTGAGGTACTCAAGGCTAAGAAAAGAACAATGCAAGAAAAACAAACAACAACAATCAAGGACAAAAGTAGCACAAGGGGGAGTGTTGGCTCTGCTTAAGGCTCTGGGATTCTAATCGGAAGGTCAGGGATTCAAGCCCCAGTACAGGCCAAACTGCCTCTGTTGAGCCCTTGAGCAAGGACCTTAAAAGTATCCGCTCTAGCTGTGCTGTATCCTGGCTGGCTCTGTGCAAAATATGGAAGGTAATTTTCTTTTTTTGTAAGAAATAAATTCCTAAAAACTATCAAAAATTATGTGCCAATAGGACAAGCAATTTTAGTAATTTTGACTAAATTTGACTAAAAATGACTAAAAATAATATTTTTTGGAGTATATAGGCATAAATGAACAATCACATAAATTACACGTAAAGATTGCATCATATCTTATAGTATTTATCCTAGATTTATAATAAAAAAGAAATACATAACACAAAACAAACACACACAAAAGACATTGCAAACCTAAGTGTAGACCTTCAAACAGTTAATCAGTTAATCAGTTAAATGCCTAATAACATTAAAATCAAGACCAAAGAAAACATATTTAAAAAAAAACTGTCACAACTTATCAGAGCCAAGACCTTTCATTTCTTTCACCATATTCATGCAATCTTTGACCACACCAAAAGTAACAAAAATAACATATTGTAAGTCTGAATGATCTGTTTTCTTCAAGTGATTAAAATGTTGTTTGTGTCTCTTCTGCAAATGGCCATGGACAGTATGCCTGGTCCTGTGAGGCACACTTCAAAATTCTCCTTATTAAACTTGTCCCTGTAGATACATTTCCACCTGAGCTCTTCTGCTTGATTATATCATCAGCCTAAAATAGAACACACAACACTGATGAAATGAAATAATTTTTTTAACTATACAAAATAGAACACACATACAGTACTAGGAATTCCCTTTACAACATTACAGACAAGCTCACACACACACACACACACACCAAAACTCAATGGACCAGCTCGAGTAAGCTTTTAATCTGGCAACAATAAAATATTTTTATTAAAACTAAACTTGTGTAATTAAATTAAACGGTAAACTGTACAAAAAACAACAACAACAACAACAACAAAATATTTAGTTTTGCAGTTGTGCTGGTAATATTAAGTTAAGCCTTTATTTGTCACATAGAATTTCACTGTGCTGTAATGTATTTCTTTGCATATCCCAGAGTAACTGGGGTTAGAGTGTAGGGTCAGCCATGATACATTGTCCCTGGAGAAGAAAGGGTTAAGGGTCTTGCTCAATGGCCCAACAGTGGCAACCTGGCCGAGCTGGGGCTCGAACTACTGATCTTTGATCAGTAACTCAAAGCCTTAATACACTGAGCCAACACTGCCCCAGTAATGGCACGACTGGTGACTTTCTCTACGCTAGAAAAACAAGGGAAGTATTAAACCAAGAGCTGTTTGATGAAGTAAGGACAGCTATGAAAGGGCTGAAGAAGGGAAGAAAGGCTGCTGTGTTTCACATTAATGGACCTGTTCCCAGCTAGGAAAGCTGCCCAGACACTGGTTGTCATGTTGGACTTCCATCTGCAGCCGTACCCAAGGAGAGCTGGAAGGGGCCGGTTGGCCAAGACAGCAAGAGGAGGCACTCTGTGGAGCATGCAGAAGCCACTGCCCACATGGCCCCACTCTGCCTGTCACCATTGCTCGCCAGCCTTGTGCCTATATGCAAGCTTTCAAATCTTTCCATTCCCTATTTTACAAATAAAAGGACTCCTTTTCCCATTAGACCTCACCTCGTATCTGGGCGTCTGTGGTGCCGCCTGTGTGAAAGATCTTACAAGGCCCTTTTACACAGTCAGTTTAAGCTGGACTGTTGCACCTTTATTATGCCGTGCCAATAAAGAATAGAGGGGTTACCGTTGCCACAATAAGTTGCCACATCAGTCATTTGAGCAGGCTTACTCACAGAGATTGTGCTATAAAGCCACTAAGAAGACACCCTTCACACTGTACCCAGACATCCTAGTGCATGCTTTTATGATGCACGCCAGCATTTTAGGCTTAAAAGAGGAATGAGGTGTACCATAGCAGTTTTGCTACTGTGGTATATATATGCTTGAAGCAAAAATAAATAAATAAATAAATAAATAAATAAATATATTGTTCAACAACTCCCCACCCCCCCTATGGATAGTCACCCATATAGATTGCCTGAATACACACACACACCGCAAAATGTGTGGTTTGGGATGACCTGAAGACAATGTATGATATGGGGCAATCAAGGAGTCGGGTGGTGATTAGAGCAGTGCAGTGGTCTTGGCACAAGGCAAATAGGTTGGTCTGGTTTTGTGTGGATTATAGATTTGTCATGTATTGATGAACTGCTCCATCAGTCAGGAATGACTCATTTTGATTTGACTTAAGGAATATTGTCAAATACTTTTTAATCAAATATCACATCAAGAAAGAAACAAACAACAACAAAGCCTCAGCCTTTTACACAATTCCACATTGAGTGACAGATGTCTCGTCCATGCACCAGGTGGTGGAGGTTTGCCTGATGCTCTACACTTGCAAGCTCGCTGTGAGAGACGAGATAAAGTAGTGTCTGGCAATTAATTGTTCAACGTTTCACCCTCTCAAAAAAAAAAAAAAAGAAAAATGAAAAAAAAAAATGCATGAACACGTGTATCCTTGAATGCATGTTGGAAAATGAAGCAAATAAAACTTGCAAATACAATTTGCAAGTAAAACCATGACTGCATCTATTTCCTGAGTGACCAAAATCTGTTACACACACTTTGCAAGCTCTTTCATTAATTTATGCCAGTAAAACAAGAATGTCTGTTTATGTGTTTAGGTGCAAACCAAATGAACAAAACCAAAAACAAAATAGCAAATTCAAACCAGATTAACAAAACCGAAAAAACAAAATAACAAACTAAAAATCAAAGTAGCAAAACCGAAAACAAATTAACAAAATGCAAAAAAATCAAAAACAAATTCGTTTTGGGTTTTGTTATTTTGTTTTGGGTTTTGTTATTTTGGTTTTGGTTTTGTTATTGTGGTTTTTAATTTGTAATTTTGTTTTCATTTTGTTAATTTGTTTTGCACTTCACGGCCACCGTATGATACCCCTGAATCCCAGACTACTAAATGAAAGTGAGACATGCACCTTTGACAATCTGTAAAGACTTTCCTGAAGGATTCAGCAAATTCGGGTGTTGTAAATCTGGCAGCAAGCTGTTCCATCTTAGCGTTTCCCTCTGTTTGGTTAAAAAGAACAAATTTGTCATTTGTAAAAAATGTCCAAACAAACAGACAGAGGTTTAAAATTTGTGACACCACAGTACCACCACAGTAAGAACAATACTGTCGATTGAAATAATAGCACAATATGTATGAATGTTCTAACCTGCACAGTTGAGAGCTGTCCAAGAAAGTGTGTGTACCGATATGTTCAAGAATTTCATCTCAATGTCCTTGGTGATAATGTGGTTAACATGCATGTTTAAAATCCTGTCACACATGACGACCTGGTAGTACTTTTTCACTGGGCAGAAGAGGATCTTCAGATCACCATCTCCATGATATGTCCACTGGCCAATATCATGATTCCATTTGAACAGTTTTACGTTCTGCTTCAAAAGAGCATTCTCAACAACTTCATCAGACTTCAATGTCAACTGAGAAGGGGATAGCAGAAGGAAGTTATTGGTTTTAGGTATAATACACTGCAGTTTGAATTGGTAAAACTACATAAATGACTGCATTTGTAGGACAGTTCTAGGGATAACTTTAACTTTAGCAATCTTTAAAGCTGTGGTATTTCAAGAAAATGTTAATTTTCTTTTGAAATTGAATTTAAATATTGAAAATTCTTGTTTTAATTTTGATGATTGCAGCTCATGAAAATGGTAATAGTGGTTTAACTATTTTTTATTATTATTGCAGGGCTCATGTAAATCTAATTTCACAATTGGTTAAGAACACAATTACACTGCAGGTTTAATGTAGTTTGACTGCATTCCTCAAAATTTGTGCTCCCTTTGCTTAGAAACAAATTCAGCAACAATGCCTTTATTTGTTACTTTTTTTCTTTTTTACATGACCATGAATACACATTAGTTACGGGGGCGGGGGGGGGGGGGGTGTTAATTAATGAAGTTATTTAAATGTGAACATACATTAGATAAGGAAATCTCTTGAACACTGCCGCCACGGTATTCTTCATTTTGGGAAGCTGTTGTTTTGGCACCAAAGACTGTTGTCCTAGTATTAGCCCAAGAAAAAGATGGGTCTTGACACACCGACAGACAGACAAGAACAAACAAACAAACAACAAGGAAGAGATTATGTGTTCAAATGTGCTTCATTTTCATTTGAAGACTGCATTTATTTATTTGCATTAATTTACATGTTACAAAAACTGAACCAGCAAAATTAAAAAAAGGATTTTAGAAGCATTACCCTAGTCAAAACATGAAACTCAGGTTCAAAACATAAATACATCAATGCCTCATATCTGTAAATAATAAGGTAATTATTTGAAGTATTGTCTAGCCTCTTCCATGCAGGTTATTTACAGATATAAACTGACTTGACAAAATGAAATAACGATTTATACTTTTCATCTACAAGACAAGGCTTATACATATTCCACCCTAAGGAATATATTCAGTCTCTTAAAAATATGACGGAAATAAATCTATGACTTTTACACACAAAAAAATCTAATGTAAAAATTCCTTAAGTTCTTGGTGAGTTTCGTACTAAAATAACATCTCACAAAATATAATTTTCAATATTTCTTGTTTCATGTCAATTCATAAGGCTATTTTCAAATGAACAGAAAAATCTAAATTATTTGTAAAGCTTACCATACTTTTTGAATGCAAATCCTTCATAATTCCTTGCCAGATCTCCAAATGTAAGTGAACTTAGAGAATCAGGTGCAGAAGAAAAAGCAGCATCTGTGACAAAAAAACAAAACATAAACTGTCATATAAATGTATAGAAATAATGGTAAAGTTTCATGTACCTTAAATGATAAAGCTATTTCTCCCTAAAATATTGGATGTTTTTCAAATAATTTATATATATATATATATAATATTCCTCTCCCTCCTCCTCTCCTTACATTTTCACCCATACACACATGCGCACACACACACACACACATTAACTGAAACGCTGCTCTATGTGGAGTCTTTTCAAAGGTGAAGTGCAGGTTAATTTGTTTTATTTTTACTTTTGACACCTGTCATTCCGTTAATGTGTGCAGGCGCTTGGGAGTTTCATTAGAGGGGTTCCTTATTAAAGACGTTTCCCAACAGAGCAGTGTTTCCGTGTGTGTGCGCGTGTGTGTGTGAGAAAGTCATCATACACAGTCGCTCCCTCCCTCTTTCTAATATAAACACACACTCATACATGCGCATGCGTGCACATGCACAAATGTACAAACACACACACACACACTAACGGAAACACAGCTCTGTCGAGATACTTCTCAAAGATAAAGTGCAGCTTAATTTGTTTTATTTTTACTTCATATTTTCTATTAATTATTTTTATATTAATATTTTTGGGTTGTGGACCGAATCATCAGAGTTTCCATTATTTTCTTTGGGAAAATTCACTTTGATATACAAGTGCTCTAATATACAAGCATGCTTCTGGAACAAATTATGCTCTCAATTCATATATACACAAAATTAGACAATGTTTAATAGCTATAGAACTTGGAATATCACTGGACTCATGATGGGACTTCAGGATGGGACTTATATAGGATTTCATATTTCCCACGTTGAGATATATATATATATATATATATATATATATATATATATATATATATATATATATATATATATATACTTCAGGAAAAAAAAACTACAAAACTTTTTTCTTTCTTTACTGTCAAACATTAAATCAGAGTTAATTTTCTCTGTTTTAGATCAATACATATTAACATGGTTTTTGCATTTGTTAAATGTTAGAATCAAGAAAGAGAGTATTTTTTTTTTTTTATCATGTTCATCAAAGTCACAAGTATACATACACTTCCTTAGTATTTGGTAGAATTGCTCCAAAACGGTTTCACTTGGGTCAAATGTTTTGGGTATCTTTCCACAAGCTTTCTACAATAGTTTGATGGAATTTTACCCCACTCCTCTTGACAGAACTCGTGTAACTGGTGTGACACAAAGACCTGCTGTCTTTGTCACAGATGCGCACCAAGTTCGCTGATGACACGACCGTGGTGGGTCTCATCAGCAAGAACGACGAGTCGGCGTACAGAGAGGAAGTGCAGAGGCTAACGGACTGGTGTAAAGACAACAACCTGGCTCTGAACGTCGAAAAGACAAAATAGATGGTTGTTGACTTCAGGAGGACTCGGAGCGATCACTCTCCGCTCAGCATCGACGGCTCTTCTGTGGAGATCGTCAAGAGCACAAAATTCCTGGGCGTCCACCTGGAGGAGAACCTCACCTGGTCCCTCAACACCAGCTCTCTGCATAAGAAAGCCTAACAACGTCTTTTCTTCCTGAGAAAGCTGAGAAAGGCACAGCTTCCACCACCGATCCTCACCACCTTCTGTAGAGGAGCCATCGAGAGCATCCTGAGCAGCTGCATCACTGTCTGGTTTGGGAATTGTACCATATCAGACCGCAAGACCCAACAGCGGATAGTGAGGACAGCTGAGAAGATCATCGGGGTCTCTCTCCCTTCTATCGAAGACATTTACACCACATGCTGCATCCGCAAAGCCACCAGCATTGTGGCTGACCGAACACATCCATCACACTCACTCTTCACCCTCCTGCCATCTGGAAAAAAGTACCGAAGCATTCGGGCTCTCACATCCAGACTGAGAAACAGCTTTTACCCGCAAGCCATCCGTCTCCTCAACACAAAGAGACTGGACGGATAAACACACACACACACACACACACACACACACACACACACACACACACAAATCACTCAGACGAACTAAATAACATCTGAACTGAACTGATAAACACACATGCACAATCACACTGATGACCATCCATCTCAATCTGCTCATACCTACCTACCTGTGCTGCTCTTCGCAATTGTTTGCACAATATTTATTTGACTGCTATTTGCACACACAATATTCTTGTCAAAATGTAAACTGTTTACTGCTGCTCTTCCCACTACCTCAATACTTCATACTTCATCAAAAAAGTACTGTTTGTGTTACATTGTTGTGTCTGTCATGTACCTCTTTGTTTGCACATTTGCACGTGCACTTTGTCTATTGTGTATTTTTGTATAGAAATTTGATAGTTCTTCTTTTAGAGTAACTTAAAAATGTAAAAATGTATGTTGTAAATTTATGTTGTTGCATGTATGTAGCACCTTGGTCCTGGAGGAACGTTGTTTCGTTTCACTGTGTACTAACTGTATATGGTTGGAATGACAATAAAAGCCTACTTGACTTGACTTGACTTGACTTGACCAACAATTTATCCTCTTTTGAACTCTATTTGGAATATTTTAAGCAATACTGTGCTATTATTCTGCTAATTAACCCTTCACTCTCTGCTCTTACTGGTGGAATGTGCAATCAATGAAGATTGGCCACCAGGCTGCTCAAATTTAGCCATGAAACCTCCAACACTAAATTGCCCAGTTTCAGTTTCATTGTCCAACCCCTGTATGTCTACATTTATTTATTTTTGTGTGCACATATTTATGTATGTATGCACAGACGTTTGCATGCATGTACAGATGTTTTCATGTACTGTATGTACGTACTTTTGTACAAGATGCATGTATGTGTACAGTATGTGAGTTTCTTTGATAGACCACACCAAACAGTAGATTTCAGTAGAATAAAACAGGAGAATTGTGTGTTAATGATGGGCTAGTGATAAGGCTAATGAATCTCTCTAACAAGATAAAAAAGCAAGGAAGGTAGCCTGGTAAACCAGTCATTTAAATTATTCTGTTCAGCCATTTATGTATGCTGAGCCTTCATTATAGTGCTCATTTGTCCCTGAAAGGATGACATATCATCAAAGAGGACATATTGCAAAGTTCACTTTTTAGTAATTTTTAGACATTCAGAAGCATCTTGACTGCATGTACAGTACAAACACCCCCTGCTGTGTTTACTTTTTCCATTGTTGTATTGGCCAGAGCTTACTCAAGCAAAGAAGATTTCTCTTATTGTTACTTCAGATGAGAAGAGATCCTCCCCAGCTCAGTGCTCTGTTTAAGCAAATTGAGGCAAGAATGAAGTTGTTTTGAAATGCAGTGCTGGTCACCAGGCTGAATACAGAAGAAGTGCATATGATGAGATGAATTCGTATGTGAGAGACCAGAATTTTCATAAATGTATGCTGGAGTGAGGTGGGAAACAACAACGTAAGCGGGTCTTTTCTCTAGCCAAACATCAGATTAGTGGCACGGCTCTGTTATACTGTACATCACAGATCTTTGTCTGCACACTCAGTGAGGCAGTAGGGGGACTCATAAGGAGGCATGGCAAGGTACAACACATTTGACCTGATTATCTGCACAAGGAGAGAATATTTAACGTGTTTACAAACATTGTACTGTATGGCCATAAATGTGAGTATTTACATGACTCACATTTACATTGTACCTTATTTTACCTAGTGACAGCCTTATTGTTCTATGTAATGTAATGTGGGACAGTCACAGACAGTTAAAAGAGAAAGAACAATTGAGACGTACAGGTTACCTTGATTTGATATCTTACTAAATTCATTTGTGAAGAATGTTTCCAGTTCCTCTCTTATTTGAGGCAGGGTCTTCAGTAGTTGATCAAAAACAATGGGAGAGTTGCATGTGATGGTGCGGGAAGCTGCAAATTCAGGAGTAGCTGAGACAGACTGAAAACTCTAGAGAGAGGAAACCAAAACGGTGGATGAGCATGGATGACATAGGAGGCGCAGCGAACAGGGTAATCACTGGCCATAAAGAAAACTAGTAACAAACAAATCTTATGAATTTTAATTACGTTTTGCTAAATTGACTCAGTTTTTTTTCATGTGTGTGTGTGTGTGTGTGATATATTATATAATATATCATTTAGGTATTTATTTTGAGATTGTTTAGGTTGAACATTGTGATTTTCAGAGATCTTATTAAGCTAGCAGAATCTTATTATTATTGTGATATTTACAAGGCCACAGAATAATTTTTAAGAGTGATTGTACTGTATTTATGGAATCATAACTCTGCACAAATACCTGTAGAAAATGCACAGAATTATATGTGTGTAAAAGGTCCTGCAGCTGGGTGTCTCTCCTCCTCAACTCTGCATTCTCCTGCTCCAGTTCCTTTATAATTTCCTCAGCTCGACTTACTGCAGCACTCTCTTGAGATTTTATCAGCCATGTCAGCTCATAGTGCCTTTTCTCTATGGATTTGATCAGCTCAGTGATGATCCTGTCACCTTCCTGTATAGCTGCTTGTGCAGATTGCTGTAAGTAGACAGAGTTTTTCAATAATAAAAAAAAAAAGAAAAAGTTAATTGTAACTAATTCTTAAACCACAATTTCATATACAAACTCACCTTGTAAGACTCCACGGCTCTTTTCACTTTCTGAAGCTCATTCTCTCTGTTCTGGATACTCTGCTTGGATTTGTCCTGCATCTGCACCAACTGCACCTACACAGAAATGCAGAACATTATTCACCCTCATCCACCCCATCCATCTACCACCTGTTAAAGAGGAGATACAGAGTATGATGTTTTTCATTGCAGACCTTGTGGGATTGTGACTTTACACAATGCCGATAATGGCTGACTTGACCACAGTAAAAACAAGAATTCACATGCCAGCAGTGTTGACATTCTTCCAGGGATATCCCGGCTCTGTCAACCTGCAAGGGGTCCATGGGGCGCTGGAAGTGTTAGGAGGAGATGGAGGGCTGATTTGCCTGTAAACTTTGTTGCTTTCCTTTTGCCTAGATCAGAGACCAGCACCAACTTGACTGGTCAAATCCATGAGGTCATGTAGGTCTGATGGTAGTTACTGAGCAGTGAGCTTAGATCTTTGACACGATATGGCAATTCATTAATTGATTCTCTATATACTGTAGGACGTTGTCATTCCATTCAAAGGGATGGACAGGGTACATAATTCAGTAGCAACATCATAATTCATTGACAATCATAATTTCTTTGCAGAGATTGGTGTAGCTAGCACCGCAAGGGTTGTTGGCCTCTCAAAAAGATGTCCCCTATTCAAGAAAGTAGAATGATGACATGTTTGAAATTTGTGGCTTGGACTTCCAGAATTAGAGAACTTTGGGAAGTGAATGATGAGGACCATTCCAGGATCCCTATATCCAATAAGGAGTGGAGATCAAGTCATTGAGTCTGTGAGTTGTGAGCCATTAGAGTTCCGTTGACCAACTTGTGGGTCTGACAGACCTTTTGGATTTCCTGATGATCAGCAGGAAGTAGGTCCCACCTGTTCTGGTAGTGCTGTCTTCAACTAATTAATTTTGGACGGGTCTATTATGGCTGGAATATGAGTGGGACATGAGGTTGAGTAGATGTGTTACACCCAAGAGTGAACATTTGAGACATGGTGAAAGTGTTGTAATGATAATATTTTAGCAATCCAGAATGTTAGATTGATATAAACACTGAGGAACTCAGGTCACTTACTTCACTAAGTGGAGGAGAAGTTGATTAGAAACATAAGCGGCAAGAGGGCTGATGCAAAAGTGGTCAGAATTTTTTCACTACATCCATTAGCTGTAATCAGTCTCAATATTCACCACAAAGCAACAAGTCAGAGTCGGTAATACAGTACACTAAGCGTCCAAACAAATAAATCCATGAATGTTAACTAAAATATCCAAAGGGGGTTTCAGGTGAACAAATCCGTTCAAATCCACAAAGCATACAGATGGTACTCAACGAGAATACCGGTTTTACCATAGCGTCTCACGCAGCAATGTTGCTGGCTTTACCACTAAGTGGCACGATAACTATAGACTTTGCTCATTCTCTCAAGGATTAATGAGCCGACATTATTTAGACTACATATAAAAAATATTATGCATCTTTTTTTAGGTGTGCCAGCTGCGACAGTTCTTATATGGCTCGTTGTATTTGTAAGTGAGCCTTTAGTAGCAAATCCAAAAAGCCATTAACAAAACAATGGTAACAAGGAAGTCAGATTCAGACTAAATGATAAATACTTATGGGAAGGTAGGAAATCTTCCAGCAATAAATAAAACTGTTATGATTTTATGCTGTGGCTGAAATGAGTGAATGAAAACAGGTGACATGGGAAAGATCTAAAGAGAAGGGATCATGACATGACAGGAGTGAGAACAGAGACAGGAGAATTACAAGGCGCCAGGCTGTCTATCTTCAAACTTACTCATTAAAAGTAATCTTTAAGTCTCTCTCTCTCTACACATAATATAATCGTAACAATTTTACATAGTCTTACTCATAATAGTCAGAAGGTGGAAATATTACCACTGCAAACTCATTGACTAATAAAACAGATTAAGTAAACTATACAGATTTGTGAAATAAGTACAGTAACAGTGTAATTAGTTACTTTCCACCACTGGTTACCTGTTTCTCAGCTTGTGCCGCTGCAGCTGATACTGTATCATGTCCTTTGTGAAGATCCATGGTACACGACGTGCAGATACACTGTAGGTCAGTGCGACAGTAAACATCCAGCAGTTTGTTATGCTGATAGCAGATCTGCTCCTGGTGTCCTCTGGAGATTTCAAATGGATTGTGTTTCTTAAGCGCAGGGGATTTATAGACAGGCTGGGGGTGAGTAACACATAAATCAGGAGAAGTACCTTGGAGAGTTGTTTTAAATAGTGTTTTCGTCATTTCTTCCAGGCCACTGGTATTCACAACATGCCTTGGAGGGAAGGCTTGGAGTTTACACTGAGGACAGCTATAGACTCCCTTCTGATTCTCCTGATCCCAACAGCGTATAGTACATATCCTACAGACTCTGTGTCCACAGGAAAGAGTTACTGGATCGTTGAGTAAATGTAGACAGACCGAACAATATTGCTGATATAGAGAATTATTTGCTGCTGCCATTTTACTGAGAAAGAAACTCACACCCAGCTTACACAGGATACATACACCTTGTACAGCCCCCAAATGCTGTGGAAAAACAGGTGTGTCTGAAAGAGTGACTCACCTGTTTTAACTTGCAAACCATGAAGAAACACATGACTGTTCTCAAAACTAAAACCAGAAATGAAACTAATCACACTCAGACTGAACAGGAAGAGAGGTTAACTTTCATTTCTGTTAAAGTGAGATTTAAATTGTTAAAATGTTTTGTTGTGCAAAATTTTTTTTTTTAAATTAAAATTAAACTTTTAATACTCGCCTGTAAATAGGTATTTATCAGGTGAATGTGCATCATTACTACTTGTATAAAATAAAGGCATGACTCACATCGCATCCAGTCAGCAGCTCCGCTTCCCAGACGAAGTGCTGGAAAAGACTCGTTGAGAATGGTCCAATCACATGAGCCCAAATATTTAAAAACAATATTGATTCGCTAAGAACAAAAGTGAGAGGTTTCGGGGCGCACAGTGCTGCGATGCAAGGATGATTTGAAAAGATCCAATCAGAGCTCAGCCTCAAGTCACATGCTTTTCAAAAATTTACATGCCTACATAGGCGCCCCACGTACATGAACACAAATGAACGTAATACAGTTTAGATAATTTTTTATTGCAAATAAAGTATATTAAGAAATACAATACAACAGACTATTTTTTGACATAAATAATGAATTTTTGTTTTTACATTTAAATCAATAAATCACTTAAATCACTTTTTTTTTTTTTTTTTTAAAGAAAATCTGTTTTGGGCTCTAGAAAGCAACAACAAAGTGACTACACTACTCAAAAACACACAGGATAGAAAGCTGAGAGTAAATGTGAGGGAAAGAGTTTGTGGCTTTAAAAGCATCATTACAGCTCAATAGTAACAGTTTTTTTTTTTAAACTGCATGTTCACAAAAAAAAAAAAAAAAAAAAAAAACACACATAAACGATGCCCTGTTTGTGACTGTTTGTGCATATTTAAGTCCTTTAATGCTCTAAAAGTGCATTTATCCACTTGGCACGCATCAGAATTTGGGAAAGCAAATGATGAAAAAGAGGTGTATCACTGTTAGTTATGTGATTTTGCACAACCTTGCACAAAGGCAAAATTTTTTACTAACCCCCGAAAGCATGTAAAACTGCAGCAAAGTGTTGTGTTCCCTGTCAAAGGGTGTCCTTTTCAACTTTTAATGCTCATAGATCAAAGCAGCATGAAATGAATGGTCAATTTAAGCCCTCAATAGTGAATCATGTTTCCAGTAGCATACTGGTTGTTGAAGACACATTTGTGTAGGAACATGATGAAGATCTTGAAAGACCTTTCACTGGAACAGGGGAAGATTTTGAGAGCCACCTGGAACATTGCATTGCTTCTCTTTTTCTACTAATGCAAACAATACTCCACATTTCAGAGACTGCCTTGAAGGAAGTGACAGAACAAATCAATCAGATATTTCTGTTATCTCAGCCACTGCTAAAGAGCACTATTTTGCCAGTTCTTAGGAAATATGTTGGTGACGATTCAGAAACAGTTGTGAGTGAGGAAATCAGTGCCGTTAATGAATCAAATGCTTTCCTTAAATGCACTAGCAATGATGGATCATTGTCTATTTCTGCAGGTCAGTGAAGTACAGTACAGTCTGGTTTCTCCTAGCTCCGAACAAAAGTGACTCATGACAAGCACATTGAACATGTGTCTGTGAATCCCACCATGTCAAAAGAGTGTGGGGATAAATCTAACTGCATACTTAGTGAGAATCTGAAACATTTTCAAGTAGTGGGTTCAAGGTTTCCCGCCAGATATCTTGCACAATCTTTTAGAAGGTTCCTTGTGCTTTTTGAATTATCACTATGTTTTCAGAAGCTAATTGACCATAAATACATCACTTTGGAGTCTTTGAATAAGACAATCAAAGGGTTTCCTTACACATTTACAGACAAAACAGACCGGCCTCAGATTATACCCAAGAGTCACATAACAAAGTCAACTATTTTAGTAATGAACTTTTCCAGATAAGCCTAGCTCCGTAGAAGCTTTTACAATTAAGGTAAAAGAGAAACTTCAGTTGACTTGTGATTTCACATTGCAGTATGAAGATCCTGACTTCAATGAGGCACTCTGCAATCTCAGCGATATGAGTGATCTTCCTAACAAAGCAACACTGAAAGTTATTCCTCATGTTCCTTTGGTGAATTTTGAAATTAATGAACTGATAACTTGTACAGCAAATGAGACACCTAGTAGAGCGGAGTCCACCCATGGCATCTGACAGTTCAAACTCATCCAGCGAACATCAGTGGCCCAAGTCTTTTGAGATTACGAACTTTTCGATTACCTCTCTGATTTCCCTTTGGGAAAGGATAAAATATCACTTGTTGAAGAAATGCGAAAAAGATTGCCCAACAAGACCTTAGTTGCCAAAAAGATGGACCAAACATTTCCCTTATGAAGAAAAGACATTGTGGAAACGGAGCCAACAATCAAAACAATGATGGGACGCTGGCCAGCACTTTTTACTGAGTGTGAGGTAAGAAATCTTATTGTGTTTGGCCATTTGCTTTTGTTGCATTGGTTAAATGATTTTCTGTTTTGTAGGTTTTTGCAGAATTCACTAGGATTGCCGGCAGGAATCTTGAGAGTGTATTCTTTGGTGAACTTGACAGACACACACCCCGTCTAATGAAGATTTTCTCCAGTCTAAAACTGGAACCTTGGGTCAGACCTTATCAAAATTACTAGAACACGTTGAGTCAAGAAGAAACACCAATCAAACATCAGATCAGGTATCATGACTCATGTGCGAATGGGACTTTCAATTTATTTGACCCAAGTTAATTAGCCATTGTCTTAAGTGAAGCAAAAAGTGTGGGGGGGAAAAAAAAAAAAAAAAAAATCAGAATTTTATTTTTTTAATTCAAATAATTGTTTCTAGTATAATGTTATTAGCACGATCACCAAGGGTACATTGTGATGTAAGCAAATCTTGTTGATCTGGAGGGACCTGCCTCTTGCTGTTTTCATCAGAGTCCAGCAAGTCAT
This sequence comes from Clarias fuscus, assembly GCA_030347435.1. Classification (NCBI taxonomy): domain Eukaryota; kingdom Metazoa; phylum Chordata; class Actinopteri; order Siluriformes; family Clariidae; genus Clarias; species Clarias fuscus. The sequence goes on from CM059205.1 coordinate 35,332,420, forward strand.
CACCATTCCTCAAATCACAGATTCAGTTAAGTTAATAAAACTTAAATATTTCAAGTAAATGTGAGTGGATCCAAGTAAGGAATACTTTTAATATATTAGTAAATATGACTTAAATGACACTTGATATGATAAAATTAATATTACAGTACTTAATTGAATTAAGGCAATGAGTTGGCACAATTTAATTATGTAAACTTAACAAATGACTTTTTACAGTGCAGCTAAAAATATGGCTTTATTATTTACTTAATTTATTATTACATGGCATTATCATTTATTATTACACGTAAACATAAGGTGAGTACAAGTAAACACATGAATTGTATAATTATATAAATTAACATGGGTTATACAATGACCCATTATCATAGTTATAGGAAAACTAAATAAATTCCGATAAAATAAAAACCGAGTGCTGTCTCTTCCACAAATGGCTATGGACAGTATTTGTGATCCTGTGAGGCACACTTTAGAATTCTCATCCTTAAACTTCCTGTATACACTTTCCACCCGAGCTACAGTACTGTATCCTGTTTGGTTATATCCTCACCCTAAAAGAAAACACACATGACATTCAGCAGCTTCAATACAAATGAGTGAAATTGTTTGTTCTTTTATTTCTTGTTATTAATAATCAGAATAAAAAAAAAATGCTTTACATTTTGACCAAACTCTTAATAAGAGGTAAAGTGTTAATAAATAAAAATGTTGAAACACACGTACTCACACCACACACACACACACACACACACACACACATGCATCAAAATCATGGGACTAACTTGATTATCCTAAATCCTTTACAAAGTCTTTTCAAGACATGCATTCATTATGCCTTGCCATTCAAAGACAGAGACAGAATGTATGGATCATTGCTGTTGCACGTAGGAGAGATATGCAGATACTGTATGCAAAGCATGATCTAGCTAACAGAGAAAGCGCCATTGTGCTTTCACATGTAGGTGTGATGTTTTGAAATTAGTGATGTAATGTATGTGATCTGCTCCTGGGAGATAAAAACAACAACAACAACAACAACAGTCGTTGAGCAAGGCCTATAATTCTATCTGCTCCATCAGCTCCTAAACTCTGGGCCTGTATTTACTACACATCTCCGAATCAATCACAGGAATCAGGCTCAAAATTCATTAAGGACTGAAAAAACGTCTTACCTCTGAGTAGGACAGAAAAATTATTTATAAAGCTTGCTTCTCTTTTTTTTTTTTTTTGTTTCAGCAAATAGCAGGACTGTGCTTACACAATTAAGAGTCTACTGTTACTGGTTACTCCAAAATGTTTCACCGCCCTTGACAAAGTGCCTCCCTAGGCAATTGCCTAGTTTTCCTATATGGAAACACCAGGCACGTTTACAACTTTGCCAACTTTACAAACGTATAATGGGAAGAGGGAAAAAATAGTTATTTTGATTTGAAAACAACAATTTGCAAGGTATTCTCAATGCACATGTTCTATTCTAAGGTACTGTAGATGTCACTGTTTTGCGGCATCTCAGAAAAAGCACACTGAGACACAGCTTTTTCGCCATTGTGCTGGGTTCAGTGTGAATTAAAAAGTGAATGTAGACAGTGTGTTAAGTAGTAGTATAGTGGCTTCTTAGTGGATTCATACTACAATTGCTCTGTGATAGAGAGGTCAATAAAAACTCCAAAACAATGTTTCTTCAAAAGCGCAGTGCTACAAAAACATAGCAAGTACCACACTGTGACAAGACTACTTAAAGTGTACAAAGCAGTTGTGTACAAAAAGTGCAAGACAGTACAAATTGGACTAAATGCATAAAAAATGGGCACAGTAAAGCACTGCCAAGAACAAAGTTACAATGTGCATTGTACTGCAATAAAAGCTACTGCCGTACAATACTACATGCAATGAGTCTCAACCTACCATGTTGTTTGGCAGCCAAAAATCAAGGCATTAAATTGTAGGACTTTGCTTAGTGTTTAACAACCAGTTAGTGTGTGTGTGTGTGTGTGTGTGTGTGTGTGTGTGTGTGTGTGTGTGTGTGTGTGTGTGTGTGTGTGTGTGTATGTATGTGTGTGTGTGTGTGTGTGTGTGTATGTGTGTGTGTGTGTGTGTGTGTGTGTGTATGTATGTGTGTGTGTGTGTGTGTGTGTGTGTGTGTGTGTGTGTGTGTATGTGTGTGTGTGTGTGTGTGCGTGTGTGTGTGTGTGTATGTGTGTGTGTGTGTGTGTATGTATGTGTGTGTGTGTGTGTGTGTGTGTGTGTGTGTGTGTGTGTGTGTGTGTGTATGTATGTGTGTGTGTATGTATGTGTGTGTGTGTGTGTGTGTGTGTGTGTGTGTGTATGTGTGTGTGTGTGTGTGTGTGTGTGTGTGTGAGAGAGAGAGAGAAAGAGAGAGAGAGAGAGACTTACACTGAAAATCTCTCTTTTGCAGTTCTGGGATGGGAACTGGCTTTACTGGGGTTACTACAGAAACAAACAATGCAAAAAGGAAGTAATGTAAATGCAGTAACCTTTTAAAGCTTTACAAAAATGTTACTCACATGTAAAAACAAAAAACATGGTTGATCAGTCAAACTGTTGTGTACATGTGTGTGTGTGTGTGTGTGTGTGTGTGTGCAGAGAGATATAGAGAAACTATTATGACTATGAACCAAAACAATCTGATAAATAGCCCTGTATATACCAAAACAACTACAGTGATTATAATGCCTCATCTTCATTTAAAAAAACAAACTTATTGACCTAATCTTCTAATTAAAATTGCCAACATGTGAAGTAGATCGCTTAACTACTCATTTCTTAACTACTCAGATGAGACGAAATGCAATGAAACAAAAACTGTTTCCTTATTGACAGTTGTCTTATTTAATGCTTTGTCTATTTATAGTTTGACATGTGCTATATTAATACATTTGACTTGACTTATCATGGGATATGTACCTAAATCTTTTAAAATACTCACACTTAAATAAGAATAACAATCATTAAATGTCCGGATATCAGGAATTGATTTAAAATTAAATCATAGCACAGAGACAGCGCTGCTTACAGCTATAACTGACCAAATATACTCTAGCATACTAAAGTGAAGTTTGGTGTTCAGCATGTACAGTAAAAAAACTTACACATATTCCACATTAACCTTATGAGACCCAGACTCTACTGTTGTCATATACAGTACACATGTCCATTGCAGTTTCTTTATTAGGACCTTAACTTAATCAATATCTTCAAACAGGAATACGTTTGGCACAAAAGTTATATATAAAAATGAAAATCATACAAGTATATGGCCAATGTAGCTGGAAGAAAATGTCAGATCCTCATATGAGAACATCACGATCTCAAGAATTGAAAACATACAATAATTCAGTGGTTCAGTAAATATGCCAAAAACTTTTGTGTGTGTATATATATATATATATACAAAGCTGGGCTTGGCTTTAGAAGTAAATTTGCAAATGTCTTTACAGAGCATTTGTGTCGCCTTGTACCTCCAGGGTCCGGGTTCAATTCCCTGGATTCCCGTCTCCGTGTGCATGGAGTTTGCATGTTCTCCCAGTGCTTGGTGAGTGTTTTCCGGGTAATCTGGTTTCCTCCCACCATCCAAAGACCTGCAGATTAGTCTAATTGGCGTTCCCAAATTGCCTGTACTGTGTGAATGATTGGTTGAGTATGTGAGTGTGCCCTAAGTCTCCTGGGATCGGCTCCAGGCCCAGCGCGACCCTGAGTAAAGCTGTATAGGTGGTGCGTGTAATAAATGCTTACCCATTTTTCTGAAGGAGAATCCCCTCAAATTATTTGCCAAATCTGCGAATGTAAACGTACTTGCTGAATCAAAAGGAAAAGGGGCATCTGTGATAGAGAGAAAAGAGACATGAAACAAAAGTCACGACCATAAAATGCCAGCTCATGAAGACTTATTGCACTATTGCTGAAATCTACACAAATCTCATACCCTGTATTTTTACTTAGCTATGTAAATACCTGGATGTTTTTTATTGTTATTATTTATGTACTTTTTTTCTGTAACATGACTTTTCTGAATGAGACAATAACATTTTTGAGGAATGTTAATCTATTGGGATTTGATCTGGTTGTGGCCAGTTGTCCTTCCAAAGCAGAGACATGGCCCACACGGTGTACTCTGTTCAAGTTCAACTAGTTGCAACTAGGTGAAAATGTCTACACAAATGTGTTTGCACATCATATGCTTTCTACACACCATACCTTCAGATTACACATCATCCACAAGCAACCTTCTTCATCAGGCTCAATGTTTCAATTGTCATGTATGTACAGCTGTGCCTCTGCCAATCTTTAATCTTTTATCTGTTTCTTTAATGTTTGTGTTAATCTTCACCCCCCCCCCCCCCACCAAAGAAAAAGAAACACCAGCAGTGTTTGATTGATGATACTTAGTTAGTAACCTAGCAACTCAACATAAGGATCTATCCAAGATGTAAACTTTAAAGCACTTTTGTAAGTCGTCTGCCAAATGTATAAATGTAAATGCACAAGTATTTGTTGGTTTTAATATTTAATGTTATTTATTTATTTATTTATTTATTTTTAGAGAAGGTAAGGCAACCATTATAATCTCACTGTACAGCTGGTTAATGTGTTAACAGGAACTGAATAAACTGAATTAAATAATTGGTCCATACAAGATATACCTTGAGTTGTAGTTGACTTAGCTTCGTGGATCTTTGTATGACGTTCAAACAGACAGTTACTATCAGTCGTAGCAGGCTGTTTAGAGGAGCTTTCACTTGTTTTATCATGCCTTTTTCTTTCAATCTGAAACAATAAAACTTTTATAAAGGCTACTGTGAAACATAAAATATTATACCATAGCTAAGAAGGACAATTACTAACACAGCAATATGTCATTTGCAACTCCAAACCCTTTTTTTGTATATTGAGCATAGTTCTTTAGGGATTTATTAATCCTGGATAACATTTTTAAAAACCATCGAACCTTAAATCTGAGACAATGACAATTATCACAGGTGTCACTAGACCCCTTCTACTGGGGAACATGCCCTAGCAATGATATGCTGACCCAAGTGAACCTTTTGTCCTAACAAGCTCCAGTGTTTGTCTGTGGATTAATTTGGAATGATAATAACAGGAAAGAAGGCATTTTTCAAATGCCAAAGCAACACAGTTTAATAAAAAATATAAGCTGAGGCACAAGGTGGGGGTTGTAGGTTGCAGGTTGGGGCCTCTATGGATTTGATTTGTTTGTCTGGAGTATTCCATGGATGCTTGGATGGCTAGAGCTACACCAACAACAGTGTAAATCGGCAACCCGATAAACACTGGCGAGACAGTCTTACTCCAGTTGGGGAAAATCCCCACCAACTTAAACCGCAACGTTTTAGTTAAAACATTTGCCCAGATAATAATCGTAATTGATAAAATACCAGGTATTTTGTGATCATCGTTGGCCACGAGATAAAGCAGAATTGGTAAGATACACTAAATAAGACTACACGCCGGACAGATAAATGGAAAGTGTATGCTATAAATTGTAAATCAGTTTAATTAATTCAACCCACTTTTTTAAAGATTTTATTCAGTCTGAATGGAGCTGAAACCCTTACAGAGCTCTAAGGAATGTTGAGGCCTGATTAACAACCTTGCCTGCTAAGTGCCATAGCAAATGAGATTCATAAACTATATCGGCACATTTCATACATGGTACAGATATTAGGGGGGGAAAATGTTGATTTGAGTAACAAGTTTGGTTTTACCTTATTAGAGCTTAATATATTCAATGGCTCTAAGCATTATAATTCCCTTTTATTGAAACAAATAGACCCAAAACTGCTCCAGCATGACACATGCCTGTGTGGAAAATGAGCTACATGGAGACATGGTTTGCCAATGTTGAGTGGAAAAAAATCAAGTGGTCAGATTCAATCCCACTAAAAATTATTTGGATAAATTATCCCACATCATCAAACATCACCTGATCTCACTAATGCTCTTCTGGCTAAATAATCACACCTCTCTACAGCCACACTCCAAAACCAAGTGGAATGTCTTCCCAGAATAATAGAACTGTTATCAGCAAAGTGGGACTTAAACTAGATGTCTGGTCCATGCAGGTTGGCATATGGAAAGATGCTATATGTGGTAACAAACTCTAGAGATGTTTATATATACATATTTTTGTATTATTATTATTATTATTATTAATTATTTGTATGTTTTTCCATTAAAATTTTAAATCAGCTTGAATCTGCTTGTGTTTAAAATTATTTTGTGACACTCACCACAGCTTGCTGAAGCTCCTGATTGGTCTCAGTCTTTATATCATTACTAGCACCACAGAAAGGCTTCAGAATGCTCTTGGCCTTTCTTTCCTCCTTCAAGATCATCTTTTTCTCCCAGCCATGACTGTCAGACTCTGCTTCCTTAGTATCACCATTGGATTGAGCTGTGAGACATTAGACATTTAATTTACTATTAAATCAATCTGTCATAAACTAGTCAGAATGCGCACAAATCGCTTAATGGCTACAATCATCCAAGTCCAAATTAATAAACTGTGTCTATGATTATAATACAATATTTAGGCCTATATTGATTTATACATAGTTAAATGTTAGATGGTATTGCTGATTCTTGGATTACAAACATTTCAGTTACAAACATTACTTATAATCCCACATCTATCATAGGAATTCTAATCAATCATGGGCATGCTTGGGATCACATGGATGGAGAGGGCAGATAGCACCCGCCTTTCAGTGTTCTGACAACCAGTAAGTGTATAAATAACCAGTTGATTACCTGCTTTTACTTCCAAGCAGCTCTAATTAGTCCATTATAATATACAGGGTGGGCCATTTATAAGGATACACCTTAATAAAATGGGAATGGTTGGTGATATTAACATCCTGTTTGTGGCACATTAGTATATGTGAGGGGGCAAACTTTTCAAGATGGGTGGTGACCATGGTGGCCATTTAGAAGTCGGCCATCTTGGATCCAACTTTTGTTTTTTTCAATAGGAAGAGGGTCATGTGACACATCGAACTTATTGGAAATTTCACAAGAAAAACAATGGTGTGCTTGGTTTTAACGTAACTTTATTCTTTCATGAGTTATTTACAAGTTTCTCTTTGTTCACAGCCATTGACATGTCGAAGAGGTTAACACGTGATGAGAGGATCGAAATTGTGTTGATATCTGGTGAACACAGTAACCGGGTCATTGCAGCAGATTTCAATGCAAGACACCCTACGAGACCACCCATCTCCCATGCTACAGTTAGCAAACTGCTTGCTAAGTTTCGTGAAACTGGTTCAGTGTTGGATTTGCCAAAATGTGGACGCATGAAAACTGTCACTAATGAACAAACATCAGTGGCTGTCCTAGCTTCACTCAGCAAGAGCCCACAGCGTAGCACTCGCCGCATGTCACTGGAGAGTGGCATTAGTCGAACATCCCTTCTGCGGATATTAGCTACTCACAAATGGCACCCTTACAAACTCCAGCTACTGCAGCATCTCAACGAGGATGACCCAGATCGGCGCACACAATTTGCAGAATGGGCAAAACAAAAATTGGAACAGGACCCTCAGTTCACACAGAAGATTTTTTTCAGTGATGAGGCAAACATTTATGTGAATGGTGAAGTTAACAAACAAAACCACCGCTATTGGTCTGACACTAACCCACATTGGATAGATCCCTCCAAGACTATTGGAACAAAAAAAAGTGATGGTATGGTGTGGTATATGAGGTACAAAGATAGTGGGGCCATTCTTCATCAATGGAAACCTCAAGGCCACTGGATATTTGAAATTGCTACATGATGATGTGTTTCCCTCTTTATGCACTGAAGCTGGCACGTTCCCTGAGTTTTTCCAGCAAGATGGTGCACCACCACATTATGGGTGTCAGGTCCGAGCATTCCTAGATGAACAGTTTCCTGAATAGTGGATTGGTCGTCGTGGGCCAGTTGAATGGCCCCCAAGGTCTCCCGATCTGACCCCCTTAGACTTTTATGTTTGGGGTCATCTGAAGGCAATTGTCTATGGTGTGAAGATACGAGATGTGCAGCACCTGAAACTACAGATACTGGAAGCCTGTGCTGGCATTTCTCCTGCGGTGTTGCTATCAGTGTGTGAAGAGTGGGAGAAGAGGGTTGCATTGACAATCCATCACAATGGGCAGCACATTGAACACATTTTACAAGTGGTCAGAAACTTGTAAATAACTCATGAAAGAATAAAGTTACGTTAAAACTAAGCACACCATTGTTTTTCTTGTGAAATTCCCAATAAGTTTGATGTGTCACATGACCCTCTTCCTATTGAAAAAACAAAAGTTGGATCCAAGATTGCCGACTTTCAAATGGCCACCATGGTCACCACCCATCTTGAAAAGTTTGCCCCCTCACATATACTAATGTGCCACAAACAGGACGTTAATATCACCAACCATTCCCATTTTATTAAGGTGTATCCATATAAATGGCCCACCCTGTATATTAAAATATATACATTTATCAATACATTCTCAAATTGCACCAAGAAGCAAAACCTTTTAAGAAGTTGTATTGCTTGGCTGTAGCTGTGAAAAAGAAAAGTCCACATGTGCCTTAATATGTCAATCTATGCTGTATTTATGCATTGTACTTTACCAACTGACAAGCCTAATGTGCTAAATGTGATTTGCAAAAATTAAAAGATAATTCGGAAGAAGAGTTTACCTTCAGGTGATATCTGCTTCAAGTCGCTGTCGAAGAATGTTTCTAGTTTCTCTCTCAGTTGAGACACAGACTTCAATACTTCATCAAAAGCAAGAGAAAAACTGTATGTGATGGTCGGGGAATCTGCAGATCTAGGAGCAGCTGAGATGGACTGAAAATTCTACATAGAGATAGGAAACAATGTCTATGGATGACCTTTGACAATTCTGAAGGCAAATCAAGTTTCAGGTTTTATTGTCATATGCACAAAAATGCACTCAAAAAAACAAAAAAAAAACATGTTAGCAGAATATGGAAATATATATATATATATATATATATATATATATATATATATATATATATATATACACACGCACACACCGTAAAACAGGATACAGTATACTGTAGTGCAGACTAAGTGTGCAAATTCCAAGGTGGGTGAAAAAAGTCAAATTGTGTGTGCAAGACTGCAATGGGTGTGCAAATTGTGCAAATTATTGTTCAATGATTGTTATTGTGCGGATGAAAACTTCATACTTTCCTGCACAGCTGTTTGTGCAGAGCACTGTTAGAAGACACAGAACAATGGGGTCTTGCTTAAAAACATAGCAATAAGTAAGTGAATAGCTTATAAGAAGAGTTTGTTTGGTCCTGGAACAGCACTTTTGGCTCCAAACTCACTGTGTAAGAATTCATAGCCTTCCTCAGCTTCTGAAGCTCCTTCTCTCTGTCCAGGATTTTCTGTTTGGATTTTTCCTGCATTTCCAATAGCTGCTGCTATACAGAAACACAGCACGTCATTTAAAATAAAGGTAATAAATAAACTGCCTGACTGCAAAATGGGAATTTGGAACTTTTGAGAAGAACTTTAAAGAATAAAGAACTGCTACAAGCTGCTAGATTTTAAAAAAAAATCTTATTATTAGAGTCACATAGCTGTTCAACAAAATAAATGGCAAACTATTAGGTCGATTTTCTTTATTAAATCAGTGTGACTTTTGTATGATTTTGCAAATCGCAATAACTCCATCTTCCATAATTTTTTTTTGTTTTGTTTTCCTGCCTTCAATTATGTTCGTGGCAATGTAAACATGCAATGTAATATGAATAATGTTAAAAGAATAATCCGTTATTTTAGTTTTATTTTCCTTAAGTGTGTATAATTTTTTTTGGCTGATTAGAGAGAGCGAGAGAGAGAGAGAGAGAGAGAGAGAGAGAGAGAGAGTCTGGACACATCTTCTATTTGCTTGTTTTTTTTTCTTTCAGTTTTTTAGTTCTTTTTGTTTACATAGTAATGCTTAGAACATCCAAAATATGCAAGAATCGTCTTTGGACAGTTGATATTGAGATGTGTCTGCTATTATCTTCTCTGTATAGCCTTCATAACAGGTCTAATCTGAGGTGATGTTAATCAGCGATTTTTGAGGCTGGGCTGGTAACTCTGAATGAACTTTTCTTAAAGTTTGATGAAGTTTTGCTCTTGCTTTCTTGAAAGAACTGTTCCAGAACAGCTGATCTTCATGTTGTAAAATGATAACTGTTGCTGTTGTTGTTACCTACTTATCTTATGCCATTTGTGTTATTTATTTTTTAACATACTATGGTTTTAGAATGTAGAAAATGAATCCAAACGTCTGTCCAAACTGCAATAAAATCATGCAATTAAATAATGCAATGAAGACATTGGATGAATGTATGATCATATACAAATAAATAACAGGTAAAATTTACATGTAAAGTATGTTACTTTTCTGTAAGGGCAAGCTGTAGATTGATTGATTGATTGATTGA